>OX401407.1:10835161-11025157 GCA_947846245.1 Cerastoderma edule | reverse complement strand
CCTCCATTCCTCCATGCTCATTATGGTCAGAAACATTTGCTATGCACACGTGATTACCATTAGAATCATTTAAATATTGGACTGAAGACTCTGAATTGCAATGGCTGTTACTATTTAAGACTTCAAAGATGTCAATTTCAACCAGGTGTATACGTCAGTTTTAGCATGAGTTACCTTAATTCTTATTTTAAATGTTTGATAAAGCTTGTGTGTTGTGAAGAATACAATTGTAAGTCGAATATTACCCCATACATCACATTGTCCTAGATGACATACAGTTTTATGTAGCCATTAGCATATATAAAAGAGACCATGCAGTTATATCCCTTCCAAAATTGTTATAGAATTACTCATGACATACTGTCTCACAGAGTCCTTTTGTTATTCATTTGGCATTGATGTTTGTTGATTTGTTTATGGAATTGTATAAAGAATTGATCTTAGACAAAGGCACACTAATTAGCAATAATGATTTAGTAATGATTTGCCTTAAAAAAAGTCAACTGTTCTGTCATGTGTGCTATACAAAAGTCCATACTGACGTTCTTCAGAAATTCTGATTCGTAACTGAATCAACCAATATACCAAGTTCCGAACTCCACGTGCATATTATCGAGGGTAGGAATAATGATAGGGTAGGAATGAATTGATATCCAAATTAGAAGATGCAAGTATTTTCATTGAATTGTTATCGAATGGAGCTAGATTCAATAAATAATGCTTTTCACAGTTTGATTTCCACCTTGCTCAACTCATTTTGGTTTGAAGGAAATGATGCGTCCATGAGAACGTTCGAAGAGCTACGGGACAATGGTACCTAAAAGTACCATCTCTTAGTCTACGTTTAAATCGTTGTTTACACGGTTTGCTATATTGGCAATTGTGTAATCTTTATCATTTCTTTACATTTATGAGCAGGGTTGTGAAGCTGTCAATAATCTAGTTCTTTTTGATTTTAGAAATGTATGTTGTTATTTTTGTGGTAGAAGACGATTTATTTTAAAAGAAAATTAAAATCACTTGGTACATGTGTTCATTACCATGATAAGATGTGTCATGTAAAATAATTACTTCAATATTTCAAAGGTCAATGTCACAATTTGATTTCATGTTTAAAAGGAAACCGTAAAAGTCTTTAATCTTCACTGAAACTATTAAATAACTGGCATTTGATCCAAACTTTATGCTGAAATGTCTTCTCCCATAAGACAATAGATTGGTAACATTTAAAGAAAGTGTTTAATTTGAATTCAGTCAACCATATGGCAAGGAATCCCTTTGAGAAAAATTTACAAAAAGTACATTGATATTTTTTCTAAGAAAGCTTTAAAGGGACGCAGAGATTTGTGCTCTGAATTAATATACATGTACTTTAGAAATTTTATATTAGCAATCATTGTCTCTAAACCAAAGATCATTTTCAATTTCTTTACTTCTAAGTTGCTGAAATCCCATATTTTCTTAAATAATGTAAAATTGGCCTAAGTGGCTGTCAGCGCTTCTATAAAGGAAAACTGGTTTATAAAACACGCAACAATTTCTTCTAGTGGACTTTGTTAAGGTCTAAAGGCAAGAATGATTTAACATTTCCGAGGACCCATGACTTTTTTTTGTGACAATGGCATCTCAAAATAACACATCTTAGTTTTGCTCTTTGTTTATGATATAAACCCGTTTAAAGAGTATGCAATATCTTCAATACAAAATTCTAATTTATTGTCTATATTTTTTTTGTATGATTATAAATGTGGTTGGAAATCTGTCAATAATCTACCCATATGTTACGTTAGAAATCTATGTTGTCATTTTATCTGTAAAATAAAATTTATTTCAAAAGTTAAAAGCACATGAAATGACATGATTACAACTAAATTGATATGATTATGAATAGAGTTTTTTTCATTATGTTTATAAATTTCATAAAAAAAAATAATTCATGAATGCTGTTTTAACTCCTTTATTATAAGTTATTTTGTGCTTGAAATATAGTTCTCTCCAAATCAATCATGTGTATAAAAAATCTGTTTGTTATCAAATATAAATTAATGAATTCTGATAGGTCTATTCAAAGATTTGTGTATCACATGACCAAATCAGTGGTGAAAAATCAGGCAATCTGAATTGTCTAACTGGCTAATCTGGATTATTTCTTGTTGGCTTTCACGTTTAAGTTGTGCTGATGGTTTCTTTGATGATAACTTATTAATCTTACAAAATCAAAAGTTTACCCAATAATATAGTTTGATATAGCATTAATCTCCTTTCATGAGCCTTATTATCCCAATATTTAAGATAAATCTTTTGAATGTGTTCCCAACAAAAGAAAATGAAAATGAAAAAAGAAAAGAAAAACAATGACTGGAAAAGAAAATTAGTTCACGATGGTAGATATAGCTTTGGATCAATACTGCAAGATTCAAAATGATTTATCGGGGGGCCTCCGTGGCCTAGTGGTTAGAGTACAGAACTTGAAATCACATGGCCCCTCTCCGCGTTGGTTCAAATCCTGAGAGGGATATGGATTTTTATGAGACTGACTAACGGAACGCCGATGGTTCTACCCGACTTGACCAGCCCTTATGGGCAATTGAGTATGGGGTCTTCCTCCATCATTAAGAGTCGGGCATCGCTACATAAATGAAATAATGTTGATGTGATGTAAAACCCATATGAAAAAATGATTTATCATGAGAAGATCAAATGACTTATATGTTGAGAAGTTGATAAATAATAGATTACGTTTTCTATAATCAAACCTATGAAGATTTCCATCAGATGGGATGGAAATGAAAAGTAGGCCTACCATGAAACAGGAGCAATCAAAACAATAATGGAGACGGAAGTTTGGGTCAAGTGCCAGTTATTTAATATTTTCAATTGAGGGCTAAACTGGCATCATGGTCCAATTGTTGTTTTTGTGTTTCAGAGATCCCAACAGGAGAGGTTTGTAACTCTTCTACAACATGCTTAGACTTACTTGCCTCATGTCAGGATGTTACTAAAAATGGAATCAAGGATTTCAGATGTTCATGTAACTCAGGATACACTGAAATTGGTGGGGTGTGTGTTTCTGATCCAGGTACATACCAAGTAGAATATGTTATCATTCCACTCATCTGAAGTAATATGTCCCTTTGTATAAAAGTTGCTTAATGGTCTGAAAAATTACTCGAAATATTTGTAAATTTGCTTGTCATGACAGCTTCTGAAATTAACTCAGTTTTAAATTATTTTTAACTGTTTTAACTAAAACAGTTTTCTAAAGAGATTTTATCTTATGATACTTGATTGTTCTACAACAAAATGACACATACAAATTACACCAAATATTTATCAGCGTGGGGAGGGAGATGACGGATGATTTAAGCTCTTTTGAATGTTTCTTTTGCTTGGTCATAACACATTTCAAATTGTTTATTTAAAATCATACATTCATTTCAAATTATTTATTGACTATCATTAACTCATTACAAATTTTCTATTTACTATCATTTATTCAATACAACTCTTACTAATTTTTCTTAAACTATTTTATGTTTATCCTGTAAATATTTCAGTTTATGTTCATCAACATCATCATAATGCCTGCTAAATGACCTTAGCTGTAGATGCACCTTAAAACACCATTTATTCAGTGAATAGGCTTGGTCAACAAACAAGCATTGTATTTGCTCTCTATTCTTGTTCTTTGTTTGAACGGTTTTTTTTCAATTTCAGAAGCTCACCCTTCATTATCGTAATTATTCAATGTGAGATTTAGTATTGTTTTTTTTTTTAAATCATTTAGATATTTTAACAGTTAAAAACCAGAGGAGGACTGCTATAAATTTTGTTCAACATCTATACCCAAAAGGTCTTGCCAGAACAAGTGGTCAGATATCTAGTTTTAACCTCTGTTAATGGAGTTTTAATATTTGTAAGTTGTAGATTGTGGGAATGACCCATCATCAGCTGTAACATCAGGAACTGCTACACCTGCAACCCCAGGCACCACAACAGTTGGATCAACAGCTTCTGTCATGTGTGATACAGGATATACGTCAACCAATTCAATGATTACATGTCAAGCTGATGGACAATGGTCTAAAGCTGTTTGCTCTATTACAAGTATGTGTTTTATTAAAAACCAAAGATGACAACTTCTGAAATGTCAGTGCTGAAATACGAAAAAAACTCATATTTCTTGTTAAAACTCAATCTTTTATTTGTTAAAATAAGATTTATGCAATTTGAATCATTCATGAAGATTGTAATACTTCTCTTGTTCCAGTTTACTGGCTATTGACAATTGACCTATGGCTTTTTTCATCCATTTTGGAAGAGACCTAGGCCTGTTAAATTTGGGAAATTGTATCAATGAAATTGCTGATTTTGGAAACCAAAAAGCTGGTGTAATATTGAATATTTGCAAAAATGTTATATTTTAAAGACATTCTTATTTGTAAAGTATTTGGAAAGGTGCCTTTAATGTGCCCCTATTATATAATGTGAGAAGGCCCTGTGACCATATAGGCATTTTGAGCTATACTACTCACTAGGTGTTGGTGTCATGCTGTGTTCAATGCTTTTCATCCAAGTAAAAGCATTACCTGCCATAGGGAATGGGTTTAAACTTCATATTTGTTTTAAGTGTCATTATGTAAGGTTTCATAACTGTGGTCTTGGATTAGAGAGACATTTGGCCTTTTCAGCACTACGAGAAGAAAATCTTTGGTAAAGTTTTACAGGCAAGATTTAATCCCATTATCTACAGTCTGGAATGGATTGAAAGTTCTAACATGTTTCCTGCCATAATGCTAGGTCATATACCATGGTTCAAACCCTTGGATGGATTAAAATCATGTTATTTCCCCTTATGTACTTAAAGCATCCTGGTTTTGCATGCTAGTTTGTATCTCATTTAATACTCTAGGGAAATGATTGAAACTTAACACATGTGTTTTTGGTCATAGTGTTATGTCCCTTACAAAGTCCCAAAATGTTAGTTTTGATTTTAAGTAAGTTATGCCATTTGTTGTCCTCAGAGCATCTCCGTTAAAGGTTTGCATGCAAGTTAATCTCTCAAGAACTTCTGAAAGCAGGAATTCGGAAAATGCCGGTTTCGACAAATTTTTTTTTTACTGATTTCGGTTGTACTCGACAGATTACAAGTTAGTTTTATTTCACACACCTAAAAATACCTCCAGAATCACAAATTAATCTGTTAAGTGTTATCCTCATGTCAAACAATGCACGAGGCATGTATAAATAGTGGGTTGATTGTAAACAAATCGGCACTGGATTGGAAAGTACACTTGACAGACTTGCTTTGAGAAAATCGATAATATTCAGCACATTTGGTTCGATGTGTAATGATACTTCTTTGATTGTGAGAGATTAAAGATTTTGAATCTAAAAGTGTAATAATATTGAAAAACTGCTTCCCTTGCTCACGCAATGCAATCTTTAGATATCGAACAATTTATTTGTCATATTGGGAATCATCAATTGGCAGTCTACAAGAGATAAAAAAAAACCGACCCCCAATCCTATTAACCTTCCATTGATGGAACACTTCTGAAATAATTGATAAAAGAAATTATACAGAAACAAACTAAAGGTAATAATCAATGTTATCTCAAATGAAATGTTTATTTGGTTTCTGTCATAATGTATGTAATATTCTTGGATTGGGTTAGAGTAAAAGGGTTTCAAGAGGGTTCTGCCTTTTTTAGGACCGATTGGGATTTGAAGATTTTCTGATCCCTGACTGAAGGGAATCAATTGAAATTTCACACATAGACTAAGGGTCATAATGTAAGGTTACTACTGTGACGGTGATAGGGTTTATGTATAAATACTACTTCTACAGTCTCGCTGTAGAAGCCGGCTTTTATAAGTGATTCGGTAGAGTGGTTGGCTTTCTTTCGAAGTTAAGCAACGCACTAAGTGGTTAGTACCTGGATGGGTGACCCACGGTGGCTTTACTCCGAGAGGGACCCGATACACGTTACAAAATTGGTGGCAGCGGTGGGATATGGTTTGATATCACCATCATTCCCGTACCCTTAGTAGTTCGTCACATGTTCTAGATCCTTGTTTCTGCTTTCTAGCAGTGTTAATAGTGGCAGTAGTACCTACTTGAACCGTAAAAGAGTCGGTAACTGCCAATATATGTCTTTGTGACTTTAGTGACTTCGGGACGAAGTCAAATGAAAGGTGGGAGAAATGTGACGGTGATAGTGTTTATGTATAAATACTACTTCTACAGTCTCGCTGTAGAAGCCGGCTTCCATGGGTGATTCGGTATAGTGGTTGGCTTTCTCTCGAAGTTAAGCAACGTACTAAATGGTAATTACCTGGATGGGTGACCCACGATGGCTTTACTCCGAGAGGGACACGATACACGTTACACTACACTTTTGATTTGAGGCAATCTTTATCACTTTTCAGACTTAGAGGATTTTCGTTGAAATTATATGTGGAACTACATATTTCAGAAAAAATTCCTGGGCACTTACTCACTCTCCAACATTTTGTCAAATAGTAGAGCCGAATGTGATACGGACAACTGTCTGTCGTCTACTTAAAGAATTTGGAGAGTAAAATCTTATTTCATGAGACAATTTACTGTTTACGGCCCTAGTTTTCTACTTTTTTTATTTTAAGTGAATTTTTCAGCGTTTTGTACTTAAAGAAATATTGTTTAAATCTTTACATGCAAGATTCAATCTCAACAACATTTTCAGTGATCAGAAAGGATCTTTACATATGTGTTTGGGGTCATGATCTAAGGTCACTGACAAAATCCCTAGACTCAGGTTTTCAATTTGAATAATGTTTTTCCTCTTTTGTTCTTAAAAACTCTTGGTTTAAGTTTTGAATAAAATGTTTGTTCCTCATAAAGAGCTTGAGGGAGTACATTGAAACTTTACCATGAACTAAGGTCATACTGTCAGGTGCAATTGCAATCAATAACTTTGCTATTGATTTGAAGCAAATTATACCAGTTTCTGTTCTTAGAAAATCTTGGTTTAAGTTTTTGTGGACATCCTCAAATTTTAGAAACAAATCATATTTCACTGACCTATATACCCTTCTCCGACATTATCAAATAGTCGAGCACATTTTGTGGACAGGTCTTGTTATGAATATCCGAATGTTTGTCTCTTTGTGGTCTTTGTCAACTCCGATGTGTAGAGTATACATCTCGGTCACTTGATCAAATTGTTTCAAACATCGTAATACTCTACATGATACATGTACCTGAATTTCTTACTGAAGAAAGTTGTGATCTTTTTTCTTAATGAAATATTGGCCGAGTTTGAAGTTGGGTCTTGTTTCATCAAAAGATGAGCACAACGTAAAATTCTAGAGTCTAAATCTCGGTCACTTCATCAAATTGTTTCAAACTTTGCAAATGCTCTACACGATACATGTACCTGAATTTCTTACTGAAGAAAGTTGTGATCTTTTTCTTAATGAACTATTGGCAGAGTTTGAAGTTAGGGGTCTTGAAAAGTTGAAAATCTTGTAAATGTTTTTATGTTTTTATTTTGGTACAAGAACTAGCCAATCTTCTTAGCAAGGAGCGAAGCGTACTTGCTTTAGTACCGCACTCTCAAAATCACTGAAGGCCTAGACTATACATTTAAATGAGATAGATTCCTACGCTCCTCTCAATTGTGTATGCCTTTATGTAATTCGGCTCCAAAGGATACATTATAATGTATGCAAACCACACCCACATCGTAGTTTGGTTTCTAAATTTAGCTCAATCTGAGAAAACAGTCCACCTTTCACAGCCTATCATTTACGTTATGCTTGCTAAAATGGGCAAACCTTGGTCAATGAAGAAAGTTAGAGTATCGAAGAAGAGAAATAGTTGATATCTTATAGCTCTACAGCTATAATAAAGCGAAATGTGGAACCATCACGGCTTCATTGCATGCAGGTTAGATGACGTCAGAATGGCCTAATTTTCTTATCCTGTGTTTGTATCACGGTCATCTCATGGTTACCCCGCTATCTTGGTAGTCCCAATAAATCTATCAATAAAAATGATGCTACCTCGTCATCGACGGAAACAGGATGTTGATAGTCTTTTTACCTAAGAATTGTACACAGTGGATATAACGAACGCAGATTATATTTGTGTTGACTTTCAAAGGCATAGACTTTAATTCCGCGAGCATGTGATGTTTGTTTACCACGAGGTCTCCGATCTCGAGTCAATTTCGTTCTGTTTTCTATTTAATGCCGAAAACATCGATGGTTTCCATACTTGCAGTTCTTTCAAAACAGGTCGGGAACCAGCTAGCTTATCAAATGTCATTTCAGGCATAAGATAATCGTGTTTTCACACTTATTCAATTCATTATCTGTTGATTGTTCAGTTTGTTGAAGGTGATACATACCCGTGTACATCATTTAGTCATATGCCAGTCTTAACAACTGTTTTCATATGTAAGATAAGTCTTAAATGACTTTAATCGCTTCCCAAAGTTTAATGATGGCTTTCACTCATCTTTTAAAGATGTCGACATTAAACACCGGTGAAGTTAATTCTGTGAGATTGACAAATCATTGAAATTATTTTATGCACCGAATTACACATATATATAATCCACGATTTTCTCTAGTCGATATTTAATCTTTGTCTACATAAAGAAAGATTCAAAACAATCTTCTCATTCTAACAAAAAACTTATTGACATCTGACCGCCGTAACTTCAAAGAGAATCGGAAGACGGAAAATAGTTGGTTGCAATTTGACGCCAAGATAAAATTCATGTTCCTGCTTAGTCCAGGTATCTGGTCTTGAAGGCTATTGCTATATTGACTGACGCATTCGACCGGAAAAGCCAGAAAGTTGACGGTCATTTCATACAGTGTACACAACATGGCTATTATTGGCAAAACTAGGCAAAAAAGCCTGAGATTTTCACCTTTTACGACTTAAAAAATTACAAACATTTAATTTACTCATGGTCAAGCTTTCTAATCATTTTGATTACTATATATTTCTTCCAACAACTCACTAAAGCTCTTTGCTTTTAGCACTCTCAGTGCTTTGATTTAAAGTTTGTCAAGATCCTCACTACATTGCAATAAATTCAAAATTTTGTCTTGATAAGGTTAACCTTGTGTTTATTTTAGTAGCCATACTCAAAAGCCAATATTCATGAAAGCTTGCCGGAATGTTTTTGTCCATGATATCTTGGCCTTGTTAAACAAGTATCGGTCTACAATGGGCACATTTTTGTTGAATACGCTAAAAAAACAATGTACTTATAGGTATGATATTCTTATGAAATAACCCCTGAAGAACTGGTGTCCTTTTGAGGTCTGTGTGAATTAGTATGGGGAGCGACGTGAGAAAACCCACCTTATGGTCAAAATTTTCGATTTTCATTTTTTCAGCGATTATTTTAGTTCGATTTGTCTTTGTTAAAATAATATAAGTCTCATAGTAATACGTCAAACAATACGGTTCCTATAAGCATTCAAAGGCAGCAGGTAAGTAGAGAAATATCACGCAAGTGAAGCGACGTTGGCGTTTTGGCGAACGGCGTAATCAAAATCGACGTTGTAATTTTGGTGTTACCATATCTGAGCTCTTCACTTAACGTAAACACCCGTGTAGTTCATCCTGGTGCTTAAGCTTAGGAAACAAAACAATCATGTTTAGATTTAATTCAAAGTAAAAACAAATCCAATTCAATCGGTTGATATTTATATCAAAGGAAATTAAACAGTCCAGATCTAGCGGTCAACAAAAGGCTGTACTGACTTTTGACATGGATTTACTGTAGTTTGCGTCAAACCTTCGAAATAAATAGGTCTCTACTTGAAAAATGTAGCCTTGTTTTCTTTTTCACTAATGGCTAGAGATAAGGAAAATGCTGGTTTTTGGACCGATTTCGCTTGTGTCGGACCGATTGCAACTGGCGATTTTATGGAAAGACCGGTCGGAGAATCACAAACAGATTTTGAATTCTACACACTTAACAGTACACGTTTCTCTGTCATCCCAAAATTAATCAATTTATTGTAATTCCCGTGTAAAACAATGTCCTAAGCATGTATTTCGGGTTTTGTTTATGGAAACTTATCGGCGTGTTTGATTGAGAAGTAAGTACAAATGACATGTTTGTTTCTTGAGATCCGATTATTTTAACAGCTTTTGGTACATTTTTAATGGCACATGGTAGATTGCAAAAATCAGGGAATATTTATTTGTAAAGCATGGTGTTCTGTTCCATGAAAAGTTTGCTTCCTTCGCCAATTGAAGTGCGCTCTATTAACATTGAACAATTTTCATCATGAGGCTTGAAGATTCAAATCATTTTTAAGATGATAAACAACGAACAGATCATCTTGTTTATGTTTGAAATTGATCGACTTTTTCTACAATAATTCTTGAAAGTAAACAATTCAGAAACACATTGAAATATATTTAAAATGTATTTTATGTGATGTCAAATTCAAGGCTTATTTGATATTGTCATCTTAGCGCAATGTTTGGATTAAAAGTATGAAGGACACAGAGGTGTTCTTTTTTTCACCACGGGGGTAGCGAAGACGTATCGGAGGGAAGGCCGTATCTTGGATCAATTGGGATTTGGAGATTTCCTGATCCCTACTTATGGCCGATGGGTCTTTTCGAAATTCATTCTTCAAAATATGTAAAGATAAATATGCCAACAATCAGTATGCCACAAATGACAGCTCAGCTCAAATTTCGGAGTCGTTGCGGCGACACTTTAACGTTATGTGAGCTAACACAAAGTTAACTAAACACCTAGTAAGACTAGTTCTATTGAAGTCAATTTCTTTCATTAGTATACGCATAAAACACAAAGCTACATGTGCCGATCGTTTCAATTAATTTTTGATGTGTGTGCATATTTGTTTCATTGCAGAGTATACATGTGTTACATTGCGGTAATACAATTAAAGACCGGTTTCCAAATTGGAAAAGGAGATATGTGTCCATTCAAAAAGAGCTGTGAATCCGAGACCTACATAACACTTGCATGTGGTATACTATCTTTCTGGGCTGCCCTGTCACTATCCTCCAATTAAGGTAGCCAACGACAATCTTATCATTTTAACCCAAAATAAATACAGTGTAAGATGTTAATTAAAAAGAAAAACACACTATACTATACAGCTTGAAATGCATTATCAAATTGATAAAGAGGTCAATAGTGATGGAGATCGCGTTTGTTCAAGAGTCAATTTTATCAGGTCAGCAATGCGAATCACAGACCGATAACCGGGTGTCACATTACATTGTGATGTTGGACACTAACGATATAGCATGCAGCCGTGTGACGAATCATGAGGTCATAAATTCGTCATGGCATATTAGGCCATTCTCTACCTGTTACCTGTCGCTTAATATTTTTTTTCCTTTGTTTCCTTTTTTTCATGTTTTATTTTCATTTTTTGACTTTTGATTTGAATCCATATCACTAACAGGGTAAACAAAATAGATGATTTATGTCTTTGTGTAGGAATGGTTATCGCGATAGGCTTCGGATATCCGATTGACATTCGGCTCACTGAAAAGTATGCCTACGCCTTGCCCGATAGCATTTTCGATTCACGAGACCAACCATCTATTATCTACATAAAAAGCTCAAGTCTAGCGGAACGACTTTTGTCTGTACTTAGATATATGAAGTACCACAACAGTTGCCTGCATTGTTAAAGCATGCATCTGATCTCATTCATAATTCTCCAGTACCCAGTTCTACATGGAGATAACAGACTCTGGTCCGTGTGTCTGGCTGCCATCTTGCCCGACGGTCTGATTCTCATCTATCGGTGAATTGACTTGCTTTGACTGGAGACTAATGCTGACTCCAAACAATTGAATCTTTCTAAGGAAAAAAGATAGAGCGGTCCCGTTGGTCGGGCATAGTGTGGTTGGCTCACGCTGTGAATTAAGTCAAATGTGGAGTGCTCGAAACTTTGTGCTGCTTTGCATTCTTGCCTTTGGAGCTTCTTCATATTATCAATGGATAGCCTATGTCGTAGAATAATGGCAACGTTTCACCACAAACAACTATTCCATTTTCAATGAAGTGTGTTCCATCTCTCTGCCTTTTTGCCCCACCTTTGTTAAGCTCCGTGACCGGTATCTATAAGAGTGTCATGACTGTCAGTTCTTTTCCTGAATTCACAAGGCTAGAGGACGAACGACAGAATGTAATTTGTTTGGCACTTAAGTTAACATCCTTGACCACACTCGTTGATGGAACATCCCCAGAATAGGGTTCCTAATCTGTATTAAAGTCACAATGAGTAAATGACCCATCCTTACTGATGGACGCAACATATGACCTAGCCAGATCACTGATTCACTAAATTTACTACCGTTATCTGGGTGTCCGCTGTAGCTTTCCTTGAAAACATCCTTAAACAAGTTCTGACATATGGTTGATGTCCTTTCAAAGTGGTTTGATAAGAATGATTCTAATTCCTAAAATCCAAGGATATAAACCTAGGGATAACTTTAATTTTAATACAGCTATATACATATATTTATACAAATCAATTATATAATAATTGTTTTAAGGGAAAGCGAATAAAGAAACTCAATAACCTAATTGTTAGACATAACGATTTGGTAGTAAGTTTTGCTACAATCACGGTTTTTTAAAATTTATTCCTTGAAAAATTGACTGATGAACTGCAGACAATATGCCGTACTTTACATGTAGTCACGCAATCAATAGAAAATGAGTTTAAACTTGATTCAACTAGGTATATAAGAATGAGAAAAGATTTGTCGGTAGCATTGTTGATATGTTTACTTTCCCGATCGCGGCTGATATTTCAATGAAAATGAGTATCATAGAAGTCTAGATCTAAATATTATTTATAGTAAATGAATGAAGAATGATTTTTACTTTAAACTGCAGTTCCTTCTAAGACTGGGACATTTATTCGAGGGATTAAAGATTAAATGTTCAACCAATATCGCGTTTGAAAACAGCGGGGAAACTTATACAACGCCGAAATAAATGACGTCATTTTGACAGCGAATTATCGATGATTGCGCGTTAAACCATAAGGTGGGTTTTCTAACGTCGCACGTCGTATATAAGATTCTGTTTGTAAAACTGAATTAATGGTCACAAACCATTTATTATTGCAATTCATAGAATTTCCGCTATTGAAACTCACGGAGACTGTCGAAGATTTTGCGCATACTCAGTGTTATATGGCTGCTTTGGGTCTTCCTTTTTTTTTGTACATGCACTATAATATGCTATGCTGGGTCAATGGTATGCTTACACAAAAGTTATCTCTTAATGCAATAATATTGTGCAGTAAAATGAAGTGAAATGTTTGTCCATCCGTATGATTTAGAATCTCATTGAAAACTCATTATGACGCATTTGCAGCAGACAATTTCCATACATTTTTATGCCATGACCTTGTTTTAGTATCAATTTGTATTTTCAATTCTTTGGTGTATTCATACCCAAATGTTGAGTTTAGTATATAATGCACAAAGCAGTTGCCAAGTATAGAAAAAAGCGAGACCCATTGTTTGACTCCACGTGGCTGCAATGCCACTGTTTGCGACAATATCCGACGCTAGCCAAACAGTTCGGACATATCTGTTGAATATTCAAAAATAATATCGTTCTAGTCACCATTGATATATAAGAAGATTATTATGAACCCTACATGCACAGTTTAAGAGTTATTCGTCATTGTTGGTAATTATACGACACTTAACACCACAGCTATGATTATTTTGACTATTATGGACCTTCCATTGTAAACCCAAATCACACAAGCTCTTTGGTTTCTTGATTCATCAAGTTTAGCTATATAACTTCCAAAGATAAGCATGCCTAGGCTTCTTCTCAATTTAAGGGTAAAGAAACTTGAAAAGCTAGGTGGCTGTGTCAAAATACATTAGAATTTCTTGCCTTAAAGCCATACTTGCGCTCATTAACACCTTAATTGTGAAAGTTCTAGAATATTTAAAAATTAACTTAAAAGTACTTTAAATTCCTTTTTACAGAGGAATTGAGACTGTAACACGTTCACATGATGCTTTTAAAAGAGTGAATACTATAAGGTTTGTTTAAAATTAACGAAAACAACTAGGTCAGCCGAGAAACGTTGGGAACCAATAAAACCCGAGAAATTCTCCATTTTGAATGTTCACGTTAGTTAAAGTGGATAAATGACAGTATCTTTATGTGTTTCACGTGATTTTTCTAACCAGGTGATCCCATCTCGTTAATCAGAGCTCTCCTTGCTATTTAAGATGTTACTCAAATGTAAACAATAAAGTTAAATTGGTGGGCACCAAATTTGTGAAAATAGTACTTTGAAAAATAGAAAATAGATAGTGCAGGCGTTATATTGTCATGTTCTTGTGGTTTTTCACTATGTTTCAACATATTCTATCATAATTTATAACTAATATTACTCAGTTTTGCAGTTTTTCTGAGCGCTAGTATGCTTTTAATTATTAAATCTACATTCATAGACAAATCTTTATGAAAGCTGAACTGTAAAGTTTGCTTAATAAGAGATCGGTAATTTTGGATATAACCTAGATAATGTCTAAAACTAGGTTATTTTATCAAACAATGTTAGAACATCATGTCTACGCTACTATACCTTTATTTATGGACCACTCTATCAAAAACGTTGAAGTAATGCTATATTGGTTAAGTATAAGTTATTGGTTAGAAGGAATCACTAACCAGTAGATAGACTGTGGCCTCAGGCACCACAACATACCAATTTGCAGCTAATGTAACCTGTAATAATGGATATACATCAACCACAACTACTATAACATGTCAGGCTAACGGACAATGGTCTATAGCAACATGTTCAAGAAAGGGTATTTGTTTGTTTAAATTGATTGCCGAAATGAACAGGGGCCTCTTTGACCTAGTGTTAAGAGTATAGAGCTTGAGATCACATGGCGCTAACGCGGCATGAACTCAAATCCATGTGGTGGTATTTGGATTTTAATGTGAACTTGAAAACACATGGTCATTTTACGCACTAGTTTTGTCATTCTGACACTGGTTCGGTCATTCTATATGTGGGTTGGAATCTGGGTTATCGCATTTGGATTTTTATGCAAGGTAGTCACCAGACTGACTAACATAGTGGCATTTGCTCCACCAAGCTTGGCCAGCTTTTATTGGCAGTTGAGTATGAGGTATTCCACAATCATAAAGAGTCAGGCATCACAATATAATTGGAAATATTGTTGACTCAATGAAATAAACCATATGATCAATTAAGGAGGAAAATATAACACCGCTGCTGTCTGTAGTTGGCAGTATATTTCCTGTATTGACAGAATCATTGACAAAATACAGTTAGGAGATCATCCTTTGATTTTTCAAATTTCATTTGACTATTCTTGTTGCTCTTAATGAAGAAACCAAGGTCATGGAAAATGAGGCCACCATGTATCACTTGCTATAATGTATTTCAATGTTCGGCATTTATTTTGCAGATTGTGGCCAAGATCCATCTTCAGCTGTGACCTCTGGGTCTGCTTCCCTTACCCAAGCGGGCAGTACAACATACCAATCTACAGCTACTGTTAACTGTATTACTGGATACGCGTCACCCACCACTACTATAACATGTCAGGCTAATGGACAATGGTCTCCAGCAACTTGTTCAAGAAAAGGTTTGTTTATTTGAAATGATTGCAGAAAATACATTTTGTTCTATTGTGTAATTAGAGATTTTTTTTAACTGCTTTAAAACTCTTAAGAGTTAAACCAGGTATCCTTCGCATTTGTTACCAGGTCACAAGCCAAATCCAAATTCCTTCAGATAGTGTTTGTGTCATTGGTAGTCATTTTATTTGTAACAGCCCTTTTATTGTAAATGATAACAATGGTTCGTTCATTTGACACATGTAGCTTGTCACAAACATACTTGCAAAAATGGGTAATTGACCAAACAAACATACCATTAAAGGTGTGCAAACAATATGACAACTTCCGATCCATTCATAAGGTAATCAGCCATCTGGCTTTGAATACCCTAATTAAACCCTTCGACACAAAAGTCATAGGGTCTGAAAAGACTGGTTAAGTGAAAATGGGGACTGGTAATAATATTTCAATACCAAGAATTATTCGTCAATGGGAATTTCGACACTGAGAAGCTGCTTTGTATGAAAATAAAGAACCAATTTTTCGAGACCATGTAATTTCTTGGACACAGAGAAGACTTCGACGGCAGGAAGTTCGACACGAAGAAGTTTTACTGTATTATAATGCTGCATATGTGAATATGATGAAAGGAATATTACTCTGTAGTATGTTACCCAGGACTTGTATTTACTTCTTGTTGCATGAGAGAAATTTGCATCAAGCAATATTACAATGCTGCTGTCTTGAGTTGGAGGTATAATTCCTGCAATACAAAGCTAGGAAATCATCTCTTATGGTTACAAATTTCATTTGAGTTTGTCTGTTGCTCTTAATCAAGAAATCAGGGTCATGGAAAATGAGGCCACCATGTATCACTTGCTATAATGGATTTCAATGTTCTGCATTTATTTTGCAGATTGTGACCAAGATCCATCTTCAGCTGTGGCCTCTGGGTCTGCTTCCCTTACCCAAGCGGGCAGTACAACCTACCTATCTACAGCTACTGTAACCTGTATTACTGGATACGAGACACCCACCATTACTATAACATGTCAGGCTGATGGACAATGGTCTCCAGCAACTTGTTCAAGAAAAAGTTTGTTTATTTGAAATGATTGCAGAAAATACATTTTGTTCTATCGTGTAATTAGAGATTTTTTTTAACTGCTTTAAAACTGTTGGGAGTTAAACCAGGTATCCCCCCGCATTTGTTACCAGGTCACCAGCCAAATCCAAATTCCTTCAGATAGTGGTTGTGTCATTGGTAGTCATTTTATTTGTAACAGCCCTTTTATTGTAAATGATAACAATGGTTCGTTCATTTGACACATGTAGCTTGCCACAAACATACTTGCGAAAATGGGTAATTGTCCAAACAAACAGATCAAAAAAGGTGTGCAAACAATATGACAACTTCCGATCCATTCATAAGGTAATCAGCCATCTGGCAATTAATACCCAAAGTAAACCCTTCGACACATAGGGTGTGAAAAGACTGGTTAAGTGAAAATGGGGACTGGTAAAAATGTTTCAATACAAAGAATTATTCGACAATGGGAATTTCGACACTGAGAAGCTGCTTTGTATAAAAATAAAGAACCAATTTTTCGAGACCATGTAATTTCTTGGACACAGAGAAGACTTCGACGGCAGGAAGTTCGACATGAAGAAGTTTTACTGTATTACAATGCTGCATATATGAATATGATTAAAGGAATATTACTCTGTAGTATGTTACCCAGGACTTGTATTTACTTCTTGTTGCATGAGTTAAATTTGTAACAAGCAATATTACAATGCTGCTGTCTTGAGTTGGAGGTATAATTCCTGCAATACAAAGCTAGGAAATCATCTCTTATGGTTACAAATTTCATTTGAGTTTGTGTGTTGCTCTTAATCAAGAAATCAGTGTAATGGAAAATGGGGCCACCATGTATCACTTGCTATAATGTATTTCAATGTTCTGCATTTATTTTGCAGATTGTGGCCAAGATCCATCTTCAACTGTGACATCTGGGTCTGCTTCCCTTACCCAAGCGGGCAGTACAACCTACCTATCTAGAGCTACTGTAACCTGTATTACTGGATACGAGTCACCCACCACTACTATAACATGTCAGGCTGATGGACAATGGTCTCCAACAACTTGTTCTAAAAAAGGTATGCTTTTAGTTTCTAAGTTCTATCATAAAGTTCCTTTGAACAAAATGAGTCTTACCCTTGCTGATACTTGGTTCCCCATTCAAAAGAGTGTCATAGAGGAATATGTTTTAAGTAGTAATGGTTGATGGTCATCATCCCCAACATCCATCCCTCGATAAACATGGTACAACCATTGAATCAGTCTTATGCCAGTTTTAAACTGATTTCAACTTTATGAAAAGTCGTTTAATGTATATGTCAGAGACAAATGGCGTTTTACACTGTTACAGTTACACCGTAATCACAAAATTAATCAAATATTGTTGACCATTCGTCAATGCCCTAGGCATTGTGAGGGCTTGATCATGTTAGGAAACCAATGTGCTTGTTTGAGAATCATACATTATGACATTTGTCTCAAACGTACAGATAATGGTAACCATACTTATTTGTATAATAATGCATAGTGAATTGCGCCAGTGCAATAAGTATTCATTGGAAAAGTTTGATAGCAAATTTCAGATTTTCCGTATGTATGACACATTAACAGTTTGCTTACCTTGCAGATGGAATAATGTTCAATTGATATAAACAATTATTGTTCATGCAAATCAAATAAAATACAATGCTCATTTTCCTTGCATTAAAATAAATTTTTAAGACTGTTTATTGACTGATTGTGTTTGGAGATTTCCTGAATCCTGGTCCTGTTGTTTATCCATGGCAGAATGGGAAAGGAGTATTTGTTATATACCAGTGATTATTCCAGCGCAAATACAAAGGTTTCACATGGATAAAATCACACACAACAGAAAACAATCTTTTTTACCATGTGAGCATTTTTCAGATTTTTATTTTAGGTTAAGACTTTTAAGCCTTGCCCTTGAGAGCAACTTTCATTGGTACCAGAGTAATAAATAATGCATAAAACCAATAAAGTCAGGGACCTATCGATTATTCTTTAATAAAGAACATGCCATGTACCCAATCAAATCGATCATTTGCCAAGATACACACGTTCAAACATAAAACAATAATGCAATTGATCAAGCGATCAAATAATTTCTACAAGATTAAAGAGTCCGCTCCTACAGTTTTATGCTGAGGAACAAACGGTAATTCTGCAAGGGAGATGAATTACAAAATATGTCATCAATTAAGTATCATGACGAAAAATTGTGGTCACTTGACATCCATTTCCAATAACAAGGACATAATGGTCTGTATTTAGCAATCGGACCCTCAATTAGTACAACAGAGAGTCATCGATTACAAAAAAAAAAACACAAATTGGGGTTTATTAAATATTTTGTTCAACATTTAGTGAACAAAACATTGTGTTTACAAATTTACGCATTGCATAACAAACTCTGAACAGATATTGCAAAATGCAAGATTTATGAACTGTCCATTCCCTAAATGATCAAGAACATTGATATCTCCTTTGGATCTTTTTCACTGATTCAGAAGACACATATAACAATCCCCCCAGTCATTGATTCATCCAATGATTGATTCCATGTGAAAGCTTCTGCTCCAAATTCCATTTATACGTTTATCACTCTTTTATACTTGTCTTATTGTATTGAATATTGGTTCAGAGTAATGGAAGAGGGAATAATTCAATAATGGCCGTCGATTTATCTTGAAATCAATTTATCTTGAAATCGACATGGTTGTTTTGGCAGACCTTTATTATGTTATAGAATATTCATCTGCCATTCATAAATAAAAACCATTAATTTTGACCAAGTTCATTATCTTAAACAATAAGTGTACATTGAGTTGGTAAATATTGTACTAAGGTACTTAGTACTGACAGATTAATTGGCAAAATACGCTTAAGAGATACAATTTTCATTTTTATTTGAGTATATGAGATACTCTTTATGAAGATTGTGGGTCTATACCAGCATCAGCTGTTACCTTTGGATCTGCTTCCCTTGCCCAAGGTGGAAGCGCAACATTCCAATCTACAGCTTCCGTAACCTGTTTTACTGGATATACATCAACCACCACTAGTATAACATGTCAGGCTAATGAACAATGGTCTACAGTAGCATGTTCGAAAAAAGGTACGCTTTTTTTAAGGAAGACACCATCTTGTTATCACTTTCATGATTGAAAAAGAATAAGCTATGAGGTAGGTTGTGCTTGGAGGTGTGTGTTTATTAAACTTAAATGTCAAGATACACTTATTTCTTTGCGTATCAAATCATTACTTTCATACTTAATCTGTGCGAAATAAAACTTTTATATATTTATCCATAATAAGGAACTTGTTTGAACTGGGAGATTTTGCTTTACCAGCCGTTATAACTTGTCAAGTTTGGGGTTTCCTAATCTATAATGCTACAGGTATAGTTTAAACTTATTTATTTTACATCGATTGTGAAACAAGTTCTTACAACTTAGATTAATCACTCTCGATGCCACAGGTATAATAACATAGCTAAAATAGTGTTGATGTGGTGTAAGACCTTCCGTAATTGTTAACAATGAATGACTTTCTCAATCCATGATTAGTCATTTTGTGCAATAAAACTGAAACATTGTTGACCCATGTAAAAGAACCAATAAAAGGTTTGTTAGGGTGGCAGTTATTTTAAATTCCTGACAACTTCACTTTAACATCTATCTTTTGAATACATTGTATAGCAATATAAAGCTAGGCATTAATAGTAAATCTGGCTTGCAGTCCTGGGATCCGATTCATCACATGCCTTAAGATCAATTAGCTAAGAGGGATTAAATTGCACTTACGATTGTTCCTATGTGAGTTTCATCAAACAATGTTAACTTTGAAAACGCTCATAAGTTAGGAGCGAAATCAAAACTAGCACAACTATCTTGATATTTCATAGGGAATATGTGATTACAAAGAAAAAGATCGACTAGATAGACTACACTTATGATTAGGAAGGTCATATTAGAAACAAAGTTCCACATAGCTGTGTATGGTTAATTTTGGATATTTCCACTCTGGTTATTTGTAAGGAGAAAACTTTAAAATATTGGTTGAAAAAAATGAGTAATGAAAACTTTCCCATGCACCAAATAATACTTGAACAGATCAATAGTAATAGCGAAAGTTGTTGGGCTTTAAAAATAAAGCGACTGTAAAACAATCATTTTAGCGATATTTTCAAAATGACAATGACTTGAATATTATCCTCTATTTAAACAAAGAATTTGAGACCAATATTTTCAAAACTAGCATATGTCACTACAAATATCACCAAAGCTTGGTTTTTATGAAATGGATAAGACTGTCTTCTGTTTTGAGAAATATGTTGATGTTATAAATGGAGATAGTTAAAGGAAGAAGTTGACTCGGTTTAGATTAAGTTTTCATTCTTTAGATATTGAAACAGGTAGATATAATGGAGTAAAGAGAAGTGGTTGAATATGTAAACTTTGTTGTTTAAATCAAATTGAATCAGAATATCATTTTTTATTATGCTGTACAGCTCATACTAGCAATCTTAACACATATTAAGGGGCTTCCGATGCCTAGTGGTTAGAGTACAGAACTTGAAATGACATGGCCACCTCTCCGCGTGGGTTCAAATCCTGAGAGGGATATGAATTTTCATGAGAGGCAGTCTCCCGACTGACCTAAGAATGCCGATGGTTCTACCCGCCTTGAGTATGGGGTCTTCCTTCATCATTAAGAGTCGGGCATCGCTAAATAACTGAAATAATGTTGATGTGATGTAAAACCCATATAAAGAACTAAACAAATATTTAGGATATCTACCATTGCAAAACACTTATACCTTTGTTAATATTTCATCTTCAAAACGCCAATGTTTTCTGAGTAAAACAGCTCATTATCTTGAGAGAGCTTTAAATGGCGAAATGAAAAGGTAAATGTAATGGAAGCAATCTTTTGATTTATCCGCTTCGCTGTATTTATATGTTTGAGATTGATCAATTTGTGTTTTACATGTTTCAGATTTCTTCATCTTATCCATGATTATATATTTAATATGCTTGAGTACATGTTTGTATACTGAACAAAATAAGTTAAGTCAGTCCAGAAAACAGAGTCTATGACTCAAAAAGGAAGACAAGTTTATATTCAATATTCATTTGTTTAAAAGACAATTCATTTTCAACTTCAGTCTCAAATTATCGAATTCGTCCGTTTTTCGATATCGCCGCATGATCCTTGTCATAACATTAGGGGTCAAAGTCCAAATTCAGACACTTTCAAAGTTCTCTCTTGTAACATGTATGTCCTCCATTCTTTGTCCTTACTAAAGGGCATCGCCTTCTCATGCTGTTAATGAGTGGCCTGATTACTCTAAGGGGTATCAGACACCATTCCTGATGTAGTGCGTCTTCCAGTTCTCTGACGTCAAGACGTGGTTGGGCACGTCTGCCTAGGTCGTCCCAAAGATGTTTGATGGGGGAAAAATCCGGGGAACGAGCTGGCCAGTCGAGGGTTTGAATCTTGAGTTGCCTCGGAATATCCATTGTGTGATGTGCAACATGGGGACGGCATTATTTTGCTGTAACTTGTCCGCATGCTGGCTGCTGATATACGGGTGCACGTCCAGGCAGATGATTTCATCACAATAGCGAACTGCATTTAACGTACCGTCTACGGTAACCAGTTCAGCTTGTCTTTGGTGTGATATTCCAACCCAAATCATCACACTGCCGCCTCCATAACGGTCTCTCTCAAACACTTTTTCAGGGTCAAAACGCTCACCACGTTGTCTCCAAACATGAATACGAATATCAGCAGAATCAACATTAAACCAGGCCTGGGTTTCACGAAACATCTCAACTTGAGTATGTCCTCAATCTCAGATTTTCACTCAGCTGAGATTTCTCAACTTGTGCGTTTCACGTAAAATCTCAACCTCAATCTGAGGCTCCTCAGCTAAGGAATAATTTGAGTAGGATTTCACAGTGCTTAAGCGACCCAAACTAGCAATTTCTTATAACAGATGAGGACGAACTCCTTTTTTTGAAATCTCTTACCCATATTACCGATGTGTATTGCTTTATGATAGTTGATTTAAAGATAAGTGAATGAAAATTGCCAGTATATCATAAGCAAGCAGTTCTTACTGACAATGATGTTTTTTTCTCAAAAAATCGATCCGTTCAATG
Organism: Cerastoderma edule; assembly: GCA_947846245.1. Taxonomy (NCBI): domain Eukaryota; kingdom Metazoa; phylum Mollusca; class Bivalvia; order Cardiida; family Cardiidae; genus Cerastoderma; species Cerastoderma edule. The sequence goes on along the minus strand of OX401407.1, from coordinate 11,002,235 downwards.
CTTTGTTATGGCCCTGTGTTGGTTTAAAAAGCTCTAATAAAGCACCCGGCTATAAAATGTATGCACTTTAAATATGCATACACAAATGAACATAGAACAGTGTATTGGTTGTATGTTTCTATAAATATCCATATTCGGATGTAAAAAAACTTAGTTGATGAAATAAATGCAAAAAGAGGGCCTTCGCAGAGAAACGAACTCGGGGCACTTGTATCAGGGTCGACCCACATCACCACTGCGCTAATGTAACATGTTGCGTTAAATGCATAATTTTAGATTATTGATCGATATTTCATATTTCAAATTGCGTAATTTTAAAGGGAGAACACTTCAAATAAATTCTAAGAAGTTTGCATCAAAACTCGTTGTTAACGGCATCACTTTCTAGCTGAAAGAAACCTTAAAATCAATCTAATACCCACTTTGACTTAACATTATGCTTTTGACAGAAGTTCCAGAAACAGAAATTAAAGCTATCTCTTTGGCGTTCACAACTTCAAAGATGAATGCAACCAAAACAAAGTGAGACGAGTAGCTAAGTTCCAGTTCGATTCCGATAGGGTTCGACTCGCAATTTTATCATTTATGTGCTTGTAATTTTGTTGTTCTTCTTCATTGGTCCTCCAAACTGTATTTTCTAACTATTTTTAACTTGCAAAGCTGAAATTTTCCTATAAAATAGAGTAGAGACCGCACAAACCCGAAGGTTGTGGACAATCAAACTGACATTACGTAGGTGAGGATCGATTTGAGGTAGGTACCTACCTCCCTCAAATATTTGAGGAAAAATCTCAGATTTTACTTGAGGAAAACGTTCGTGAAACGGAATTTGAGGGAATATTTGAGGAGCCTCAATATTTGAGGACGTACTCAAGTTGAGATGTTTCGTGAAACCCAGGCCAGAACTCATTCGTAAAAAAAATAAATTCCACATTAACCTGGCCCAAAGAACATGCGCTGTGGCCCATTGAACTCTCAATTGACGATGACTTTGCGTCAGAGGAATACCAACAGTCGGACAACGTCCCCTTAGCCCTAGACGGTTCTGAAAATCATTTCATAAATGCAAAATAAGAAAGAAAAATACCCGAGAGACATTTGATTGCATTATGATTTTCCAATACCTTGGAATACGTGATACAGTGACTTTACTTTTTTTAAGGCCCTCGCTTTACACTTTTGTAATTATTTTAGAGGTGAAGTAGTGCATATTGTCGCACTTCTTACTATTTTAAATCAATAATGAACATGAGTGAATGCAATGATCTGTGTAAATCTATTTCATTTTAAAACAATATGTATCATATATATATATCATTTTAACAAACTTTATCATCTTAACTCTTTTTAAAGCATCATTTGAACATGATACTTTGTTGGTTACTCCTTAAAAGGGATTTCAAGATATTTCTTTGGTAAGTGTCAACAATTCTAGAACATACACAATTCTACTGTAACTTAGCCAAGTATTACTTTAATGAAAAAGACCCTTATTAGAAAGTATTATGAGAATGCTATGATTAATTATAAATGGCAATTTGCATGTGAAAGTGTTTATGGTGAGGAAACCTTATCAAAGTTCTAATCGGAATATATAACTAGTTTATTACTGGTTTATACTCTCTGTGATATGTTTAGATGTGGCAAAATACGTGGGAAAATAAGATGTATATACAAGAGAAAAGGATCAAAGCTAACAGTTGTAAGAATCCATAGTTAGTTTGTTACTGTGTGCAAACAAAATAAATTTCAAGAAAAATGAAACACAGTTTGTTTAAGATAAACTATGAACTATGGAACTCATATTTAACTGATTTAAGCATTTGTGTAATAATTGTAAAATAGTTTTATCCAAGAACATTTGAAATTAAAGATTTGGGAGGGTATATTGAAGTTGATTGATTTGTTTAACTAAGCATTTATATAATAGTGGAGCAATATAATTCTACACTTTTGCAGGACAATTAAGTGCTAATTGGTATAAACATAGATATAGGAAAGGGATTGATATGTATTGATTATCTTATACACCCTGTTCTAATGCTATCGCTATATTTTACTATTCCTTACCATCCTTTGAAATAAAACGAATTCTAAGCTAGTTTTACTGTTTATTTACTCAACGTGGCGTAAACCTCCTCTTCCGGGCGGTGTCATTCGAATCCCTCTCCCGTCAGAAATACAAAATTTAACTCATTAAAGTGTTCAGCTAAAAAGTCTTTTAGATGTCTTCAGAACACACCATCTACCCAATGGCATTACCCACAACCTACAAACATAAAATCTCTTGGTGTGCCTCACTTGTGACATTTAACCAGGCACTTGATTAAAGCAAGAATGTTGCCCCCAAAAATTGGTAAACTGTCTAACTTGAGTTATATAATGATAAATTATATTTCGAAATATAGCAGGACCCTAAAAATGGTTTGAGAATTTACTTTTTTCATGTTTAAATTTTATTTTATATGGTGACAAATATTTGTTTGATAATATCTAAAGAACCCAATTGCTGAGAAGTCAAACTGGCCTTTTGTAAAAAAAAAGAAAAGAAAAGAAAAAGAAATTGTTATTTAATTCACCATCTGCTTATAAGTTTTTTTCCCCATAACAATAAAAAAGATTTAATATCATTCTCTGATGATTTACACTCCTAAAACTGCCAGATTCCATGCTTCATAATTAGGTTGACGGAATGCAATTGAGATTATTTGTGAAATGTGTGTGTTCCACTTTGTGTACTCGATTGGTTGAAATTGCATTTTGACTTACTCATTATTTGACATTGTTAATTGTTTCTAGTCATATGGTACAAGGGTTGTTAATTTTGTCTGAAATGATAAGTCAAACCTTTTTTTGATATTGAAATATCAAATTACCAAGGGTCCGATTCAACTGACATTGGCCCAAAACCGCTGGTTTCCCGATCCCTGTGTATGATACAATAAATACAGCTGCATGTTTGTAAAGATAAGATTGTTTATGACTACACAGCCTAATGATAACAGGACTATGCACAGTATGATTAGTCGATCAAGTAGGTACACAAAGGTACGGTTCAACCATTGTAAACTTGAAACTCAAAGAAACATGGCGGATTTTGATATGTTTCAGATTGTGGTTCACATCCAACTCTTATGAATGGTGTAATTTCAAAAGGACAAACAACATACCAGGCTGAAGCAGTTTACACCTGTTATGCTGGATATATAGTTGATGGTACAGCTTCGAACACAATTACTATAACATGCAAATCTAATGGAGATTGGTCCATTGAATTTCCAACATGTTCTGTAGATGGTAAGAACCTTTTGCTAATTATCGTATTCATGATCCTTACAAATGCTTGAGAGGATAGCACTTCTTTTAAAGCTTTAAGCATATGCTGTATCAGTCTATACCTTTTAAGAGCCTCTTAATTATACAAAATTATATAATATTTGCAGTAAATTGTTCTTAAAGGGATATGGAGAGCTTCAAATATTGGGTGTATGTTCGATCTTGAATTCTTAATTTTTTCTCTATACTCAATTGTCCGATTTTTCTGTCCATTCCTTAACAGTTGAAGAATCTATCATTTTTTAAGGATCTTGTCTCCCTTTTTGTTACTCAAGAGCTCAGTATTTAATATTGTTAACTTTCAGCTAAGCCATTAGGTGCAGTGTGTCTTGACCCAGCAAATACAAGTGCATCAGCATCTGATCTGTGTAATGGAGTCAATGCGTTATGTGATAGGAAGACTACACCAGGCAATGAGTTTACATGCCAGTGCACCACAGAGTTTTATGATGATAATGGAGATAATGCGGCAGGAAGTTGTAAGCCAAGTAAGTTGAACTTGTTCAATCCTACAGTACTGTATGTGTAGTCATATCTTTTCTTCCGTTTTCATGACCTACTGTTTTTTTTTCTGTGTTCTAATATAAATAAATACTATGATTTATCACTGAAAAAGGCAGATGCTGCTATAAGAAAGATTTGTCTTCTGATTAAAAGTGTGTCTTGGTTGGTTTGTACAATTTAACTGATCATGGATTTAGAAAGACGTGAGTAAAAATTGATCTATTTTTAATTCAAAAATCATTAAATTGGGAAATATGTATTGTGATTACAAGGGTGGCATGATAAGTTTACGGATGTGGAAGGTCCTTCTCGGTTTGTCCTGTTGGGTAGTTGAGTATGGAGGCTTTCTCCATCACTAAGTGTAGGGTATCGCAACATAACTGACATAATATTGACACGATGTGAAAACCCATAATGTGTTCAGTTTCAGACCTTCAAGTACAGTCAATCACGTTTGCTTCGGTATCCACGTCCTCAATGACTGTATCCTGGTCATCACCTGCAAACAAACAGAATTTAGTTGATTCCTACATGGTTGAGTGGAGAGACAATGGCAACCCTATACAGGGCGGTTCCTCAGAAGTTCTCAGGGATACAACTTACACTTTATCTAGTAGTTTAACATCTGGAAGGGCCTATCTAGTGACGGTTATCTCAAGGAATAGGGTTTCTTATACATCAACAATCAAGACAACCTCTGCTGCAAAAGAACAAGCCATAAGTAAGTTTCTCTAGAGATCATAAACCACATTTTAATGCTTCTCAATATGTAGTATTTCTCTACAAATGGAAATGCCTTTATCAAATAATATTAAATGAAAGGACTTGGTTGCTCAGTACTTGCAAAGATTTCAAGACCAGTATTTGCAAGTATTGAAATACATGCTTTACTGAATCAAAACTATCTTACTGAACTAGATTTAAATCTACATTTGAGTACAAACCTTATTTAGACACTTTAACACTATGCAAGTTCCGTAAAATATTCACATGCTTTAGAACAGCATCTCTCAAGTTAGCAGTAGAGCAAAGTCCCTACATGAAGAATGAACAAGAAAAATTAATTGCAAGAATATAATATCATTTTTTACTAAGATGCCCATTATTTTTTCTGATCTGTGTCATATGTTTTCAACATAAATATCATTTGCATACAAATATAAAAAGAAATGTGCAATATTGCAATGAATTTGCACTATTCTTCAGAAGAGAGAAAAGTTTTATAGTTATATTTGGTCTCTAATTATTGTTTTGCTTGCTTTTTTACTTTTAATGCTGATGGTTATACTTGATCCCTTATGATTGTCTTCCTTGTCATCTTGACTTTAATTGATATAAGGTTATACTTGATCCCTAATGATTGTCTTCCTTGTCACTTTGACTTTAATTGATATAAGGTTATACTTGGTCCCTTATGGTAGTCTTCCTTGTCACTTTGACTTTAATTGATATAAGGTTATACCTGATCACTAATGATTGTCTTCCTTGTCACTTTGACTTTAATTGATATAAGGTTATACTTGGTCCCTTATGGTAGTCGTCCTTGTCACTTGGACTTTAATTGATATAAGGTTATACTTGATCCCTTATGATTGTCTTCTCTGTCATTTTGACTTTAATTGATATAAGGTTATACTTGGTCCCTTATGGTAGTCCTTCTTGTCACTTTGACTTTAATTGATAAAAGGTTATACTTGATCCCTAATGATTGTCTTCCTTGTCACTTTGACTTTAATTGATATAAGGTTATACTTGGTCTCTTATGGTAGTCTTCCTTGTCACTTTGACTTTAATTGATATATGGTTATACTTGATCTCTCATGATTGTCTTCCTTGTCACTTGAACTTTAATTGATAAAAGGTTATACTTGGTCCCTTATGATAGTCTTCCTTGTCACTTTGACTTTAATTGATATAAGGTTATACTTGGTCCCTTATGGTAGTCTTCCTTGTCACCTTGACTTTAATTGATTTAAGGTTATACTTGGTCCCTTATGATTATCTTCCTTGTAATTTTGACTTTAATTGATATAAGGTTATACTTGATCCCTTATGATTGTCTCCTCTGTTATTTTGACTTTAATTGATACATGTTATACTTGATCCCTTATGATTGTCTTCTCTGTCATTTTGACTTTAATTGATATAAGGTTATATTTGGACCCTTATGGTAGTCTTTCTTGTCACTTGGACTTTAATTGATATAAGGTTATACTTGGTCCCTCATGATTGTCTTCCTTGTCACTTGGACTTTGATTGATATAAGGTTATACTTGGTCCCTTTTGGTAGTCTTCCTTGTTACTTGGACTTCAATTAATATTATAAGGTTATACTTGATCCCTCGTGATTGTCTTCCTTGTCACTTGGACTTTAATTGATATAAGGTTATACTTGGTCCCTTAGGATTGTTTTCCTTGTCACTTGGACTTTAATTGATATAAGGTTATACTTGGTCCCTCATGATTGTTTTCCTTGTCATTTTGACTTTAATTGATATAAGGTTATACTTGATCCCTAATGATTGTCTCCTCTGTTATTTTGACTTTAATTGATATAAGGTTATACTTGGTCCCTTATGATAGTCTTCTTTGTCAGCTTGACTGTCATTGATATAAGGTTTTACTTGGTCCCTTATGGTAGTCTTCCTAGTCACTTTGACTTTAATTGATATAAGGTTATACTTGATCCCTTATGATAGTCTTCCTTGTCATTTTGACTTTAATTGATATAAGGTTATACTTGGTCCCTTATGGTAGTCTTCCTTGTCACTTTGACTTTAATTGATATAAGGTTATACTTGATCCTTTGTGGTAGTCTTCCTTGTCACTTTGACTTTAATTGATATAAGGTTATACTTTATCCCTTATGGTAGTCTTCCTTGTCACTTTGACTTTAATCGATATAAGGTTATACTTGATCCCTTATAATAGTCTTCCTAGTCACTTTGACTTTAATTGATATAAAGTTATACTTGATCCCTTATGATAGTCTTCCTTGTCACTTTGACTTTAATTGATATGAGGTTATACTTGATCCCTTATGATTATCTTCCTTGTCATTTTGACTTTAATTGATATAAGGTTATACTTGGTTCCTTATGATTGTCTCCTCTGTTACATTGACTTTAATTGATATGAGGTTATACTTGATCCCCTATGATTGTCTTCCTTGTCATTTTGACTTAAATTGATATGAGGTTTTACTTGGTCCCTTATGATTATCTTTTCTGTCATTTTGACTTTAATTGATATAAGGTTAGACTTGATCCCTTATGATTGTCTTCTCTGTTATTTTGACTTTAATTGATATAAGGTCATACTTGATCCCTTATGATTGTCTTCCTTGTCACTTTGACCTTAATTGATATAAGGTTATACTTGATCCTTTATGATTGTCTTCCTTATCACTTTGACTTTAAGTGATATAAGGTTATACTTGATCCCTTATGATTTTCTTCCTTGTCACATTGACTTTAATTGATTTAAGGTTAGACTTGATCCCTTATGATTGTCTTCCTTGTCACATTGACTTTAATTGATATAAGGTTAGACTTGATCCCTTATGATTGTCTTCCTTGTCACATTGACTTTAATTGATATAAGGTTAGACTTGATCCCTTTTGATTGTCTCCTTTTGTCTTTTTTGACTTTTATTGCTGTAAGGTTATACTTGATCCCTTATTATTATTGTATCCCTTTTCATTTTGAATTTCATTGCTGCATACTTGATCCCTTCTGCTTATCTTCCTTGTAATTTTTAATTTCATTGCTGTATTGTTATATGTGATCCCGTATGATTGTCTTCTTTGTCTTATATACTTTTATTTGTGATAGGTTTTACTTGATACCTTATGACTGTCCCTTATGACTGTCTCTCTTGTCATTTTGACTTTTATTGTATGTTTACCTGTGAACCCTTATATCTGCATCCCTTGCCTTTTTAACTTATTTCTCATGAGTTATGCATGATCCTTATGATTGACTTGCTAATTATTTTAAGATCAATTGCTGATATTAAATGTACATTTCCTTGTGAAAATTGACTATTTGTAGAAGGAGGAAAGCTCTTGTACATCACAATGCTTGATTTCACAAGTGGTATAAATGTTGATATTGTGTGTGCTATCACAATCAGTGAGTACTCATCTCCTAAATTGCCCATACATTTCATTTCATTCCGTTGTTAACTTCATTCGGAACACCTCGGCTATTTCTTAAAATAGGGGGCCTCCGTGGCCTAGTGGTTAGAGTACAGAACTTCAAATCACATGGCCCATCTCCGCGTGGGTTCAAATCCTGAAAGGGATATGGATTTTCATGAGAGGCAGTCTCCCGACTGACTTACGGAAGGCCGATGGTTCTACCCACCTTGACCAGCCCTTATCGGCAGTTGAGTATGGGGTCTTCCTCCATCATTAAGAGTCGGGCATCGCTACATAACTGAAATAATGTTGATGTGATGTAAAACCCATATAGAGACATATAGAGATTTCTTAAAATAACCTCGGAGGTAATGGGGAACCATTTTTGAAAGTAGGTCAGCAACGAAGGGCATGTCCGTTTGCAATCGTATCTACTCGGAAATCTCCGGCATTGCCGAAAAGAGCCGATTGACAAAATATGAAACAAAGATGTGTTGATATGATTATCTTTAATGAAAAGGGTAAAAAAAACATTCAATTGTGATATTTAACCAATTTGGGTGTATTCAAAAACACATTTAGTGCCTGTGTGCATTTTGCGTTATCCGCCGGAAATAAGGCGAATTACCCCAGGATTTCTGGTGTATTCATGTACTGCTTACGAGGTATATCTTCCGACTTGTTACGGGGATTGCCGAGTAGATACGATTGTTGTTAACTTACCATACGAAATATACATTAGGATTACATCCCCTTTAACCTCGCAGTAAGAAGTCTAAAAATAGACCAAGCGTCTAGGTGATCCCAGATCAACACTACTACTCCGGGTCTATAGACGCTATATCCGGCAGTTAAAATTTTCTGCGACCTCGCAGTTAGACGTTTTTTTTGAGCTCCGATATAATGACTGAATACGCAGTCTTTCAGGAGATAGAACTTTCGCAACATGTTTCACACTTTGTGAATAAAGAGAGTTCGTGCTCGCTGCGCAATATGGCGGAAACAGCGGTTAGTTTAGTCGAATCATCTTTTGTAATTGTGTAACATAGGTAAGTATTTTGTCGACTTGAAATTGCATTTTCCGATTTATCACCGTCGAAAGGATTGAGATGACATGGCTTTCTAAACGTTACAGACGCCGAATGGAAAGTCCGAACAACGTGATTCCTTACTATCGGTAGAATTGGATAAGCTTTTCGCTCTTTGTTATCCATTTTTCAACGGAATACCCAAGCTGGGGGTGAATTATTCCTATTTGGGTCACAGTCGAGGCAATTTGTGCTGCTCGCAGACCACACCTACATTCCTCTCACTCAAATTTGGTCTTTACAGAGACCATGGTATTGAGAAGGACAAAGGAGATATATGGTGTCTTAGAAATCTTCTGACTCAGAAAGGCATGGCATCAATTAGTCTCAATAATGATCCATGAACGAAGTTATGTGGACTAGGCATCAATGATTTTTGGAACACTTCAGAATTGAATTCTGTTCTTTCTCCTTCTCAGGACAATTGACCTTATGACAGACTTTGATTGACAGCTGAACTGACCAATCAGCAACCACTTCGGTCGCTATCCGCCATTTTCTCCGACAAGCTGTGCGACTCCATCAACACATAGCACTATTGTACTTTGATATTTCTTCGTCAATATTGTTTAAAATGGTTAAGAGATATTGTTAAAGTACTTACAATAGAGACATTACAAACAAAACAAAAAGTTCCAGTAGGCCTTCTTTTTCAATGACAGGCTTGATGACCATGCAATTCAGAATTGTACTCATAACGACAATGTCTTTCAAGCAAAGGTTTGAATAATATTTTGTAATAAATCAAGTGACTCTATTTAGTTGCAGTTAATAACCAAAGCATGAACATTCCACTAAGACATGATAGTTTTTGTCAATATTAAAAGATTGTTTTCTCACTTCATTTCATTTATTCTGTGTCGTAAAACTGTTTACAGTGCTAATTTTGTAAAAAAAAACCACACATACATCATGACAATATTTCAAGCCATATGTTTCAATTTAAGAATATTAAAAGTATTTTATGATGTTAAAATGCATGTGATGAGAATTTTTGTAAAGGTGGTTTTAGTAAACGAAATGACACGTAAGAAAAAACTGACGTGCTAGGTTTCTCCAAACACCTTTTACCGCAGATTCCTCTAATATTGATTGCAACTCAATTAGTACATAATTATTCTAAAACACGTAAGGGTCCGGTCTTATCATGAAGCTGACCGAAATGATTTTAGAAAAAAGAAATGTGAGCTTTTTGAATGTTAAGCTAAAGCAAATAGTGTGTCTTGCACCTTCGTTTTTATTATCATTTGTCAACGAGAAATTAAGTCAAAGCACACTACTTTTAAAACCAGACAGACGCTTTAAACAGAACAAATCCTCCCTATTTTGCTTTCGGGACCTTTAGGTCATTGAATTTGAATGAGGTGTCAGAGAGTGGACACATGGTTAGCGCCACAAGCTCCTTGTGTAATCGCCCTAGCATCAAAAGGTTTTATGACATCACACTACATATTTTATGGGGTGGCAATTTACAATCATAGCCAGTATTGTCCACTACCCTGATTGACTCTATCAGCCTTCGTTCTTCAAATGACACATTTCACTTGACATATTTGCAAGCGATCGGAATTAAGAAGTATGATGAAAAAGGAAATATCGTGGTGTGTCTGATTAAGAAGATCTATCCATTTCTTTTGTCCATTAATTGAATGGATTTTCTTCTTCTTATATAGGAATATCACTTTGAAAATACGGGAAACTATAGAACTTAGCATTTAATACGGGATCAATTCAAACTCGATCAGACGTTTTCAGTAATAACACGTTCGATAAAATCCAAGTCACACAATTTAAGTTTTAATTGCTGCAAAAATGAAAGATTTTGATTGAAAATAAAATGGCTGAAATCATGATTATGCTTGTGTGGTAAAGTAAACCTGGTATAACTTCGTTATAAACTAGACAATCACCATAAAAAAGCGGGTAACCATAAAACAAAAATAACACTTCAGGAAAATGGTAAGTATGATATGATCCAGTGCATAGTTTTTTAGTTTTACTTGCTACATCTTTGTTATATTTTGGTTGGAAATCAAGATGGCTGAACTCATTAAGGTAGTAAATGGGACATATTTAGTACGCAATAACTTCTAAATGACAAAGAATAACAGACTGAAAATTTGGAAATACACAAAATCATATTCTCCCATTAAAATGGACATAAATTAGAAATGTTTGAATAAATCCTCTGTTAAAACATTTTACTTTGTACAAGTATGAAATATTTTCGTTGAAAATAAAATGGCCGAAATCACGATCACGCTTGTGTGGTTAAGTAAACCTGGTATAACTTTGTTATGGAAGCGAAGATTACTTTAAAAATGCGGGCAACCATAAAACAAAAATAACACTTCAGGAAAATGTTAAGTATGATATGATCCAGTGCATAGTTTTACTGTGCACCACTTTGTTAATTTTTTGTTGGAAATCAAGATGGCTGATCTCATTAAGGTAGTAAATGGGATATATTTAGTACGCAATAACTTCTAAATGACAAAGAGTATCAGACTGAAAATTTGGAAATCGACAAAATCATATTAACCCATTAAAATGGACATAAATTAGAAATGTTTGAATACACCTCCATTAAAACATTTTACTTTGTACAAGTATGAAATATTTTGGTTGAAAATAAAATGGCCAAAATCATGATCATGCTTGTGTGGTTAAGTAAACCTGGCATAACTTCGTTATGGAAGCGAAGATTACTTTAAAAATGCGGGCAACCATAAAACAAAAATAACACTTCAGGAAAATGTCAAGCATGATATGATCCAATGCATAGTTTTTTAGTTTTACTGTGCACAACTTTGTTAATTTATGCTTGTAAATCAAGATGTTTAAACTCATTAGGGTCGTAAAAGGGACATATTCAGTACGGAATAACTTCTAAATGACAAGGAATATCAAACTGAAAATTTGGAAATGTAGAAAAACAAACCCTTTCTTTAAAATGGACTTGAATTGGAAATGTTTGAAAAACTCTCGTTTAGAACAGTTTGAATCTAAAACTACTCAATTATCACGTTCATCGCACCCAACCACGAAATTGCGAACAATTCAATCAAGTTTGTCGCAGTATGCCATGTTTATTTCTTTGATAATCGCTTGCTGATCGGTCTTGTTGGATGAAGAAACATTCTAACAATAACAATATAGTAAATTCGGTAAGAAAATGATTTGATTTTGACATAACACACGCTTAAATGTGTGTTGCTTATTTCGCGTTTAGTTGAATATTGCGTCGATAGACAGATCTCGCAAGGTCTCGCTAAATAACGCGTCATGCGAGATGTCGCAGAAACCGGCTATAGGTAAAGAAGGAGTTGCCAATCTCTGTTATCTATGTCTCTGGAAAAACACACAATTAGTAAATTTATGCATACCATTAATGTATACGATGTAAAGGAAAGAAATATGAAATATTGTTTTATTTTAATTTTGTTCTTTCAGAATAAAGTAAATGTTTTTTTTTTTTTTTTAATCTTCGTTTGAAAACGAAAATTCGATGTTTTTAAAAACGGAATAAACACATAGTGGCAAATGTCAATAGTTGCATTGGATTATGAATCAAATGTAATCTAAAAATACATGACACTATTGATCGATAATGATGTGAGAGGATATGGTTCCCAGTTAGATATATACAAATTCTTCAAATTTGGATTTATATTAATAAATTTTGTTCTTAAATGGACCATTAGAGCACTTAATCAAATAATTTACCTTTTTTGTTATAGCTCATCAATCCACATACCTGTAATGATCGATGTATCGTATCCAAATTTTAAAGCCATTACAAAAGATAAACACATAGCTCCTTGTTGCAACTTAATCCGGATACAATAAAGAATTTGAGGAGACATAATTGCTTTGATATGTTGTAAAACACACCCTTGGTGGTAAAAGGTTGACCACAAAGACCACCGATCGGCTAAACAATAAAGGATTTGTGACTTGACCATAAATTGCAATTGTGTCAGATTGATGTTATTTAGCGTAACAACCCTTAATCCTTGTAACAATCGAAGTTTGTTAACCCTTTATCAAACAAAAAGTAAATTTGACCACTTTGTTACAGACAACTATGAAAAATATTGTGAGAAAAGGAGAAATTGCTCTAAACGAGCAGTTTTTCATTTTCCGACAATATTTTCTGCCCTATCAAAGGATGTTTCATCATTTTCATTGGAATGTGGTCTGCAAACTCTTTACATTGTCCCTGTAAACAATAGGCTAGACTAGAGTGACATTGCATTCAACTAAGGCTACTTCACCATAATTGCAAACCAGTCTTTGAACCTGGCTTCGATAGAGATTTTAAAGGCAGACAAGAATAGAACATGTATTTTGTATTTGTTCTTACGGGAAAAAGATACAGACCACACAAACATGCTATGGCTAATTGCACATACAAAAGTGAAAACAGATATTCTCAAATGTAAATGACAGTACTATTGAGAGAAGAGGCGATTAATGCAGGACACTCCTGATTCATAAAATAGGATTAAGGAAATAGAAACCTTCGTCGGGTTCATAAAGGGTTCATAACCATGCTTATGATTCTAAATTAGAATTGCCTTGAAAATTTGAATAGTTGCTTCCAGGCATAGAATTGTGTGAATACTGAAATATTTCTTTGAGATTCAAAAGAAATAGATAACTACTCTCAATATATAACAATACATCAAGTGGTTGTTAAATAGGAAAAGTTCCATGTTTATCTGTTGAAGAAGGTTCATACAACATATTTCTCTTTGTGTTAAAATAAAACATGGACAATGCCCTGTAATTATTCTGAAATGGCTTTACAGGTGGATAGTAAAGCATCACTTCTAGATAGACACTTTAGCAAAAGTAATCAATTTGTTATGGAAAGTGAATTATGCCTTTTCCATGTATATTTAGGATGCTTATTTGCCTATAACATCAGTTATCGCGCATGAAATTACTGCATTTCGTTTGTTGCATTTAGGGCGAGTGTTACCTGTTCACAACAAAACATTTGGGCCAACTTGAGCCCACTGTGTCCTAAGAAAGATAACACATTTCATAGCTTATCTTATAAAGTAAAACATTTGACCAGTATCATATCTGGACGACAAGTGTTTAGTTAGCACTGTGATACAAGGAGATGTTCAAATCAATGATTTCATCAAGTTCTGCTTGTACTCCTTAGTTTTGTAATCAAATGGGAAACATTGCCGTTCAAAATTAAATTTGAATTTGCTGCAAAGAAATTCATTCAAAGTAAAATAGGTGGAGTTTATGGAAACAATAACAAGAGAATTCAGTGAATTCACTTATTCAAGGAAAAACTATTACCCTTCAGTTTTCCATGTTAACATGCTTTTGGCATTATGTATGGAAATAATTCATGTTGCTCATAGGCACATGTGTCCCTTCAACTGCACCTGTCATCCTTTAGTGAACATTAGGGCATTACATGTAAAGTCCCAGTGTCATATCATCTAGTGATTGGTAGTTCAGGCCATTGTGCCAAGGGTCATATCCCTTCAATCAGGGTAAGCATTACGGAAAATAACCACATGCTTGCGGTACCCCATGCTTGTCAAAGATTGGTAATTAATAACAATCTGAATTACCAATAGGTTTTTCAGGCATCTTGGTCAAGATGGGAAGTACACATAGGCATTGTTGTCTTAGAAACGGAAATAGTCCATTGAACAGGACCTTGTTTTCTTCCATATTATTCAAACCAAAATGTTTTGATAGGGTCAGACTACACCATTTTGGATCATTCACAAACAAGAGACTAAAAAGGAAACTCCAGTCTGTTATCAGATGTTAGATCTATGGGAATAATGAATCTGAGGCAATTCCAAAATAGACATATTTCTTAGCGTGACAAGCAATTACTGTTCCTGCGAACCATTCATCTAGAATGGAAAATGCTACCATTGAAATGATCTTTGGGCACTTCAATTGTTCATACAATTTTAAAAGTGTTTGTTTCAGTATTCAATAGCACAACCAATGTAAAATTTGTTAGCTTCAGTATTCAAGCACAAAACCTCAAGTGCTTTCGCTGATGGTACCAACTCTATCAAGCATTTGCAACTGACACTCTGTCAATACCATGGGAGGAACAGCTTGTCTTTGCTTTCCCCCATATGTGTCTTATGAATAGCATATTGCATCGCATGTTTGGATTTCATTGATAGATAGGGGCCTCCGTGGCCTAATGGTTAGAGTACAGAACTTGAAGTCACATGGCCCATCTCCGCGTGGGTTCAAATCCTGATGAGGGATATGGATTGTCATGAGAGGCAGTCTCCCGACTGACTTACGGAATGCTAATGGTTCTACCCGCCTTGACCAGCCCTTATGGGCAGTTGAGTATGGGGTCTTCCTCCATCATTAAGAGTCGGGCATCGCTACATAACTGAAATGATGTTGATGTGATGTAAAACCCATATAAAAAAGAATTCATTGATAGATAGTACTTATAGCCCAATAATTACCAAAACGTCAATTGGTTTACACTTTACACATTTTCTGAGCACTGTTTTATTCAGAGATGCTGATTCATTTAAACAAATATTTAAGATATGGCTACAAACAGATTTGAAATGACGATTTAATTGCTCATTGGTTCAAAATCCTTTTTAAAAAGGGTTTTAAAACCACTTAACATTTCTAGAGAACAGGGTACACAAAGAATATGCTAGTAATAATTCAATTCCAAGACATTCAATAAACTGGTGTAAGGAATGATAACAAGATCTTTATACACCTTTTTTTAGGTGTGCTGGATGATAACTAATCTTGATGGACCAAGGAATGCACAAAACAGAAAAGAGTATGGATATACGTCAATATTACTTGCTCTTTGGCACCTTTTGACAAATATCAGGTTGTTCAACTTTTTTACATAAATAAACTTCTTAAAGGTTTATGTTATGCTTGACCTCCCAATCTTAACTCATTCCAGAATATGATTAGGAAGATGTTTTAAAAGGGATCCAAATGTGTCCTTTTGAACTTAAACACAAAACATCTGAAATAGGACACTTTTCAAACGTGTGTGTTCTTTAATTGGTCATGCCTTACAGAAGATGCCCATACCTTCAATTGTTAAGGCTCATGGAGGAGAAGGTCACTGTTCATAGCAGGAGACCTCCTTCTCTGAAACATGATTTATCCAAGCAGGAGATGCTTCGATATTGTGGGAGTACAATCTGGGATGTAGCATTCCCAGAATACAAGAAACAAGATGCAAAGAGGCATATTTCTCAAACCAGTCTTTTTAAAACTGTAAGAAATATGACCAATAAGGTTGTCCATTAAGTGATTTATCACACATATGTTCATTATGATTTCACAACGGAAACCATCTGAAATTATATAGTTACGACTATAAAACAGCGTATGATAACGACATAAAGATACTGTCCCACTCTACTTGGGCAGTTGCGACATCTTGAGGTCTCTTTATGGAAGAACGTTTGTGTCTTAAATCATGTAAGCTACACAATAGAAGACAGAATCTTCTTAAGAACACTCAATCTTCATTCTTCAAATAATGTGTTGTTATAAATACATATTACCACTCTGTACATTATGAAGATGTCATAATCAGAGTAAATTCAAAAGTGATTGGTTTACATGCTGATGAAACTGGTTTCACTTGTCTGTTGATGGGAAGATGATCTTTCACCTTTTGAAATCTTTACAAATGGATGGATTGGAGAAAATATTCCACCACCTTATTCATAGGTGAGCTTTGTAATCTATCCTAATGTATATTTCGTATGGTAAGTTAACAACGGAATGAAATGAAATTTTAAAATTTGTTTTCAAATTGAAATTTTATGAATGGAGTTGTTAACTTACCATACACTTCCCACCATCCACCCCGGTATTTCCTCAGGGACTGCAAGGTCGCCTGTGTTTAACTGCCGGATATAGCGTCTATAGACCCGGAGTAGTAGTGTTGATCTGGGATCACCTAGACGCTTGGTCTATTTTTAGACTTCTTACTGCGAGGTTAAAGGGGATGTAATCCTAATGTATATTTCGTATGGTAAGTTAAAGGCACATAAAAGGAGATGAGAACAAATAAATTAATGAAAAATCATATGGAGTTCTTTTATTATGTTCATATAAGTCATGAGAATTAATTTACGAATGCATTGAGACCCTATTGAATAAACTCCTTTTTCACAAGTTATTTTGTGCTTGAAATATAGTTGTCTCCAATTCAATCATGTTTATCAACAACCTGTTTGTTTACATATTCAAAATAACGAATTCTGATTGGTCGGTTCAAAAATTTGTGTATCAACTGTCAAGGTCAGGGGTGAAGAATCACACAATCTGAATTATTAATCTGGCTAATTTGGGTTACTTCTTGTTGGATATCACGTTTAAGATGTGCTAATGGGTTTTTTTGGTGATAACTATTTGAATCTGACCAGAAGTTTACGAAATAATATAGTTTGATATAGCAATAATCTCCTTTTATGTGCCTTTAACAACTCCATTCATAAAATTTCAATTTGAAAACTACTGAAATTTTGCATTTGACAAATAAACGCTGCTTGCCTATATAAACGGTAGAACTGGTTTGGATTAGATGAGCATGTATACATGAACTGTCACTGTGATAAAACTGGATTCGCTGAGCAAGCATTTAGTTAACTGGTTTGACCAGTCTGATTTAATTGCAATACTTACTTAAATTTGAATTGAACTTATGAATTCCAGAACCACAAACACCTGGAGCAATCAACACTAGTAGCAGTGATCTAAATGCTGTTGATAAAGCCATATTTGTTGTTTGGACTGGTTCTGCTGGTGATGTCAGTAGCTATGAATGGAAGTTACAGGACGGTAATACACAGCTGATATCTGGTACCACAGCTTCTTCGAGTGCTAATATAAACTACAGTGAAATCAAAAATGGATACAGATATGCTATATACATAACAGCTCTCAGTCAGATGTTTGAAAACGGCAATATTACTCCAAGTGAAACACGTATTGAGGAAATTAAAACTGTTGTTACAGGTAAGTCTAGGGCAATTTTTTATTGTTTCAGGCAAAATATTCTACTTTTTCTATTACATAAGGATCATACTTATAAATTATCTTCAACAAAAGCATTGTGGACAACTTTGTGTTTATTCAACATTCAGTACATGCGTTATGAACTGATAATTTCTATTATGACTTTAGCTCGCAAAGAGAAAGGAAAGCTGACCAGTAACAAGAATTCCAGAAATAATAAGTTTATTTGATGAATTATAATAGTAGAAAATTAACAATACATGCAAGCTGAAATTACAATCAGTTGTAGAACAATGAATAATAAATCCACCAATCCTTTTAAATGTTCCAAGCTTCGAAAGATCAAAAGTAAGTTCCAACACAAAGTTATGAAGCAGCAACACTATTAAATCACACTGTTTTCACAATAACATAGATCACATACGTCTTTAGTCATAGACTACTTTTATCACACCAATCAACTCACTTGTTTCTATTTTATAACCATATAGAACTTTCTAGTTGCTCCCAGTAACTTATTCTTATTAGCATTTGCTTGAACAATTTTCAAGCAAACATACACACAGGGCCCTTATAAACCTATGAATATTCAGTATTGATTCTCCTAGACCCCTCCAGAGTTACTTGTTCATGAAGTTTATAATATTATTTCTAGAAAGAGCAGAATACTCCTAAAACTTATTTGTTTATTTTGATTAACAAGCATGCACTGTAAATATAGTGGAAGGACATATGATAGACACCCAAACATAAACATTCCAGTCATTTCTAGGGCCCTGCAGACAAAATGGAAATTGCAACTTTTATACATCGTAACAGATCAATACCTACCTGTACATGTACTGTTATGTCACTATAAACTCAACAGTACTTACTACACATTGAAACATATATTAACAAAAAAGACATCTCTGTAATGATTACAATCAATATTATGGGGTTAAAATACAGGTTTATTATCTGTTGGCCCAGTTTCTCACTGGGTTTACCTCAGTGTTCGACCAAAAAGCTTTGTGATGAAAGATGAGGTGTTTGCGGCTAGATTTTTAGTCTCCTGTCAAGATTTTAAGTCTTAACAAATTACCAAACAATAACGACATTTGACCACTTTGTTGCAGAGGCCTCGGGAAACTATTTTGAGAAAAGGAGAAATTGCTCATAACGAGCAATATCTCCTTTTCCCACAATGTTTTCTGCCTTATCAAGATTATTTTCCAATTTCATCACATCTAGAAATGTCGTCTGCAAACTCTTTCAATTTGGGACAGTTGCAAATTAGGCCTTTGGAAAAGGGTTAAAGATGTATCCAGGAGTGGTCACTGCACACATAAACCGCGCATGTCACTTTCTGTTACTTACATTATTTTCAGGACACGGGAAAGAAACAAAAAACCTGATTAACTTTACATACACTTTAATGTTCGCTCATATTTACTATTTATTTACAATTAAGGCTCACTAATGGAATCAGTAATGTGGGGATAAGGCCACGGCAAGGAGAAAAACTTGTTTTTCATTCACTATATAATTGGTGGGAGGTGCATAGGGCACCCAACCTCACCAATTAATCGGTGACGACCGAGTTAAAAGAACATTTTAAATTCTTTTTTGAATTTTTCGTGCGATGCAAAAGAAAAAATGTCACAAAAATAAACTAGTCGATCGCCCCGATAAGGATTTTCCGCCACTTTAAATTATCAACTTTGGTAATTTATACCGCCAAAATCCTGCCGGTGCTTTAGCAGACAATCCTTTGTATCCAAATAAAAGCAAGCCCTACATCAGACCTTTGTGTTTGGCATTCTGGTAGCCCATGCCCTTACCCCTGCCAAGTGTGGAATACTGTCGCCAATGACCCATATATCTGTAAATTGTTAAAACTATTTCACCGATTCAAAATAAACCAAAGTAAGAGGAGAGCTTCATTATGATTGTAGCATACAAAGGGGGGCTGTTTTATGATTGCGATTAAAATGTATCAGGTAAGGGGAGCGTGATTGTCAACAGATTCAGGATCACCCTTCAAGCGTCTTTCTGATGATAAAAAATAGAATTAACCTCTGGCTAGTTGTGTAATTTATGCCAGTAATTTATACCTACATTATGGGTACTTATTGAGGCTGGGGCTAGCCCAGACTCAAAGCAATAAGATATATACATTATAATATGTTGACTTTATGCTGACAAGGACTGTTCAAGTGAACAGGTTCTGCGGAATTTATCTAAAGCCTGAGTTGTGTCATTGTATGTAAGTCTTGAATTAGATACCAGGCCTTCCGAAACTACATTTAAGGCTCTTGATCGGATAACCAAAGGTGGCCCGACATTGCGGTTGGTTCCGCTTCTGCGTTTGGTGCTAACATTTGAAATCGAGACAGTGCATCTCATATAGAGTTATGTATTCTTGGAACATGCTTTGTTTTTAATACAATGTTAGCTGCAGGCACTTATGGACGAGGAAACGCATTAATTTCATGACCCGTTTTGATTTTGAAGACATATAGTTCAAATTAGCATTACTGTTTGGTTATCACAATTAAACAATATCTTTTTGTTGGCTAAATGAACTCCCCATATTGAAATCGCTACCACAATTATTTTGGACAACTCCAAAGTTGTGTTGTCTTTGGTTATGCCATTAATATGTCATGACTGTGGCCATTTGGCTGCGCACCAATGTCCTTCAAATAAATACCGAATCCACAGTCTAAACTACCCACGCTGTCGGAAACAAATTCCATGTCATTATTTGAAACACAAAGTGAAATACCCTTGCGCTTTTAAAAGAAGGTGAGCCATGCACCGAAGTCTTGTTTCATTTCTTCGTTAACATGTAAGTGATGAAATTTCTTTGTCAGCCCGCATGTAGCATTAATGAGATGACAACGGAAGGTTCTGCCTGCTGGGATTGCCCGACAACAAAATTCAAAGATCCAATTAATGAATGAAGTGTTTTAAAGTGATCTTTTACATTCCTAACATTGCTTCAATTTTTGTAACCACCTCGTCTACTTTGTCCCTTGGAATACCAACTTCTATTTTAACAGTGTCGAGTTCGAGACCCAAAAATATCAATACTTCTGTTGAACCTCTAATTTATCATCAGCAAGTGGGACATTCAGGTCGTCCCTTCAAGCCCTAAATATGTGCATTAGAGACTCACGTTTATCAGTGTTACGATCACCGCCCAAGAAAACATACAAATAGTGTATTAAATGGTCGGAAGTCATTTAATAGTTTTAACCGCAAACTCTTAAAATGTTGAGACAATTCCAATGTTTTGCAGCTTGTTGCTGTACCAGAAGGCAGGGCCTTATCAATGTTTAACTTTTCATTTAAAGCCATATTTGTGCTCATTAACATTTAACTTATGAAAGTTCTAGAATAATTTAAAATTAACTTTAAAGTTCTTTACATTCCCTCATACAGAGGAACCATATCTGTAACACATTCACATGGTGCTTTTAAAAGAGTGATTACTAAAGGGTTTATTTACAATTAGCGATAAAACAAGGTCAGCAGAGAATCATTGATTACCAATAAATTCTCCATTTAGAACATTCATGCTGTAAATATTGGATAGATGACAGTATTTTTATGTGTTTCACACACATTTCTAACCAGGTGATCGCTACTCATTAGTATGAGCGCTTCATGCATTTTCAGATATTACTCCTATGTAAACAATGAAGTTGAATTGGTGGGCACCAATTTTACGAGAATAGCATTTAGACAATTAGATATCAAATATTACACACATTATATTGTCATGATCCTGTGGTTTTTCGCTGTTTCAACATATTCCTTCACAATTTATTACTCATATTGACCAATTTTACAGATTTTCTGCGCTAGCATGCTTTAAAGCTTGTCTCAGTAATTCGAAGTCCTTAAATTGAAAAGTAATAAACGAAAAGCATTCTTTATGTCCATCTTAAATATTTTACGGTTTCTACCTAGGCTTTAAACAATGTTTACTGTTGCATCAAAGTTTGAGTATTGTACAGTTGGGATCTCCTTAGAAATAATCATTTATCGACTCCCCTACTGGGTATGACAAGTGGTGTATGAGACGGAATACGTCAAGAGCTTTCTTGGGTACTAATCTTACTGGGAAAATTCGCTAAGAGTTTTCCTAGGTACTTATCCTACTGCGGAAACGATCAAATTCAAAAGTGGGGGGGGGGAGAAAATGGACCAGCCATGCGGCCTTCGCAAATCTCCTCAGGGACTATGTTCGAGTCTTAAACAAAAATAACTGAAAGTTAGAATTGATTGATCTTGTAATTCCATTTAGTTAGAAATAAATGTAACTTCAATTCAAAGTATAATTACTGGCTGCATCTCGCAGTTACTTCACCATTTTAAAGGGCATAATAATCCCTGAGAAGTAACTACGGCAACACAAGTTATCTTTTGTTAAGAAAACTTGCATTCATTGATGGAAAAGTAATTAATATGTTAAAGATTAAAACTGTATAAGAACTCGATAACATAAATATACACTCACTACTGAACGTTTAAACCAGTGTTTATCTAGTCAGACCTTCTAATCTAGTCAGAATAAATGCAGTATGAAAGACAGACGAATCATGTTCTATTTTACTTCAGTTTGAATATTTTCAAAATTGTAATTATTGTTAACTTTGATTCAAGTGTTAATGTTTGAATTTTGATCTCCATTGATACTTAAGATACTTATGTAGTTTAAAAGATTTATGGTAACTGTAACAGTATTATATATTGTTGAGAAATACTGTCCCTTGAATGTAATGGTTTGAAATACTATCCCTTGAGCTGTACAAATAAAAGGGGCTAGAGTCATCTCCCTTGTCAGGACCATGCCCACAATTGAGTCTAGTAAAATCTGATGTTTAAAGCTTTGTCTCTTGTTTATCTTCAACCCTACAAAACTAAATAACAGCGTTAACGAACAACAGATTGGTTCATATTCATATTGATGAGGGATGTAGTATCCACCGCACTGGACTATGCCGGTGTTTTAGACCAAACCGGTGTATATATAGATTGTTACCTCGACAGACAATAAACGAATGCAAGACCACGTTTGTGTCTCCTTATTAATTTATAACGTCCTAAAACATAAAACCCGACAGCTCCCTTCAATAACAATGCTATTTACATATATTGCCGCTGGGGCATTTGACGTTTTAAACTTGACGGGACATGTGCTGCAAGGTCCTCGTCAGCTAGAATTAACACAGTCCGGTACGTCCGGGCGAAATGACCACGACACATGTGACAAAAACTGAAAGAGGGGATCGCAGTTATAGCGTTCGCTGATGGGGGAATTTCGACAACCTCTTAAAGCGGTGATGTGCACTTAATCTCCCTACCTTTGTCAATTTGATTGAGTCGGTCTAAGAATGCATCTTCTAAAGCCGTTTCTTCCAGTGCCCTTTTCTCGCACGTGTCGTCGGCATGGTTTGAGTATATACCTGATTTGTTCGAGTAGTTCTGTCTGATACTTAATACGAAAAGACCTAAACTGGTAAAAATTAAGGTTTATATAGAGAGCCTTGTGACGATCTAATCGTTGATTGATTAAAAATGGCTACCAGAAATAGATTTTGTCTGTTAAAATTGGCTGCCGGAAATGAAATGATCAAAACAATAACAATGAACTTTCCCGAGACAAAATAAAATATGTTATTATGAAATGCTTCAAATAACAGTGATTATTTTACATTGGGTTCAATTCAAGTTGAGAAGTCATCGGATAAAAAACACAATTACCGCTTAGTTGTCAAAATCAGTCATAAATCGCCATGGCAGATGTCTTTGCGTAAGAAAAGTAACTCAGGTCGTTTAATGTCACAGAAACGTTCAGAAAATATAGAAAATATCAAGTCATGTGTACTGCAGAGTGCAAATGACTGTGTAATTGAAGTCAAAGCTGATTTGGACAATTCATGTCAGTGTCATTAAACTCCGAAACGAGTACAGTTAGGCATAGGTATTTGTATATTTTCTGAAAGCATACATAATTAGCTTATTGAATTAAAAATATGGGCGATATTTCTGGGTTAGATTTTTTTTAACAGGCGAAAATGTCAAAATTATGTCTGTTTGTCGACCCCTTGGTTCATGTTTTTAGCCGTAAATTGGATCATTTTCCCCCGAATGAACTAATCTCTATATCTGTTGTATTCTAAAATGCTCAATTAATATATGAATTTTATGGTCTTTTATTACAATTTTTGATGATCATAGTCTGAACATCATTTCTCACACAAATACAGAGTAATGGCCCTTTGAAAAAAGCTACATCATGAAAAAACGAGCCTGGTGACCCCTACAAAACCAAACACATATATGTACACTATTTTCTTTCTTTTCTGATACAGCTAGATACAATTGAAATTGGTTTAAATATGTGCCTACTTAAAACAATGTCAAACATGCATTTTACAAAATCATGCATTTTACAAAATGCATACACCATTAACATGTCCATCTTCAATTGTGCCCTTGAACAGTGGGAATGAATTCTAAAGCAATTCTCGTTTTGTTGTACTGCATGTTGTCCTTTTTGAACCAACTTTCTTGAGAGTATATTCAAAGCTAACACTGTTTGATATTCACAATCAAAATAAGCCTTGTTGTATTAAAATGTCATATTGTTTATGTTCTATACTGTTTAGGATTTATGTACCAATTTGTTCACTTCAGTTCCGTCATCACCACAACAGGTAGAATGTCATATGACAACAGACACATCAATAACAATCAAATGGGTAGCATCTTCAGAACCAAATGGTGATCTGATAGACTACAAGATTGACACATATCGACTTGAGAATGATACTGTGTTGAAAACAAACAGGACAGAAAGTTTGGAATTGATGTATGAAATAACTGGACTCCAACCAGGTATGTATCATAATAATGAACTTAGAATGAAGATTAATGAATATGTATAAAAATGAAGCCACATCAATCCAGACCCCTTTATTCAAGAAACCTTATATGGAAGGAATATGTAAGGAGCAAACTTTTCCTTCGATCTTCCGGAAATCTTTATTTCGGATCCAGAGATGAAAACATTGAACAGATCTTTACTAACGCTTTAATGATTCTCCCATTGATCTGGAATATGTCCATAAGTATTGAGTGATAAAAGTCAAGTCTTTATGCCAAGGTCACTGGAAGTAGATGTTATGATTGCCCAAAACAATTCAATAAAGGCTTGTCATGTTTAATGATTAAGTTTGTAAAGTGTAATAATTTCATATAAACATGACAAGCACCTTGCAATAATGTCTAAAGTGTGGGCCAACAAATAAAACAAGACCCTATCTTTCTGTATCATTCGCAGTTTGTCTCAATACAAACAACAATGCAAAGGTTTTATTTCAAAGTTAATTTACCTTTACATTGATCTACGCAGACCATTACATTGGCCCTGGAATATTCCCTCTGTATTGCAAAAAAAAGCTTCAATATGGAAACTTGAAACTTGTACAGGGACGGAGTTATTCAGATAAAGGAGACATCACTATAAAATTGCATACAATATAATTGATAAAGAGCTTTAAACTTATTTGTTGATGTTGTACTCAACAATATTTCAGTCATATTGCAATAATCTGCGTAACTATCCATTCTTCTGGTTGCTCCTCACCAGAATCATAATCCTCGTCGCATTGATTTCATTAAATGTATGAATAAATATTCAGTCTTAAACTGTATTTTAAGTTTGTCTCACTGCCAACTATGTTTATGAGGCTTGGCATATTGGTTTTGGAAAATAATAGAAAGCCTTGTAGTGGAAATTCTATCTTTTTCAGCATTATTTTAGAAAACTTTACTGCAAACCAGTCACCCTTGAGGATCAGAAGATTTTGGTTTACTGGTAAATAGAAGTATCTGTTCAAAATTTAACTGCCAAAAAGTTGTTATATTTCAGGTTCATATTATTACTTCAATGTTTATACGATTAATGAATACTACACTTCCCAGCCTACCAGACTCTCTATTGACTTTTGCGCAACACAAGCTGATGGTAAGTTTATCCAAATAGCATCAATTGTGATCGGTCATCACATTCTGCGGGTCTTTATTCATTTTTGTTTTCATCAAGTTGCATGTTGATAAGTGAGAGAATTTCTACCATCAGAATAATTTTTTGGACAAAATTGAAATGAAACATGTATGTGAATAGATCAATAAGAACTTAGCCAACCTCTTCTTCCCAATTTTTAGCAAGTCCTTTACTGTCCTTGATTTACTTCAAAATAGTTTATCTGATGCAAAATATGTTGACAGTTGTATCAAGCTTTGGAGAGGACAGCCAATGAAATTTCCAGGTTATATAAGAGATGTTCATAGAATTACTTTCCAACCAAAACATACTCTGCCTTACCTATGTTCACTTACTTAACAGGGGAAAACTTAGAAAATCATAATTTTACATAATTCATAGGTTATCTCCTACCGGCAAGACGGTCAAATAGATTGATTTTGTCGAATCAAATTGTCAAATGGAATTGTTGAGATCTGAATCATTCTTGAAAGAGGATGAGTCTATATCCCTAAACTCTATCTATAATAAGGTTTACATTGAAGGCAATAAAGCCCAAGGTGGAGTATCTGTCATTGTTAATAGTAGTGTTCCTCACAAGCACAATCATATAGCTTAATACTTCTCTCCCAGCTGTAGCTGTGAGATTATCATTACAAAACACGATTACCCTTTGTTCTTTGTACCGACTGACAAATAAGCCTATAAATGATGGTAGTCTAGATGCTTTGGTGTCTCATCTTCGCCATTTGTACTTGATGATTTTAATGCAGATAACACCATATAGGGTTGTACATGTACAAACCGTTGTGGTGATCAAATAGAGAATATCTGTAAATTCTCCCTCGTTCCTGAATGACCCAAGTACAAAAACGTATTAACATCCAGATTCAGAATCATATTCTTCTATTGGCCTTTCTTTTGGCAGTCCAGTACTTCTCCCTTATTATTAGAAGACACCTCTGGAAGTGATCACTTTCCTATCCTATTAACTGAAAATAAATCCTCAATCCTTGATAGTCCTCAAAAATGGAAGTTGTACAAAGCAAACTGGAATAAATTCCAGATGCTTTGTGAAAAGAATATTGTTCACTATGCATTTTATGTCTGTCAAGATCCTTCATAATTTTTCACTTTTATAATATTTGACGCAGCGAAACAGTCCACACCTAAGACCTCAACAAACCCCAAACGTCGAGATAAACCCTGGATTACTACTGAATGTAAGAGGCATTTAAGGAATGAAACACAGGTCTAAGGAACTTCAACCTGAGACCAGGGCACCTTAACAGCTCTCATCTTGATGCAAAAGCAAGCTGCACAATTAAATCAAGTAAACACAAGTTATGGAGAGAATATATTTCTCTACTAAATAGTCGCACTTCAACTATAGAGACATAGGACATGATCCGTAAAATTAATGGCAATGGCCTTTCACAAATTAGTCTATGGATCAGCCGGTAAATCCTATCGCCAGTTACTAGATCCAATACAAAACCAATGTTTAAGACTTGCCCAAGACGCCTTCAGAACATCTCCTGTTAACAAACCTTCTCTTTATTACAGAGAGAAAGATTATCTCTTCAATGCATTTAACGATTAAAACCCAATCCTTTTAACCCTACTCATAAATACCACAAATACAATTGTCTTTTTCAACAGAATCCAAATACTATTGCCCCATTCGCATGGAGCCCATTATAGATAATCTTGGAGTAGACACCGATTCCATAACCAAGTACAAGACATCTGACATACCACAATGGACATTGAGCAGGCAAACTTATTATTTGATCTAACCTTTGATAAGAAATAAGAAACAGGTAGGGCTATCTTTCACAGTTAGTATAGAGAGATAAAAAAAAACAATATTCTTCCTACAAACCTATATACACTGATGGATCCAAGGACAGCAAGTCTGTTGTAGCTGCAGCTGTCTATGGAGAAAGGATGAGGAAATGCCGCTTTCCAGACAAGTCCTCTATCTGCGGAGATCAAGGCTATTGATTTAGCTTTTAACCTTGTGGAACATGCAAATTCCACCCAATTTATTATATTTTCTGATTCTCTATCAGTGCTGCAAGCCTTATCAAATCAAAAGTTGGGAAACCTTTTTGTATGTCAGAAAACTCAAAGGATCTCTCATATTTTGTCTTCAAACAGACTTGTGTTCTGTTGGCTACCAAGTCAAACTACTATTATTGGTAAAGAACATGCGATAGATTCGCCAATTCAGCTCTTAACCTTCCCATTTCAGATTTAACTTACCATACACCAATTTTAAACCTTCTATTTTGACAAACATTAAATCTATTGGGCAATCAAAATGGAATGATGATGTGTTAATAAACTGCATTCAATTAAGCCTAGCCTCGAAGAATGCTACCCTTGCTACAGGTCCGTACAAAGAGAAGTTACAATTGCATGACTCCGAATTGGTCATTCATGCATTACACAACCCTGGCTCCTGGCAAAGGAAGATGCTCCTGAATGCATTCCATGCAACATATCCTTCACCATCAAACATGTATGACTTGATTGCATTGAATTAATTCAAAATGTTTTAATGTTTACACACTTCCGGGGCTTTTTGAGACTGTCAGGATTGATTTAGTTCTTTCCTTTTTCAAATAGATTGGAATTTACAATAAATTGTGATTCCCTACTCTTTAAAGATATTTATATATCAATATCATTAACACATACCAAACTTTTTACTCAATATCATTCACTCATTACAAATTTTCTTTTTTATTATCATTCATTCATTGCCAATTCTTATCTTTTTTTCTTAAACCAAATTCATTTTAACCTGTAAATAATTCAATATACATTTATCCACATCATCATAATGCGCGCTAAATGATCTTAGCTGTCGATGCACCTTGAAACACCACTCAAAAAATCATTAATTCATGCTAAATGACATTAGCTGTTGATGTGCCTTTAAACACCGTTCATTCATTCATTCTTTCAAAAAGATATTCAGGGTTGTGAGGGTAACCATTTTATCCTTCTGTATACTGTCTAAAAGTGATGCCATCATAACAGACTGTTACTTCCCATGTACCGGAGTGTTTTTTTAATTTTAAAAGATAGAATTAATTTAAAAGAATTATATCCGTTACTGTATACTGTCTAAAAGTGATTCAATCATAAAAGAATGTTACTTCCCATGTTCCTGAGTGTTTTTTTAATTTCAAAAGATAGAATTAATTTAAAGCCATACTTGCGTTCAATTACCCTAAAATTGTGGAAGTTCTAGAAGAAATGAAAATTATCTTAAAAGTACTTGAAAGTCCCTTTTACAGAGGAATTGAGAGGGTAACACATTCACATGATGCTTTTAAAAGTGTGAATACTATATGGTTTGTTTACAATTATCGATAAAACAAGGTCAGCTGAGAAATGTTGGGAACCAATAAAACCCAACAAATTCTCCATTTTGAATGTACATGTTGTTAAAATTGGATAAATGACAGTAGTTTTATGTGTTTCACATAAATTTTCTTACCAGGTGATTGCCACTAATTAATCCGAGTGCTCCTTGCTATTTAGGATGTTACTCGAATATAAACAATGGAGTTAAATTTGTGGGCACCAAATTTATGAAAATAGCACATTGAAAAACAGATAATAAATAGTGCAGGCGTTAAATTGTCATGATCCTGTGGGTTTTTTTTTTGCTAAGTTTCAACATATTTTATCATAATTTATAACTCATATTACCCAGTTCTGCAGTTTTTCTGAGTGCTATTATGCTTTTAAAAGAATTCTATCCGCTACTGTATACTGTCTAAAAGTGATCCAATCATAAAAGACTTATTACTTCCCATGTACCCAAGTGTTGTTTGAAATTTATAAGATAGTATTGATTTGAAAGAATGTTTGTGCTACAGTTTATTACATACAAACTACAATATTTAAAACATTGTGTGATTTTTCTTGCATGTAATTACTGTATTTTTGTTGTACTGTCGTAAAGTGATAGCATTTTTTTATTTGTTGATTTAGTGGCATTAATATTTGATATGTATGATTTTTTAAGATTTTTGAAATGTGCACCATCATGATGTACATTGTTTTTTAAGCATGGCCCAATGACAAGGGGCACATATGCATTAGTTCATGTATTTGCATACTTGGGCATGTTAGTACAGTGATTCAAGATACATTTGAATATGATGTGTTTCAGTATCGGATATACCAAACAACCTTAATGTAGATAATGTACAGAGTCGATCCTTTGTGGTGTCTTGGACTAAACCAACCAATACATACGGTGAGAATATTGGATATGTTGTACAGGTACGGACAGACGGTGATGCTTGTGTGATGGAATTGATTAGAACATGCAATGGTTGTACGCAGCCATTTAATGTAAGTTCATATAATTAGTTGCTTTTACAATTTATTGCATGGTTTTAGTTTAAGTATTCAGCTTTAGTCTTGTTTAAAAGAAAGACATTATCCAGAGAAGAAAGACTCACATTATCCAGAGACTGATCAGTTTTATGGTGTCTCTACTGTTAATGTTGTTGTTTTTTCCTTAAGATATTCCTTGTTATGTTTGATTTCAAGTTGTATCATGTGTTATAATGTAATGATTTACACACCCTTTTAATTAAGAGTTCTCTTCTAGGCGATGTTTTATAAGTCCAGTGCCCTTCTATACCCTTAATTAAATAACACAAAGTACTTTAAAATATTTACTTCATATTTTCTGTCTAGGTATCTGCCTTAGAGAATATGTGCCCATCTACTATTTCAACATCTATAGAGACGCCAAAGTCTTCGATTGACAGTGATGAATTACAAACGTACACTGTTACTGGCCTTAACCCTTATTTTAATTACACAGTCACTGTGACTGCTGTAAATGAAGCAGGTAGAGGGAGGGTTGCTAGAGTGATTGTACAAACGGATGAAGAAGGTAAAGCACATTGCATATGCCCGTAATTTGGCAGTCTTAACAATTTACTTCTTTACACTACACTTTTCTTATATTTTGCAGAACCACTTGAACAATTTATTCATATGTCATTATGATTTTGTCTAATATCATAAATATAAAATGTATTTTTGTTTATTCTATTTGTTGTTGTCTGCTGTTCCTTCTATACTTGACCAGTCATAAAACCAACATTGGGGAATGGAGTAAACGGAGGATCATTCTGATGCATCACTACATTCATAACATACTTCTATATGAAAGCAACAGTAGACAACAAGACATGGTATTAGAAAGAACAATTTCCTCAATTGTATAGGACTAATTCGTCCTATTGGCAAATTTCCTTTTAAAACACTTTGACAGCAAATGTATCTAAGTGAGATAAAATCAAGTAAGGGCCATTCTGGTAAAACATATATTCCACTCCTCATGACTCCTGAAAGGCAATTTCAAAATGAACCAACCCCCTTCGGAAATTATTTGACATGTAAATAGAAGCAAACTACAAGAGACCTACCCTCAAAGAAGTTATATCATTTTGCCTTCCAGGGGTGGGACATATGTTTAACTTGCATAGCTCTAAGGGGTAAATTCAAAGATTCTAACTTAAATGAAGCGTTGTGGAAGAAATCTATTTGCTTTTAGTACATCACATCAATTAATGCCTAACTTATTCCATCCTGTAATTGCGGAGATATTTCCTTGAAATACAAATTATTTCAATAACCAACATATGCGATGGCTCTTGCAATAGAAATGAGATTGAAATGATAATCATTGTTGATTAAGAGTAGGGATGGGAACGAATAGTGAAATCACTATTCGAATATTCGAATAGAACTTTTCGAATATATTCTAATTTTCGATTTTAGAATTCGTTTTGAAATCCGAATGTCTGCATGTCCAAATACTAGTGATTCAGTAGGTTGGATGTTGTATTCTTGAATACAAAGTCCTGGTTACACAGGTTACAGGTCGCCTTCGACTTGTCGGCAGAACGAGTAAAGTTATTCCAGACACGTGATGGAACATTGTGATGTTCTTACGAACAATGTCCGCAACGAAGCATAGCTAGAAAAATCCACTTTGGATTTTATGTCCCCTATGAGGATTCGATCCCGGTTCTCCCGGGTGACAGTCCAAGACATAACCACTGAGCTAAAGAGTCGGCTCAGTAATGCAGAGGTTACATCTTGTCCTGATTGATTGTTGCTATGCTGTAGAGAGTGAGGTGGTCTCGTAACACACCCCCTCTTATAGAAGTCATCATTTATGATGACATGTAAGCCATTTCGGCTTGTAAGTCCATTTTGGACGAATTAATGGCTCAATGGCCAATCCTGGACGAGCCCCCATCTTACGAACAATGTCCGCAACGAAGCATAGCTAGAAAAATCCACTTTTGGATTTTATGTCCCCTATGAGGATTCGATCCCGGTTCTCCCGGGTGACAGTCCAAGACATAACCACTGAGCTAAAGAGTCGGCTCAGTAACGCAGAGGTTACATCTTGTCCTGATTGATTGTTGCTATGCTGTAGAGAGTGAGGTGGTCTCGTAACAATGTTTATCGAATAGATGTAGAAATTAGAATGAAGATAAGTCTGACAAATTATTCTGAAGAAAAATATACTTTCTAACACATTATTTATACTTTCTAACTCATTATTTGATTGGTCTGCGTGCATATGCAATCATGATTACGATTGGTTATTGAAAGAGTAATTGTTTAATTTCACGACAAACAAGTTACGTGATTGGTTGACACTGAAAATTGTCAATTAGCGTGATTGACTTGTTTTGGATAATAAGGAGCAAGTGCAGATCATTAAGGTGTTAGATTTAGCGGCTTAAAATCGACTATTTTCACACTTAGGAATTAATCGTTTTGCAAACTGTCAAAAGATGTGGTAATTTGTCACAGGTGTTTTACTGTGTGACATACGTTGTAAAAACATCGTAACTGCACCTCGGAGCTAGGCACGTTCTTCGATATTTGGGATCAGTTTAGAGGAAGAAAATGAAAATAAAACAACATTATTTTTGAATAAAATTTATGGTAAACATACAGTAATATGGGTTCATTAAAATCGAATATTCGAATACTATTTTGCTATTCGAATATTCGACCCGCTATTCGAATATTCGAATATTCGAATATTCGTTCCCATCCCTAATTAAGAGTTTTATGAAGGCAAAATTAATGAAAATACAATTTGCAGAATAATGTTTATGTTGCAATTTCTTATGGTTGCTATTTATCACAATGTGTTTGCATTCCAATATTCAATTTCTCTTTAACCCTTACGCACCAAGGTTATCACAGTAGTTCCAACAAGTGCAAAGTGTATTATACACTTGCACCTATTTTTTGAAGGCAGCTGAATGTCCACAATAGTAACTATAGACGCCCAAACTAGCTGTTTACCAAAGTTGCCAACTGCGCAAATGGTTTAGAATGTTTTTTATGATAACATGCATGGATAAATTGTACCGCTTACTTTTTTCCAAATTTAAAAGATAAATAAATATTTACGATATCTGAAGGCTTGTTTATGTGATAGTGTTGATGAATTGGTTTGAAAATTCAATGAAAATGGATATAATCGGAGGCATAGATCTATGTCTCTGATATCATGGCAGTGAAGAGATGATACCAGATTATCTGATTGATTATGCATATGCTTCTTTCAGTTCCACAACAGCCAAAAGATGTTACAATATCAGACATCACAACCACCTCATGCAATGTTACCTGGGATATAGATGGACCTAGACCCGGATATACTACCTGGGAGGTTATTGTTGATGCTGTGTCGCCGGTTACACAGAGGCCTTACCCACTTACAGGTTTTAGATTAAACTTATTTATTTTACATCGATTATGAAACAAGTTCTAACAACTTAGATAAATCATTCTCGATTCTGCTTCCTGGATACTACATCAGTACTTGTGCCGATATGTGGGTTGATCCCAACAATTTTGACCATGCCTAATGGGGATTTGAACCCGGGACTCTCAGAACAAAAGGCCGACACTCTACCTCTGCACCACTGTCGCCCATTAATTTACAGATCAGTCAACATAT
Source organism: Cerastoderma edule (assembly GCA_947846245.1). Taxonomy (NCBI): domain Eukaryota; kingdom Metazoa; phylum Mollusca; class Bivalvia; order Cardiida; family Cardiidae; genus Cerastoderma; species Cerastoderma edule. The sequence goes on along the minus strand of OX401407.1, from coordinate 10,968,047 downwards.
GGAGATACACACAGGATTTGGATGAAAATGGGTGTACTCTGGTCAAAAATAGTTTTGAAGGAAAAAAATGTTTTCACTCATACAAGTGACAGATTTCAATATCATCCGTTTCCAGTTAATAAATGGGGGGGGTGCCTCCGTGGCCTAGTGGTTAGAGTACAAAACTTGAAATCACATGGCCCCTCTCCGCGTGGGTTCATGTCCTGAGAGGGATATGGATTTTAATGAGAGGCAGTATCCCGACTGACTTACGGAATGCCGATGGTTCTACCCGCCTTGACCAGCCCTTATGGGCAGTTGAGTATGGGGTCTTCCTCCATCATTTAGAGTCGGGCATCGCTACATAACTGAAATAATGTTGATGTGATGCAAAACCCATTTAAAACAAAAAAGAATTTGGTTATTTTATTCCCTTCATTTACAAACCTATCAGCTTGAACAACAAGAGCATCTGAAGAAAGTTGATAATTGGAGGCACTGTGAGAAATACATGCCTGTATTGTGCATGAATACAGAAGCTCAGCAAGAAATTTATACCACACTTGATTGTGATATCTCACCAAAGTGTGATAAAGAGAGTGAAATTTTAAACCCCATACTCCATGAAACTACTCTTTATGGAGGACCTGCCGCAAATAATGTGAAAAAACGAGCAATGTCTCCTTAAACCATAATGGTTTATATGCAATATCGTAAAGATGTATATTGTACCATGTATTTTTGTCGTCTGACTGTAATTTGGACAAGTCCCAAATCAGTTTTTTCGACAGAGATGATAGAAGGAAAGATTCTGGTGTTTCAAAATACATACTATATTTTGATACCACTTTTTTTTTATTTCAGGGTTTCTTCAGAGACGACATGCACTAACAGATTTACAAGAATATTGGAGTTACACTGTAACCATCAAGGCTACAACATCAAAAGGAAGCAATTTGTCAGATCCTGTGATGTACACAACTTTACCATCAGGTATAGTGCAAATAACAATGCATTGGATATCTAGTTTTTAGTGCTTCATAATAAATGCTCATTAATGATGAGTGTTATTGTTTCACTTTGATTAGAACAATTATATGATCTGTAAGAGAAATATGTTTGAAATTCATACATTGAACCATCGAAAGTGGTTGGGGAACATGTTGATTTACTTCTTCTATACGTAACATTCCTTTCATATAAAATTGTGTTGGCTCTCTTTAAAGAAAAGTTGTAATCCAATCTTTATTTAACTTAAAGAAAATGTTTATTGCCAGGATGTTTGATGTTTGGCAAGATCACTCCAGGAACTTATAAGTAATCACACTTGAATGATAAGGAGTTATTGCCCTTGATTGATAAAAATGGGTGTTTGGTTTGTCGGCTCTCTTTTCCCCCAAAGGATTTCAAATCTTTACCAAACTTATAACGCAGTACTTCCGGGTCGTAGTACCTGAAAGTAGGTCCATTTATAAATTTCGAGTTTATACTTCTGGTGCATAGTTTTGCTAGTAAGAGACGAGCTGGCAGAAAACAGATGTGTTTCCTGTATAGATGATAGTCCTGCAATGTTCTCAAAGTTTGTATTGATTGCCTGTTGCAGGATTATTTGTTTGAGATTTATGAACACAAATGCCAGTACCTTGCCTGGATTTGACAGCTTGTGCACTGATTTTCGGACAGTACTAGTGCACTTTGCTTCATAGAAAAAACTGAGATGATTGAGGTGTCCATTTTATTACAGTTTTTGAGAGTTTAATGGCCCAACTTGATTTTTATGTGTATTTAAAGGTAGAAAACATGATTCTTCACTAAGCAGAGTCTTGAAAATAGCTGATTTAACATTGGAGTCAATGGGAATTCAAGATCTCAAAAGTAACAGATGTGTGACCATTTGTTGGTGCTGTCACACAGTATATAGTGTCATTATCAAATACACAAACGGCTCTCTCCAATGGAATTTCTGGGTAATTGGGATAACACAGTGTTATATCATTTACACAAACCAATTGTAGTAATGGCTTCCTGGCATGGTATACAATGTTATTGCAATAACACCGTGTCATCAAATACACAAACCAATTGTAGTAATAACTTCCTGGCATGGTGTACAAGGTTATCGCGATAACACAGTGTCATCAAATACACAAACCAAGGGTAGTAATGGCTTCCTGGCATGGTAAACAAGGTTATCGGGATAACAAAGTGTCATCAAATACACAAACCAATGGTTGTAATGGCTTCCAGGCATAGTATACAAGGTTATCAGGATAACAAAGTGTCATCAAATACACAAACCAATGGTTGTAATGGCTTCCATGCATGGTATACAAGGTTATCAGGATAACAAAGTGTCATCAAAAACACAAACCAATGGTTGTAAATGCTTGCCGGCATGGTATACAAGGTTATCTGGATAACACAGTGTCATCAAATACACAAACCAATGGTTGTAATGGCTTCCCATATTGTCTCCCTTAGTCCCATATTACCTCCCTTAGTCCCATATTGTCTCTCTTAGCTCCATATTTTCTTCCTTAGTCCCGTATTGCCTCCCTTAGCCCCATATTGTCTCCCTTAGCCCCAGATTGCCTCCCTTAGTCCCGTATTGTCTCCCTTAGACCCATATTGTCACCCATAGACCCATATTGTCTCCCTTAGACCCATATTGCCTCCCTCTGTCCCTTATTACCTCCCTTAGTCCATTTTTGTCTCTCTTAGTCAAGTATTGCCTCCCTTAGTCCTGTTTTTCCTCCCTTAGCCCCATATTGTCTCCCTCAGTCCAGTATTGTCTCCCTTAGTCCTGTTTTGTCTCCCTTAGTCCTGTTTTGCCTCCCTAAGACCCGTATTGCCTCCCTTAGTCCCTTATTGCCTCCCTTAATCCAATATTGTCTCCCATAGTCCTGTATTGCCTCCCATAGCCCCATATTGTCTCTCTTAGTCCCGTATTGCCTCCCTTAGTCCCATATTGCCTCCCTTAGTTCCGTATTGTCTCCCTTAGTCCGGTATTGCCTCCCTTAGTCCAGTATTGCCTCCCTTAGTCCAGTATTGCCTCCCTTAGTCCAGTATTGCCTCCCTTAGTCCAGTATTGCCTCCCTTAGTCCAGTATTGCCTCCATTAGTCCTGTTTTGACCTGTCTCTTAGCCCCATATTACCTTTGGTCATACACCTGTTACTTTTGAGATCTTGAATTCCCATTGACTCCAATGTTAAATAAGGCATTTTCAAGACTCTGCTGAGTGAAGAATAGTGTTTTTTACGCTTAGCTTTATCTAGGAACATCAAGTTTGGCCATTTGACTCTCAGAAACTGTAATAAAATGGACACCTCAATCGTCTTATTTTTTTTTTTGAAATAGCAAAGTGTACTAGTACCGTCCGAAAATCAATGCACTAGCTGTCAAATCTAGCCAAGGTACCGGCATTTGTGTTCATACATCCTAAACAAATAGTCCTGCAATAAGCAATCAAAACAAACTTTGGGAGCTTTGCAGGATTATAATTGATACAGGAAACACATTAGTATTCTACCAGTTCATCTCTTACCAGCAAAACTATGCACCAGAAGTTGAAACTCAAAATTTCTAAATGGGACTACTTGTGGGTACTACGACCCGGAAGTACTCGGTAAGAGGTGCGAGACCCTCTCTTAGCATCATATTGTCTCTCTTAGCCCCTTATTAACTCCCTTAGCCCAATATTGCCTCTCTTACCCCTATATTGCCTCCCTGAGCCCCATATTTCCTTTCCTACTTCAAATTGCCTTCCTTAGCCCCATATAACCTCTCTTACCCCAAACTGCCTCTATTACCCCAAATTGCCTCTGTTGTCCCATCGTTATAGATACTATCAAAACAGACATTAGCTTGAATTTGATTTATATACTTTATGTTAATGACCCTTACATGTTCTATCTATACATAAGCCATGCTTGTAGTTATGATATTGTTCATTTCATTTCATTCAAAAAGCACCGGGACCTGTAGACAGTTTTAATGTGAAAACTAGCCCTGGGAACAGTACAGTGAAGGTTCAATGGAAAATCCCAACATTGCTAGAGAGAAACAGTGAAATAGCCAGATTCAACCTTAGTCACAACACTTCATCAGATGGGGTAAGTTGTCCATTCTAAATATCAGTCAACGCCTCAATATATACTGCTTTATTTAATCAAATTGGAGTAGAACAGCGTTGGTTTAAGAGAAAATATTGTTGAAAACAGTAAAAGATATATTGTTTTAAAGTTTTCTCTGAATAGATATGTTCTTGCAAAAACAAAACCTTGGTACTTAAGGTAAAGGTCCGAGATATGGTTTTCTATTTCTTTAAAGGTTCAAAAGATTGAGGTTTACATAAAAGTAAGAACATGCATTGCTCAAGTAACGTAGAACTACATTATTGACAGCTTCCCAACCCTGCTCATAAGTTTAAAGTAAAGTTAAAGAACATTCAAATCGCAAATATTACAGACTGTGTAACCGGGTTTATTTTGTATTCACCTATTTGACACACTGGTCTCTGAAGTTTATTTTAACTCTTTCCCAAACAACAATTTTTCGACTGTCCCAAATTGAAAGAGTTTGCAGACGACATTTAGAATATGATGAAATTGAAAAATATTCTTCAGAAAGAGCAGAAAACCTTGTGGGAAAAGGAGCACTTGCTCGTTACGAGCAAGTTCTCCTTTTTCCACAAAGTTTTCTAAAGTCGTCTGCAACAAAGTAGTCAAATGTTGTTATTGTTTGGGAAAGGTTGAAGCAGATGCCTTGTGTGATTGTGTCTTTTTAAAGTGTTAAATATATTATTATATTCAACTCTTGGATTTCATATCACTCTTAGAATCAGCCCACACTTTGAAAACGATATGGCTTGTTGAATGTTTGAAGAGTTACTGTCACTTGTTGAATCTTAAGAGTTACTGTCACCAGTTGTATGTAGTTGTAATGGTGCTTAAGACAATGTGCAAGTCAAAACGAAATATAAACAATACAGTTTTTGTTATGCAATAGAATATTCAATGAAACATTGGAACTGAATGCAAAAAAGGGTTCAATATGTGTCAATTTATCTAAGCATGTACTGATGATATTGAATGGATTTCAAAATTGTGTTGCAGCAGTTTTGGATTTGAATACACATCTGTTCATTGTATACAAGCTCTAAATATTTTATTGTATACAAGCTTTAAATATTCAAGATCAAACTAATTATACTTCCAAATGCTTTCCTCCAGTATTTTTCATATAACAGTACAGCTTCTGCTATACAGTTTTAAAAAATAGAAAGAAAAAAATATAACCAAACTTCTTCACATCTGCGAACATGAAGCTTTAAAGGCTTGGACATAAACATGTCTTTTTTTTATCTCAAGCAGAGGAGCCTCCGTGGCCTATTTGTTTGAGAACATAACTTAAACTGCGCACCAAATTGAATGTTTTTATAAATGCACACATTGGTAGATACCAGTTTCATATATTTCCATATTTCATTTACTTTATTTCAGAGTATGCAGGAAATTTCATTAGGCAGAAATTCTGATGATGAATATGTGTATGATGTTATGCTAAACGTTACTCCAGAGATGACTTATCAGTTTAAAGTAGGTATTTACACATTTTTTCCAGAAAATGTTATGCCAAACCTGGCAAGTTGTTATACTTCCACAACCTTTATCATGATCATATTGAACTATAATTATATTGAATATGAACAAAAGCAAGTACCGTTAGCTGTTTAATGCTTGCTTAAAGGTTTGGTAGTTTATCCAATGTCTAGTGTATTTACAATTAATTATGTTTTATTCATGTAAACAGCTTACCCTCTTGCCACCAACTTGGCAATTAGGAAATACAAATAAACTATGTTGGGTCAACCTTATCCCCCATATAAGGAATTTTGACAGGTACAAATTAAAAACAACAGCAAATAGTTTTTTAAAAAAAAAAATTGCCTTTATGATATTTGGTAGAAACTATTTTGACAAAGGATGACTCGCTCCTCCAAAGCAATTTGTCTTTTTGCCATAGAGTTTTCTTAGATACCCTGCAGATGCCATAAGGTGGTTTATGATATACCTATGTAGGTTTCTTCTTGAAATACAGCTGTATTCTATGGACAAATGCATCTTGACAGATTGCAAAATCTCCATCAACCATAAAATGTGTGTAACATACCATAAACCTAGTGTAAAACTATGCCTGAACTTATTTTATGAAGATATTAATTCATGATGTGTACTCCGGATTTAGTTTGATTATGAAAACAAAATGAAGTACTTCAGTTTAAATATTTGTCATTCTTTAATCAGACTATCATATATGGTATATCATAAGGAATATAACCACACTTTGCATATGAAGGAAACAGTGTCTGTCTTGTGTTTGTTGAGGCCATATTCCCCAAGACCACCTCTGGTCTAGGGGGATATTGGTTTCAAAACTCGCAACTTCACAGATACTGTTCCCTCCATATGCCAAGTATGTACAATGGAGTAAATTGTTTATAAGCTGGTGTGAATCAGTATCTTTTTTTTTGGCATTATATATCAGGGGCCCATTACCCCTTTCCCTAACAATAACAAAATCTGACCACTTTGTTGCAGATGGCTTTAGAAAACAGTGTGGAAAAAGGATAAATTGCTTGTGACGAGCAATGTCTCCTTTTCCCACAAAGTTTTCTGCCCTATCAGAAGATTATTTCCCAATTCCATAACATTTTGAAATGTCATCTGCAAAGTCTTTCAATTTGGGACAGTCGAAAAGTTGTTGTTTAGGAAAGGGTTAATGGCACATTCCATACTGGTATTTCTTAAGAATCATGCAGTTTTTCCAAAATTCAAGATCACCTCAGTTTTTCGGTTTTCCAATTTAGCAATTTCATTGAAAGAATTCACCTGCAGGCCTATGGCTCTTCCCAATTTAGGGGAAAAAAGCACTTATTTTGAATGTAGATAATAGCTTGGAAAGAAAGGTGCTGTGAAGTACTACATATTATTGTAAGAATATTCCAGGATATTTGTGGATAGTCATTAAGATATAATTACGAAACAGAACTATGAAATTTGTGTTTCCCAACAGAATGTCATAAGCCTGTTGCCTTTGGAAAATATTTTGCAAAAGATGTCTTCAGGGTAATTTAAAGTGATAGAAGATTTGCTGATATGTTGAAGAAGTGTATGGCAAATCGTATATCACAACAAAAACAGTATCCTGATGATAAGTAGGCACCCTTTTTTGCATAATTTTCTTTTTTCTGTTCTTTCTTTTTCAAAAAAAATCATATGCAGAGGTATTTGTGTTGTCTGTAACAATTCAATAATTTAATGGATTACTTGACACCACCGATTAGTTGAAGCATATCAGTTGATTAAACATGAACAAATACCTCTTTCAGATTTATGCAATCAATGTTGCTGGTGAAACTGGAGAACAAGAGGAGATAACCATAGAGGCACCAGCTGGCAGTAAGCAAAGCTCTTTAAATTTTAGTTTGTTTACTCACACACTGAAATGGGCTTTTGTGTCAACATGGTCTGAAGATACGGCTTCCACACTATGAATGAATTGACATATTGGCAAAGTGCATCCTCAAACTTTTTAAATGTTAGAAATCTACAAATCTACAAATCTAAAGGGGAAATCTCATCTTTTAATAGTCTTGATTGATGTCTGATCAAAGATGCATCAGCTCTTGGAACTGAGGTTCTAGCTTGAGGTGAACTGATGGGATCACAAGATATTTATTTTAACAACAATGCACATAATTGGTTTCTTTAGGCTTTCAAAGGTGACGGCATTCGACTTTTCATGAGAGGTAGTATCCCGACTGACTTACGGAATGTTGATGGTTCTACTTGCCTTGATCAGCCCTTATGGGCGGTTTGGTACCTATAGGGTCTTCCTCAGTCATAAAGAGTTGGGAATCGCAACATAAATGAAATAATATGCTAGGATATAAGACCCATATAGAATAGAATAAATAGATAAAGGCTTTCATGGTGATCAATCATTGTCGAATCAAGTTTACTTGGTCCACAACAAAGTAACTGTGTCCAAGCCTAGTTAGCACTCATGAGAAAATAGTATACCCCAAAGATTGTTAATGAACTTGCTCAATTAACATGTTCTTGTTCAACTCAAGGCAAAGATAAAGACCTATTTGAGTCTAAATTGATGGTCACTATGTCAAATAACCTAGAAAGAAATATGTGAATGCTCTCAAGATAATCTGGTGTGCATTATATCTAAAAGAAACTTTAGCAAAGCATTTTGATAGGGTTTAAGCCAAATCTAGGATATAGAAGAAAGAAAAACTTGATTGTAATGCAAAGTATTGATATATTCAACTTCCCCGCATTTCATGACGTCTAATTAGTCCACAAAGAGTATCAACTGAATTGACTAGATGAATCAGGCTTATACGTAAGAGTGCTTTCGCGAGAGATTAATGTCCTTTTTTATGTATAAAGCACATTTCTTGAATTAAGAATTTATTTATGCATCATATTGTATTTTCAGTTCCGTTTAACTCCTTTGAGATAGTTGACAACAAAAGTGTAATACCAGCAGAGGCCATTGTACCAAGCAAGACAACACTTAAATTGAGCATTAACAAAGGCTTCTATGACCAGAATTCTCGCGGGAGTGTCACATTAACTGGACTAATTGGCTGTGCAAAGGACAAATGTTCCGAAAATGGTATGTGAAGACATGATATTCTTAGATATTGAAAATGCTGAACGGATAAGAAAAATAGCTGTATTTTAATTATTTATATTCTTCCGAAATTTAAAAAGTCAATTGACTAAACATCATACATTTATTTTTCACCGATGTTTTATAATGCTAACTCAAAAATTAGTAAGATGCCAATAGAATACTATGGAAAGAATCATAGACAACAAAAAAGTTATTAACACGAAGTCTTGTGCTGTTTACTCTGCAATTTAATCTGCACATAAGGAAATACGTTTTGGTTTCTAGAACTACATAGTTTATTTGTTGTTTGTTGTTGTTTCTATTAAAAATACGTCCCATTTCCATATGTTTATGTTAATAAAAGACCTTTCAAAAATATTTTTGTGAGGCTTAAGACATCATTCACCATCACCGTGTGTTAATAAAACTTCTAAAGACTACCTGAGTATGTACCATACTACGCTCGGAAAGTCACTGAAGCGCTTTTATCGTATCCTGTGATCAGAAATGAGACAATACTTGCATACATGTCACCTTGGTGAATTTCAAGTCGGATATATGATTTTGATCTTCAACTCGTTACATTTTTAACTTCATATGTAGTTTCAATTTTACTTTATTCGAAAGTGACCAACAATACAACACATATACATAGTGCAATTTAACTAAAGTGTCCCAGACTATTAATACATCAAAGCAACTTTATCATAATTCGTCTAATGTTAGAAAAACATAATATTTTGATTAATAAGAGGAGTAAAAGAAACTCATTTTAATTATTATACTGTAATACATTCGATTTGAGTGGGCTTATCACAAAAAACAGTGTTTTAGATTAGGGATGACTCATGATAATTATCAACCATCATTACACAATTTCTCTATACAATATCATCATGTTAACGTAGACTAGCATCATTCCATGGATGCAGTTGCAGTTTAATAACAAACATACTAAGCAATGTGGGGTTTTGTTTGTTGTTTTTGTTTGTTTGTTTGGGGTTTTTTTTGGGGGGGGGGGGTAAAATACTAAATCTGTATAAAGCAAGATAGGGAAAAAGAATTATCACTCATAAACACTCAGAGATTGAAATTGTTCCAGAAAATCAACTTGCTACTGACACATCTTTTTAATGTATAACAACAGATATGAAGTTCGCTATGTTTCTTGTAATAACCGTGTTCGTATTAGTCATCTCAGCAGGCTGTAAAAGTGCATCATATCATTTCCTCCATTGTACCAAGAGAATAAGAGAAATATTAATCATATTTTGTAAGTTTTGAATTGAGCAATCAGAAATCCTTGTTTTGAAGTGTTTGATAAAAATATCAAAGTTACCAATGTTTTGGGAAACCAAGCTTAGGCAAAACCATGGATACTGAGAGGTGTTTTAGCGTGTGTAACCAGATAAACTCTCACTATAGCATCATGCATCATGTAATACCATTCTATAGGATTCCGCGAATCCAACATTAAGATAATCGTATGCAAGTTTTTAATTACGTTTGATTAATAAAATACACATAAAGGCTTTCTTCCACATTCAGTAAGGACCATAAAATCGCTTACAGAACTACTAATGCATAAAAATGTACGACAGAATTCTGTTTGAATACTTTCAATGACCTCAGAGTAATCGAGGCCCAAATATCTCCCCAAGTGTTTAGCTTGGAGAAACTATGAAATCAAATGGTTTCAAATATTCATCATGTATAAAATAGCCAAACTAACTTTGGTGTCTATTTATTTCATAAAAATCATTTTTAGCTTTAGAAATTTATTTTACTTGCTGACCATACCAATTTAGGAATAAAAAGGGGGCCATGTATTTGTACATTGAGCAAGTGTACTTTTTATTACAATCGAATTGCCAATTTCTATTAAATTCTTAAGGATCACCATTTCTGAAAACAATAATCTGAGTTTTCTTCATGTTCATTGATTAATTTAGTGTCATGACAGAATTCTGATAGTTTATTCAGCTGCTGTTGTAAGTTGTTAACCGAATATGGACAAAGGGCGACATCATCAGCGTAGAGTAGAAATAGTATTGGAGCAATATCTCTTGATATAGTAATACTCCTACAACATTCGTTAATCAGGGAAGACATTTCTTAAATGAAAAGGTTGAAAAGTATGGGTCAGGCTACGTACCCCTTGTCGCACTCCAATATCTTTCAAACATGGCTGTGATAGTTTCTCTCCTATACGTAAATATGACTTCAAGTTCGACTACATAGATAAAAGAACATAAAACATCTTGCCATAAAGGCCTTTTCGAAACAGAAAATTGACAAAAAATCATGGACTACAGAGTCGAAAGCCTTTAGAAAGTCTACATATAAAACAAACAAAAAACGTCCTCAAGGTGAGGAAATATATTTTAGTACCATGCTCTGTAATGCACATAAATTTTCAATTACTGAGTATCCATAGCGGTTTTCATCGATCAGATTCAGTGTATCTGCTTGTTTATATTTCATCATAAACAATATTAGCAAAAAATTGATTCATGATATTAACATATGAAATCCTCTATAATTTGATGTACCTTTCATCAAACCGAATTTGTGTACTGGAATAATTACGCTTTCACACCATGCTTCGGGTAAATAGCCTTAATAAAGAATTTCATTAAACAATGAGCACAAAAAGGGTGCAATAAAATCACATGTATATTTGTAAAATTCAGCCGGTAGCCAATCTCTACGAGAAGATTTACCCACTTTTACTTTGGAAATACTTTCTTTTACTTCATAAAGTGTGATGTGTGTATTTGATGAATTATCACTATCACTCGGAAGATATGAATTCCTATCTAAGTACACTTGGCCGTCTTTATTCAGTAATGTTTTGAAATGATCAATCCACTTATTCATATTTGATTCATTGATTACATCCAAATGAATAATAGAGAGTTTTCTTTTATCAAAGTCTTCCAAAATTCGACTGAATGGCCTCTACAATTCACTAAGTTTTAACTTTTCCTCTTTTTCATAATCATATATTCATTTAGTACATATGCTTTTGAAAATGTTTTTTTAGCCTCTAAATATCTACCAAAGTCATTCTCATTATAAGTCAATCTAAATTTTTCGAAGCAGGGAATGTTTTCTGGTTTTAGCTTCATAACAGGAATAATCCCACCAAGATTCAAAGTGATGTTAAGAAACATATAAAAAAAATGTATAAAAAATATGCTTTTTATTTTTTCAAGTGATGAAAGAGCACAAAATGCAAACTTTATTGTTTAAGGAAAAAAAGATAAGACATCATATTCAAAACTTTACCACTGAAAAGGTAACCCTTGTGAAACAACATCTAAAAAGAAACATACATCATTGTAGCCTTGAGCCTTTTACAAATTAAGTATCTAGGAAAAACAAGGCTATGACCAACTATTTAAATACTTCGATTCCAAGTATGTTATGATAATGCACCGTTCAATAGGTATGTTTTCAAGCATAAGCTGTCATTGTGTTTATGTTCTCCCAATGTCTTCTGAAGTCTGCCATTATTGGCTGTCAGAAATCACAGGCATATGCATAAAAGGGTTAAAATATAAAGAAACATCAGTAATCTATGGTATATTTTGCTTATACATACGGAGGTCGCTATGACATACTGACGTGCATATTAAATGAGTAAAGAGGTAATTTCTTGTAACTTTGATGGTTCTTCCCTTACTAAAGGGCCATTGCAATCGTTATATTACTCCCTCCATGATACAGGGGGAATCGCAATATATCTGAAAAAGTGTTGACGTGATGATGAATAACAAAGCTCTTAAAGAAAATGGTAAAGGCATCCGTTAAACAATCATTTCGAAACATCTATGACAAAATGAAACTTTGCTTATCATTATTTTGTCACATTGCTTTGAAAGTTTACTTTCCAAACATTCATTTCACTCTAGGGCAATGTTTTATTATTTTTAACATGTTTTGTTATCAATTGCAAATGCTTGATCTTCGGTTACCACATCGAAATGAATTAAGTTGGATTGTAGGTTGCTTGATCTTCGAAAAGGTGCAAGTCAAAGTAAGATGTCGTTTGAGCAATACAGTTTTTGTATTGCTGTATGGTATGCAGTTTTATCTAGCAACTAACCCATCCACTGACTGATATCGCCTGCCTGATATAAATAAGTGATATCAGGTCAATGCGTCACGTGATGTATCACATGATCAACATTGCCGGAACTACTTTTGACCTACTGAAACGACCAACGCATATACACAAAGGAGTCAACATGTCAACAAGAACTCAAGATTCCCGATAATTTTGATATTTTAATTTCAAAATAAAAAAACAAATTATAACTGTTTATGAAAAAAGATTAAATGGATACAATAAACTTAAAAACATAACTTTGAAAAGTTCCTGCATGAGAAAGAAGGCAAATCCTCAATAATTATAAAAAAAAGGAAAAAGATCAATGAATGACCTTGATTATTGAGCAATTACTCTGTAATTGTATTAATGATTGTGATTTGATTTAAAATAACTTAAACCATGACTTAACGATACCCTGCTATGCCTTGCCTTAAGCAAATGATTTTGATATCACTGTGACAAAAGAATTATTCAACTGTTCAATATGAGCCATAAATCCTTTTGCCATGATGATCTTTATTCTCTACCTGATGTCTTGAGAAAAACATTATATTGCATATCATAGACTAATCATACATTGGTCAATAACACCAACTTGCTATTTTCTTCTAAATGGCAAGAATTTGAAACACTGTGAAAGAAGGGGTTATCACTTATGTCAAGCAAATTTTCCTTATTCACTCTTTTTCTTTCAAATCTTAAAGAAAAATTACAGAGGCAAACTACTATAAGTTCATGAATGTGTGGACATGAAACAATTACAATTTCAAAGCAAAACATTGTTGATCGTCCCAAATTCATAAAGTAGACTATATGAATAGAAATCATTTTTTGAAAAGAAATGCCTAGTTTAAGAAATTACCCTTCCAATAACATTTTCAAGAGATTTCTGTTGATATCAAATAATATAAAATAATGATGTACGCTGTTTTGATACATCTTAAGCAGAAATATTCAGAAATCAATGTGTTGATTTATTGGAAGGGTCCAAATCATTAAGGAAAACTGAAAACATTGACTCATATTTATTTTTTTTATCCTTTCTCAACAGTTTTTTTCTATAGGTGTCTACACACAACTCTTATAACATTGTCATTGTTTGGAAATCTTTTAATAACAGGTTAATAACAGTTATTAAGAGGAATAGCTTCATAGAGGTAAAATTCTCTAAATTTTCTTGTTGCTCAAGTCAAATCAGAAAACAAAATCCAATTGCCCCCATTCTTTAGATAAGTGGAAAAGGTAACTATTTATTTGAGGCTGCCTTCAATGTCCTATGTTATATGAGAAAGGCCTACTGGGATTTGACTCTCCAAAAGTACTCACTTGCTTATCAATTGAAGGATGAGGGGGAAATCTGGAAACTTCTTTTTTTGTTCAGTTGTCAAGTTTGAATTATAGTTTATCTCACACACTTGTTGAAACAGATCGGAACATCTGGCTCTGTTACCTTACTTAAATGTAACATTTTCAGTGGAAATGTCCATTTTCTAAAACACAGTATAGAAAACACTTTAAGTTATCCCTAATACTTTTAAAATCTTAACACAAGAATCTGATGTCTGGAATATCCAATGCAAGCATATCATCACAGTTCTTTCTCTCAGACTTGGCCCATCAAGTTAAGTGAATTTTGTTGTAGAAATCTGTAATTTCACACAGTCCTAAAAGTAGAAATTAAAAGCAATTAAGGAAATGAATTCTGAATATACATGTACTTCATTTTACATAATTTACACCAGAAAATCAAGCCAAAGACAATTTCAACAGAAACAAAAAGATATTAAATAAACATTAATAAACTTTATTTCCCTTTTATCTTGCAAAGTTCAATCTTTATCTAATTGTTGGTCAGGTGTGTTTCTAAGGCAGATGGTTGGTATGAAAAAAGGACAATCCCATGAAAGCAATGTTTGACAAGGCAAGAATCAATAGAAAAAGAATGACCAACTACTCTGCCAGGAATGATATGGTAAAAAATGTGAGGGGCCCAAAAGTATTTGTCACCAGTCTAACAGAAATCATGCAAATTACAGGACAAAAATGTTCAGTCGGTGTACAACTAGATCTATTCATATATTTCGAATGACAATAATAAGATGTGCTTGACAATCTAAGGAAACAAAAAAGTGAAACCCACCTGCAACTCTCGGTTATAGTTATTGTTGTCCAGAATGCGTTAGCTCTCCATCTGCACACTGAACTCCAGGTTTCTTTTCCACCGATGTCTTCATCCCATCTTTACAATCATGAATGGTTATGACACAACAACAAATAACAATACATCATGTTTAATTGCTTCATTTTCTATGGAACTGTCATGAATGTCGGATCCATTATCTTTAATCAATGCTATGGTCCAAAATCCGCAGAATGTTTCATCGATAGACCGTTGTCATTGTTTTTTTTTCTCGAAATGATAATATACTGTCCTTGTTCATTACGTCATAATGTGTAATGAATTCTATGCATGAGTAAACTTATCGAAGCGAGGCCGAATTGAGAACATTTTGTTGGGCGATCTGTTCCATAATGAATTGAAATAACTGTCATGTATAGATATGTCCATCCAGTTATTAAATTTCAGTTGAATTGGGTTTAAAATCGATCAAAACAACGGACGAATTACTTTGTGTCATTATGTCACTTCGCGTAGTTTACGCCATCGCGTACTTGGGTCAAAATTGCTACTTCGATTGATTTAAATAGAATAAAGTCTGTTTCATCGCACTTTATAGGAAGAATTGTCTGTATCTTTTTCTTCCAGTTATCGTTACTAGATAAATAGAATATTATGCTAGTGTCTTTTGTTATCAATGTTATCGGTCAGGGTAAGGAGAATTGATAAAGGGCTCGGTAAACCTCGCCCATTATCAATTCTCCTTACCCTGACCGATAACATTGATAACAAAAGACATTAGCATAGTATTCTCTATAAAAGTAGTTACTAAACGAGTGATTTATTAAGAAAGCCTATCTGTATATGAATATACATAGTCTGTACAACAGTACAGCTGTTGCACAGTTTCATAAAAATAAAGTTTAACTTCAAAATTGTCTTACGTCATCGAAAAACAATTCTAAAATGGAATACGGTTGCTTTTTAAGTATATATGTATGTTTCCAGTTTACCTACACGATACATTTTGTTGTATGTCTTTACTCTCATTGTTTCCTTTTAGAGGTGATTGCTTACGCTGATGTGATATTTATGGTGACAATGATGCAAGTTTAATCTAAATTTCTAGAGATTGGATCGACGATGACAGTTGTTGAATTCAACACAGTAGATAACTGGCATACAGCCAGTGCAAGAGGTTTCATAAAATACAGGATAACCCGGGCCGATTGGAGAAAAGAATTATTTCGAAAAAGTATGTTTATGCCTAAAATAGATTATTTGTCTTATTTTAGAAATTATAACAATATCAACCTCTTTTCCATGTTTACATTGTACGCTGTACATGACTGTAAATATAAATTTCTAAAGTTACAATCAATGATTAAAGTTGCCAGTATACTTGTATACAATACACATTATGAAATTACACCTAGAGTCCGTCATGTATTGACAGTAGATATTTGCTCCTGATAGTCCTTGTGCAGTCAATTGTACACATGTTTGAATCAGTAATAGGACATTGCTAATCTCTACTTTATTTATCAGTGTAGGTAGAAACTCATCAGGTTCATGATCTCTCTTGATTGATTCTCCCCGAATACCTGATTGATTCCGAAGTATTTCTCTATATGTCAATCTAGAAATAACTTGAAAACTAATACTATGTTAGTCCTTTTAGATTATTGCCAGTTGTCTTGTCAAAACTTTATTTACTGGTTAGATGCTTTACATATAATATATACAAGTATCCCCTGCTGCCATTACATTTCTTGACACCTTAATAAGAATTGACCCCTGTACAACATTTTGCAAGTACCCTGTAATTTAGCTGTTAGAGACAGGCCTGTTTATTATAGGATCTATCAATGATTCATCCAGATTGATTGGTTTACAGTATTTTACTATTTTGTTTTCGTCAAATATTACGAACCGCAGGCGAAATATAGTCGTTTTGTTGATATATGTCATGAAAATGACTAGATAAAGCAAAATGAATGTCAATTAAGCAGGTTGTTGTATTGTGTCAATTGAATCATCTTTGCAATTAAAACATATCTATACATTGTAGGACGAAAACGTCAAGCTGATACTAATACAGAAGAGTTTATAGTTGGAGCTGAGATGTGCAATGATTCTATGAAGACACAATATTGCAATGGACCTTTGCAACCAGCAACGTCATATATGTATATAGTCTATTTAATTTGATATCACTAAAATATATGAAGCAATCTGTTGAATTATGCATGCTTTCATCATACGTAGGCTTTTATAATAATATTTTCATTCAGTTTTGTAATAAAGCTATTATATTCATGGCTTTGACATAAAATTTGATAATTTAATGTATAAACCAAATAAGAAATTTGATTTCGGTAGTTGTATGCTGATTGTTCATTATCTGTTTATGTGTTCATTATTTTATTATTCGATTGGGGCTATTGGTTATTCAGTATGTTGTAGCATATGAAACAGATATCCCCATGTTCATTGCCGACCACAAATGACTTTGTAAAGGAACAAATATATATGAGCCGCGTCTTAAGAAAACCTGCCTTAATGACATTGATGACGTTCTTGGAAAATCCACTTTGAAATGACGTCATTAATGACTCGAGAATGCGCGGAATTTTTAAAGTCGGTGTTTACATTTTCGAAATGTGTTTTGATCTGGATAAATGGTATATAATGGAGAAAGAACTTGCTGTAAGTATAATTTCAATTGTTATCTTGAGTGGCAAATGCAAGCTTCAGAGAAGTCTGGTGTTCGTAATAATTTTAGAAAGAAAGATAAATGCCTATTGAACCAGGTCCATCACGTACGCTATTTGTTACTTTTATTTACATAACATAAACATTAGATCTATTGCGAGGTAAACTTCGCCAACGAATCTATTTCAATAACGTACATCTAAATGCGTTTCTTTTATGAGACAAACAAGCGTAATATTTTTAACGCAGTGCTTTACAACAGACTGCTAGACTTAATAAACAATAGTTATGTAAGATATTGTTATTGCGTTATAGATCTGATAGATTGTGTTGGTGATTATCTACACTTTACTTTAGCATAAAACTTATTAAAATGGGAATTTGATCAAACTTTAATGAGATTAGTATCATATTTATTTGTTATAAAGTAAATCGTTATTCGAGTAAAAATGATGAGTCATCTTGTCATACGTGACTTCGAGAATTTATAAGTATAAATATTTACTCCATATAATCTACGAAACAACGGTGGCGCATTTGGTTGGATACGTAACTCAAGTCATCACGTGTGCCGGAGAAGATGGGTCACAGTTTCGAATCCCCTTAAGACCCACCCTTTTATTTTCAAATCACAATGATACATCAATCTCTTCTGTAAACTTATATTAGTTAAGGAACCGATTTCATTGTTTTTAAAATTCAAAGAATGATAATTAATAAACAATCGTTGAAAGTTTTCTTGTATTATTTTTACATTACAATTATAATGAAGCATATCAAAGATGCACTTTAAGGCTGTATAGGGTAATTTAATAAATACATTGCATTTTTCATTTAGGAATTGGAGAGTATTTTGTCGGAACATTTTGGACAAACCCCACTGAACACTCCTCACGCTTCTCAAACAAGCGATGGATCTTCGGATGAGGAATACGACTGTGAGAGCGTCATTGTGAATGTTGATGATGTAATTGGAGGCCGGGTTCGGGACTATGTAAATGATCAGACACCCGATTTCGATCAGTCTGAAGAGGAATATGAAGACGCAGCAGAAACCAGCGACCAAGACACTAAAGCAATTAGAAATTTCCTCAAGGACGGATGTGGCTGCAGGTTGGAATGTAATGCGCCACTAAACCATGCACACCTATTTGATCAAATAATGAGTGTGCGTGAAATGACGTGGGAAGAAAGGAAACTATACGTTATGGGAACACTAGACGACTGTGACCCGGAGTCTACCAAGCGTGGTAAAAAGAGACAGCGTGTACGACACGTTTTTCGTTTTAATGGTCGAGTTGTATGTAAAAGGACTTTTATGCTAGTCTATGACATAGGAAGGGTTGCTCTGGCTAACATCCTTAGGTATATGGCAGACCATGGTATAGTCCCCAGACTGCATGGCAATAAATGAAAGACCAAGCACAATGCCTTAAAGTTTGTAGACATTCAACGAGTAGTTAAGTATATCACAAACCATGCAGACATTAATGGAATTTCACAGCCAGCAGCACCGCGTGGAAGAGACAATATACCACCAGTATATCTCAGTGCAGACACAACCAAATGTCAGCTCCATTCCGATTATGTTGCCGCCAGTGCCGATAGTGATCCACCAGTAAGGACTGTAAAGCTGAGCTCGTTCAA
Organism: Cerastoderma edule; assembly: GCA_947846245.1. Classification (NCBI taxonomy): domain Eukaryota; kingdom Metazoa; phylum Mollusca; class Bivalvia; order Cardiida; family Cardiidae; genus Cerastoderma; species Cerastoderma edule. Next base: position 10,948,775 of record OX401407.1, on the reverse strand, counting down.
GACTATATGGCTGACCTGTCTCCCTCACATAAAGATAGCGTCTTCGAGGGATGATGTGTGCGCAACGTGCGAAAAACTGAGGAAGAAGTTGACAGACGCGGTGGAAGAAGAAGAAAAACTGGTGGCATCAACAGAGATGAGGGATTATGTACTGAAGGCACAGAAGGTGAGGAATCTTAACATTTCTTTCTTATTTCTTCTTAACACATGTATACTGGAGTGCTACTTATAAAAATTGAATTATTTTATACATGTATTCACTAATCGAGAATTTTTTGAAAGGCATTGTGCAATGTTGTTCAAGTACTCATGACTTCAGACATCTGTTGGCGACGTGACTGCAGTTTTATTGTCTAAAAGACTTATAGGCACACAAATATAACTAAGAATGATTATTTCATATGTATAGGAATATAAGTATAATTTTGTTTTAGGAAAGAGATATCTACAATGGATGTATACGGAGGAGCATCGAAACGAGAAACCTTCCGGCTGATGAACGTTACACACACTATACGTTTGACTTCAGCCAGCGTGTGAGCCTTCCGCATTTTTCTCGCCAGATGGGTCCATTGTATTTCCTGTCCCTCCGAAAAATACAGATATTCGGCTTCCGTGTAGACGGCGATCCTGTGCAAGAGAACTTTCTCGTTGACGAAGGTGAGACGATGGGTGGAGCTGGCGGAGACACGCACGGCCCAAACTCGGTAATCTCCATGATAGATTGGGCACTGAAACAAAGGAACCAGGAGGGTTCATCGTTCGCAATACATACAGACAATAGTCCAGGTTTGGAAACCTCTAATTTCATTTGAATATGAATAATAAAAACGTTTTTCTTTAAGAAAATGCACACATCTTTATCTTAATTATGTGTCATTTTAAATCGATGTTTAAATACTTATTAATTCAAAGGAAATAGTTCACTTAGAATTATATGGACACAATTTGATATTTGGTCAAATAATATTTTCTATAATTGCAACGAAAATATATGCAATTGTTTCATACATGTAGCTTTAGTCCGACAATTATCTTTCATTTGAACTTTATTTAACGGATTCAGCAATATGAGATGCTATATTTTGTATATGCCCACATAAAGAAACTTTACAGGAGATCCGACTGCGTCACATTGAGTGAGTTAGAGGCTCTGGTAAACCGTTCTTCGAGGAGCAACCATGCTGTCAGATACCCACAATGGCAGTGGCGGGACTGGAAGACCTTTCTATCGCAGTATTACAGATCGCTGAACGGGATTCGGTAATAATCTTTTTTTTTTAATTTACATGTCACTCTTTCTAATACCAAACTTTCACACACAATATCAACATGAATTTATTTTGTTTAAATTCGCATACTTATTCAAATACATGACTTCTCAGTAAGAATTTAAAGTAATGTGATTTAGTATATTTATTAATGATATGCTGATTCTTGTTGTTTTGTATTCCAGGAAGTACCAGTATTTTCGATTTTCTGTGGAAGACCCTGGTGTAATTACGGTAAAGGAAAGTGGGGAGGCGCCAGAGATAAAAGTTTGCATTTTAAAGGATCCGAGATTCCGGTTCGAGAATGCAACCAGACCTGAACCTGTGCCCTATCAGAGTTTGAGTGTTGAAAGACAGAATTACTTATATAGGTCTGTGCGGCCTTATATCCGCCCTACTCTTCAGAACCAATTCTGTATTCGCCCCGAAGAGACCTAATTTGAGTTAATCTTTATTTGTTTGATTGATAACACATGTTTTTTTTTGTATATTTAAGTCGTAATTATAACCATGTTCTGCATATTGAATACTTTGTTAATTATGTAATTCCAAACCAAAACACACCATAAATGAAAACTATATGTTTCACTTAATTTGGCACACATACTGTTCTTGCAATATTACTTACATGCTTAGAGTACACACGTGCGTCAAATTAGTGAACGTTGGCACTCAGCGCTCGACGCGACGTCTTTTATTCTCTTTTTAACGTTCTGATGTAAAAAGACCAAGCGTCTATAAAACACTATATCTCAAAGACTACATATTTTTTAAAAAACGGTTTTCAGCGCCGAAATCTACTGTGATTCATCTATTATAGTAAGTAAAAATCTTAAATTCTCAAAAAATGTCATTAAGGCATGTTTTTCCGTGACGCGGCTCATATATATATATCGGTTTTCTGGTAAGGAACGTATCTGTTTCAACTTTGTCCCCTTTTTCAAAAATAGATATGTATTCAACTGGAGGATACTCATCCTTTATCAATTAGGGTATGCAAATTATATCAGTTTTATGTACATGCATAGAACCAAACGTCGTTTGCGATATAGTGACATAGCTATTTAAAAAGGAAACGGTTTTATTTGATCATCAAACTTCAAATTAGCATATTGCTTAAATTTCAATGAGTGTCGTTCCATTTAACAGTTATACCAGGTTTTCTCATAGACCAACAAAAAGCAGATATATTGTTTGCCGTTGGTTTTCTATGTTTATGTTCTTTTCTATCTCCAGAATACATGCCGTTATCTGTACAAATGGTGGCTGTCTTATTAGTAATGAATATGGACCCTTCACTACACTTGATGGTAAACAAAACCTTGAAATGATAAAATCTGAAGGGATTTTACATTTATGATATTATGTTGATTCTAATAAAAATGTGTAACAAACTTTGCATTATACGATATTTAGTACATTTTGAAAAAAAAAGTATTCTAACACGAGGTATGCTTTTTGCTGAAAATAAAGAATCGACTGAAATGAACCTTTATAACTGCATCTATAGACAACTGCACAGTATTTTTACGACAGATTTCAAGATTAAAGTACTTATTTGATTTACACTCAGTGTTTAATTAGCTACAATAAGTTCGCTTTAAACAACATTCAAAGATATCTTGTAATCCACCAAGGACCGTTTAGTCCCCCCATCGAACAGGAGCTCTTTTTGTTACTACAGGGCCATCTGACGATGATGATGACTCTACATATGTGGTTATCGTAGCTGTAATTATGTCGATTGTTGTGGTAGCTTCAATCGTGGCTGCTGTTGTTTTCGTAACCCTAAGGAAGAAAAAGACAACAGGCAAACGGTTAGTCTTGTAACCTGATGCCAACAAACATAATAAAGAACACAACAACAAAAGGCGACACTTATGGACTGATCTTCAGAAGTTTTTTAAGTAACAGGTTCATAAGACCCCGTTCTTACATGAGAAGGAGACTGTATCAACCCATAAAGAAATATCAACAAGCACGTACAGCCATTCAGATGTGGCAAATAGACCTTTTACCTCTATTCTTATATGAAAACTTCTAATCTTATATAATTTAAGACATGTCTCACCTCTATTCTGATGTATGTATATATGTTTCCCCTTTCCTTATTTGAGCTGACATCTGATTACCTCCATTCGTGTGTATGAGACAACCGTTTTACCACCATTTTGATATGAGACATGACTAGTTTTGCATATGCCCCATATACTTATAAGAGAACAGAAGTGCCCTTCCATTTTGATACGAGAAAAAACTTTTTTACCATAACTCTGATAAGAGATATGGCATGTTTCCCTCATTTATGTAATGGGTACAAAACAATTTCCCATTTTGTGATATGAAAACAAACCGGTTTTACTCAATTTCTGACATGATGGAGAGCGCCTACTCTACTGCCAATCTCATATGAGTTACAATATATTTCCCCAACAAGTTTGATATATTGTTTACCTGGTAAGTTCCATTCTGAAATGCGAAATTTACATCCATATTATTGTCGATATAGAAAATGAACCTTAACCACACTACTAATTGAATACTATGTTATTTTGCCCATAATGGATGTACCTGATATGCCTTTTTCTCAACATCTCCATATCCATCATTAAGTAGTTATCTTATTCTAAATCTAATTATGCAGTTTAGGATGTTAACCTGTTTATTAAAGTATGCTGATTTTAGCACTTACATCACCTTTAGTTTGATACATTTATACTGAAAATGTAGGCTTGTCGCACAGAGAACGCTAACGTTGCGTATGAAACTTATGAGATGAATGTTCATTATTTACGTGTGTCTCACTAAAGTTCTCATACCGAAATTTAGCAAACCTAGGACACCCTAAATCTTAAGTACATACTTAGTAGACGTAGTTTGTAAATGTCTTATATCTAAACACGTGTCATCAATGACCGGTCAAATCTAAATCTACCTTACAAAGTTGTCGTCATTTGACCAGTCCTTGATGACACTGGTTGTTCTCCAATCTATCAGTTGATTTTCGTTTGATCACAAAGAAGTACATTTCCTCTTCATTTACATCAGAAAAGCAAACTTTACATGTTGGCTTCTGCCATTTTATCAGAAATCAACATTCTTGCTAGTGGCAGCACTTCCTGTTTAGTACAATGGACACTAGTTAATTGTGTATCTTTAAGGTATAACTTTAATGGTTTAATTTCCCTTTTTATTTGGTAAAATGGAAACTGGCTCATTACATTTTCTTTCTTTTTTTGTATACGTTTAAAAAGTGTATTACCTTTTCTTTTAGTTATAATCTAAACTGGCTCATTACCCTTTCTGATTTTTATACTGTTTACTGGTTCATTACTTTGTCTTTCTCGTGTTACGTTAACTTGTGCATTATCCTTGTGTATAGTGCAAACTGGTTCATTACCTTTTCTTTTAGGTATATTATTAAGTTTTTGGTTTAATGTAAATGATAAATTACCCTTTAGTCTTAGGCATGATAGTATCTGTATAAACTGGTTTGTTTCCTCTCCATTTTGGAGTAAGAAGCATGATTCATCAAATTTTGTATAATTGTACACTGGATATTTTCCTAGAAGTACTGTATGCTTGTACATTGGTAAATCATATCTATATGTTGGTATAATTTACCATAGTTTGCGGTAAAAACGTTAAGTGTCTTTTCACCCTTCCTTCTTGGAACAATTCTTCACCATTTCTTGAACCCATTCTGTTTCAGACACTTTTCATTTTGCAACCCTTTATTTCTTACCAGGTGTTCATCTGTTTATTTGACATGAGTTTAATTGTTTCTAATTATACGCTTCAAAAAGTGGGTCATCCTTTTTGATTCTGATCTGAATGTAAATCTTCTTTTCATCCCTTTATTGGATCTGTTTGTGACTCATCAACCGCTCATTTCTCTCGCTGTGATAATTATTTAAATTTAATAAATACATAATACGTATCAGAAGTCATACATGCAATAACCCTAAACTGGTTAAACTATTTATTTTCCATTCAACAGGCAAACTGCGAAAATCCCACAATCTCAGGGGTCACACGACGATGAATCAATAGGAAAACATCAAAATGCTTTTGAGGTGAATATTCTCACGTACGCTGGAATATACCTTGACGGAATTTCTGGTATATCTAGCATTTTATTTGCAGTTTTAACTTTGGACTTCTTTCGTGGTACAATGAAAAGCTTTATACTGGAACAGCCATTAGCATGTTCAATGATGAAATTGGTGAGTATAGGTAACTTGGCAAAGTAGTTTTCAATTCTGATCATAACGAACATATATGAAAACACATGAATCACTGCTCGTGGTAGTTCCAAGTCCATGACCTGTATTTAGTGAGGGAATTTTATTGTCCATTCAGTTCAGCGATGTTACACAGACTATGACAAATATTGAGGTTATGGCTTGGTTGAACGCAAATGATTTCAAGGATCACAAGCAACATTTCAAGAAATACAAAGGTATGATATTTTCACGTTTCAGTTCTTTCATAAATTGAGTTGAAGGTGATATGTCAAGTAATATATCAAATGGACTTTTAGTATACCAAGTGTGTTTGGTAATTGCATTTCAATGTTTTCAAAATAGTGAATTTATTGTTCTCTCTTGTCAGACAAATGTTGTACGGAGAATCATTGCCTATTTCAAAAGTTATGATTGATACTTTTAACCCTAAGACATTCCTTTTTGTGCAGGTCGTTAGACGTGTCTTATGTCTTGCGTATTGATGTTTATCTTGTATCTGTGTGGCCTTTAATAAAAGTGTGCCAAAGCAAATTCAATATTGATTTTAGTCTGCCTTTGATAGGTTTTTGCAACATGTTTAGTTCGGAAAATGCTATGTTTTAGGCAAAGATTTGCTGGCACTTTCAAAGGATGATGTAGCAAGAATATGTGGAGCAGCTGATGGGATACGCCTCTTTAACAGGATGAGAGAATGGTATACATTGACAAATATCAATAGCTGGTTATAACAATAGATATATCGTTGCGGGAATTGCATTAACTGAAATTAATTGTTATTTGTTTTTCCGTCCTGCGAATAATATAAAGTGTTTACGGCTATTTTAGTCCAGATTATAAGATAGATCGTCAATCTGATCACATAACGCTAACAAGGTGCGTCCGAGAGCAAACAAACTACCATGTGTAAATCATGTTCTTTAATCACAGCAATAAAGCATCCACAATTATTCAATGAAATCACATGTGTTCAGCACCTTTAAAATGTAGATACTTAAGTAAAGTTATCTATTTACTGGTATGGATTGTTCAACTCAACTTTTCTAAATGTTGTCATGCACACAACACGTTCTTTGATACTGTCCGTTTAAAACTTGCACACAAGGATATCTTTAATCTAATTATATATTGCATTCTTGATGGCTCTTAGTGTATTGTTATTGTTGAATTTCTTATTACAGGACTGTGAATAATGTAGCACCTCTCCGTGTTTCTGAAGGTGATATAAACACACACTACGCGGACTTGGATGAAACAACACGGAATCGTGTTCCTTATGAAAATATAGAACTGAACGAGGCACATATGTATTCTTCTCTGAACTACCAAGCATGATTCGAGAACCACCGTACGTTAAAGAGTGTTAAATCAATACACACAATGATGATATATATAATGTTTAATGTGTTATGAATTTTGTGGACCAAATTATCAGCTTTTCTTTACATATCATTTGCAATTTTATATCATACGTTTTAAAAAGTGCTTTTTCGCAAATGAGAAAATATGAAAGTCGAAATAGAATGATGCCGAAACAATACAATTTATGTATTTATGTACAATATACAATTAAATGTAGCTTCTAAAGGCTTAAAACAAAGGGAGGGCAAGTGAATCTAACTGTGCAAAGTGTATATGCGGTAGATTTTAAAACCGTTGTAACATATTAGATTTTGATACATATTAACCACTGTATTGTACCGGCACGTAAGACTTATCTACACCTGCAAACAAACTTTAAGCAGACTTCTTATATATGTCTTCTTAGCATGTACAAATATTTATATTATGTTGAAATAGTGTATAGAATTCACTACTTGGTATTGGTATTTATATAAAAAATGTATGCAACAATACGAATTAGATTATATATTAGAGGTCAAATCAATGTTGAAAGATCAACAATGATCTTTATCATATTTAATCTGATTTGACAACGGATTTATTCATGCCCTTAGATCACTATTTAAGAGCCAGGCCTTGCCAATCTTAGCATCTTCATACTTGTCAGGTAGAATAAATTACACACTGCCATGTAACATGCATTAAATTGCATACCTTTCATACTATAATGCAGGCGACACACCTTTAGGATATTGTATATTGCATCAGCACTGTCACCTATTGATGATAGAAAATTTGAATGTTAATATATATCAGCCGTGGAATATAATATTTATGGACTGAAAGTGTTTTTGAATCTTTCTTAAGTCACAATGCAGCTTATTGCAGTGCAAGGAGAAGGGGTGTTTAGAATATAAACAATAAACTATAACTAATATACAAGACAGTGTTGGTTATGATGGATGTTGTCTTGATTTGTATTTATCATAACTGGGCAATGACCAAACTTTTAAGATAAATCGCTCAAATATGCCTGCAGTTCTTTCAAAAGGTGTTTCAATGAAAGCTTTATTTGCGAATACTTGTAGTGATGGAAGGTGTGTTGTGTTCTTTTTTTAGCCATTAAATATATGATCCACTGTTAAATTTAACAATGAGTGCTAACAAAAATGGATTTTTTCGTAACACAATTATATCAGTGTATAGCAATTATTAGGATATTTTGATATCAATGCAGAACCATTCACCAGTGACTCTGATATCAGCGTAGAACAAATTAATCTTATGTAAGTGCAGAACGACCGACGAATGACTGCAGTATTGGTGCGGAACCATTTACTATAATTTATACTAGTACAAGAATATTCACTAAATACCCTGATACCAGTGAAAAATATATAGCTCTAAAGTACAATGTAAGTGCAGAACCATCACAAGCTACTCTGATATCATTGTGGAACAATCGACCAATATCCACAACATCAGTGCAGGGCAGTCCACAAATGCCTCTGATACCAGCGTACAAATTATCAATCTGATATAAGAGCAAAACCATCGTTCGGTGCTCGGATAACAATGCAAAAGTAATGTGTCTAGTATCAGTGAAGATAAAACAACCAATGACTGATTTTAGTTTAGGACTATTAACCAAAAACTTATAAATTGTAAAAATTCATAAATACAGAGCCATCGTCTAATGATTCTGATGTAAGTACACAGCCATCGACTGATGATCCTGACACCAGTATACAGCCATCGACCAATGAATCTGATATTGGTGCAGAACTACCAATCAATGGCTCAAGCATTAGAGAAAATAATCCATCATTGACTCTGATAGAAGTGCATAAACATCCATCAATGTCTCTCATGTCTATAGATACAAAACCATTCCCCTCTAACTCTGATATGATTGTAAAAACAATAAACCACTTATAGCAATGTAGACCAAATAACTTTGTTTCAATATTGAATAATTAACCACCATCTAAGTTCAGTTTAGACCATCTAACAATGATGAGTTGTTGATATATAATCATCAATCAATGCGACAAATATCGACTAATTACAATGAAATCAGTGCAATGCAATCGAACGGTAATGTTGGTATCAGTACAAGAGCATGTTTCAATGAAATTGATATATTAGTTACATTTTCAATGGGACTTGTGCTCAGGAAGAATCATCAATCAATGACATTGATATCAACACAATACTATCTTCCATTAATATCAATCCTGAACCATCGTTCTGTGCCATTCATACTAAAAAAACAAACGTTTTCCAAAGCCATTGATAACAAGGCAGATCACTCTTTCAATGACATGGAACCAATACAAAATCATCATCCAATGTCAGAGATACCATACATAACTATAGTGACATTGATTACAAAAAGAATAAGAAACCCTTTCCAATGATATTGATTAATGTGCGGAACAATCTTTCAATGAAGTTGATATCAGTCCAGAAACTTCTTCCAATGACGATAATATCAGTACAAAACCGTCTCTTGATAACATTTATATATTACCGAACCACTTTACATTGGAATTGAAACACATGTAGAACCATCGGCCAACGACATTGATATCAATACAAAAACATTTTCCAATGACGTTGGTACAAGTACGGAACTCTCTTCCAATGGAATTGATACCAAAACCAAATCATCTTCCAGTGATATTGATACCAATGCAGAACCATCTTACAGTGATATTCATGCTGTAAAAACTCCAGGATTACATATTTTTTTCCCTTATTCAGGGTGCACCCTAGAGGGCATATGTCTTATATGCGTTTGTCTTTTCATCTACCATCTTTCGAGCCATCAATATACAAAGATAAGTAATTGTGATAGCGTTCCTTTATTTCGTTATTTAGTTGTAAAAACACTTGGATCCGTAGAAGCCTTTTTATCAACATATAAACCAAAAGTATAATTTGGACTATGTAATGTCCAAGGTGGTGTGTCGGAGATTTCAGCTCTGCAATATCATTTATATCAAAATTCAGGCTACTAACACTTGACCCACAACGTAAACTAAACAATTAATATTTGTAAAAAAAAGATTAAAATAGAATTGTTTGTGGGATTAACTTGTCAGAATTTAAGTGTAAAAACATATTTATAACATGACAACGTTCGTTAACTTCAACATATAGGCTTTGAACTGGCGAGGTTGTAGATGCACCAATTGTTAAATGTTATCCTTTGTAATATATGATACTCTATGGTATCAAGCTTTGATATGTATGATTCGAGAGCTGAGCCATACACAATACAGCCATAATTCAACTTTGACCTGATTAAAGAACCGTAAAATAATAAAAGGACTATACCATGGGTACCACTATCCATGTCCGGGTCGGTATGATGTTTTCGAATTGGTAAAAATGCATGCATTTGGTTTTACTTTTAGATAATTTATCTTAAAACTTGCTGGAACTTGTGCTCAATGGTATCCATATTCTCGGAGCGCTAACAAATACAGAAGTTTTCAACGTACATGAATAATTCGATACCAGTACAAAAAAGAAGCTTTGCTGATATTATTGATCTTGACACTAAATCATGTGTCAGAAGGAATGCTGTTTTGAGGCACAAAAATATCATCGTATGCTTCTTGATTTTTGGACTTGAAGTTAATTCAGATATTCTCCTTTTGCTTTTGAAATTTTGTGAGGTAGGAGAGTAATTGTAAGAACAAGACTGTTTAGGACCCTAAAGTATGCGTTTCTTTTCATATTGGCCACATTAATAGCATTTGTAGCACTAAAAAGGGTGCTGTATATAGAGATCAAAGGCCACAAGTAACCAACAATTAAATATTTCGGAATAGCTGTATCAAACTTCAACATAAATGTGTTAGTTGGCTTTTAAATTCCATCTCGAAAGACTAATAAACGTCGTGCGCCTGTGACATGTTAGGAGGATAGTCTCTCGTCTTTTATTTTTCCTCAGACACGCCACATGATCTGGACATCAAATGCTACCCCTATGTCTATTTGGACTCTCACATGGATACGTTTAGCTGGAATGTTAAAGAGTTATGTTAGTTTCCATAAGTTTTCAAATTGACTTTGTTTCTCAATGTCAACATGATTTTTGCCAGAGCTAGTTTTCTTAATGTATTTTGGTGAACCAACAAGCGACACTAACACTAACCACGAAGAGAGAAAGAATGGTTTTCTGGGTCAGTCAACTCAATCAATAGAAATCGATAGAAACCTGAAGTGCTTGACTGGACATTATCAGGCTCATTGTCTATTTCACGTTGTTGTATTTCATTTTGGTAACCAAGCTATTTTTTCTTAAAGTTCATCAACCGTAGCCCCACCCGCCACGGTATTGGAGAAGGGGACATGGTGTCGGTATCCAGCTCCCAATACCAAGAGTTAGCCATGAAACGTACTAAGACAACGAAAATAAACGAAGCTGAGGCAAAAACAGTGTGTCAAGAGGATGAAGATAGTTTATAATTTGGCTGATGATGATGATAATAATGATGCTAACGAGGAAGAACCTCACGTTGTTATGGACGAGAAAGAAAAAAATCGCATTGTGAGTTGGTGTCCACAATCGGTTTCAAAAATAAAATACATGCCTTAAGCGAAGCGTTACGCTTTATGAATTCAGATAAAACAAAGACGTATGTTACAACCAATTTTGAAATAAAATAACACTTTTTATTTAATTAATTCAATTTCAAAAGTAGTTTAGCATAAGGAGGGACTCTGTTTGAAATCAACGTGATGATTGACTCAGACAACTTTTTATAAGCATCTGTTGATGCTAACTAATTGTAATATGAGTTCTGAACAAAGATGTACCTCTATGGAAGCCCAAAACAGGCTTATGAGCAAATTTCAAAATCATTCGTAATGAAATTCTAGTATCAACTCGACTGTAAAACACATTTACATGTCAAAATGTATTGATATTTAACAAAATACGATGATCATTGATACCAACCAGTTTTAAAGTAATTACCTCAATTCTCGTTTTCTATTTTAAAACTAGTTGTGTTATCTTACCACTTTTAAAATTACCCGATTGCCCGATTCTTTACCGCTTACCTTGTCATGTGATACAAAATAAATGGTCTGTCTAAGTTTAAACTTTTTTTCCGTTTACATCGATTATGAAACAAGTTTTTACAACTTAGATTAATCAGGATCGATTCTGCTCCCTGGTTACTAAACCAGTACTCTTTTGGTCCTTTACCACTGGTCAGTTGTCTATCAACATTTCTAGGTTTATAGGCTTTGCCCGCTGCACAAAGATGACCCATCAATGTTTTAACTTATGGTCAAAAGTAAAATACTTCGAAACAAGCATCGCAATCAGTTGGCAAACAAATACCAAACATACATCTGTATAATGGTATTGGTTTTCTCATTTAAATGTTTAAATCAATTATATACAAATAAAACAAAAAGCATAAACAACATCAAACTAATGTGCTAAACTACTTTTAAGCTTCAACTTATATTGCAACAGAAAATAGCCAATTGATGATGCACCTACACTTTCCCAGAATGCTTTCCAAATCACATAAGATTCATAAAGGCAATGATCGATGAAAACTACAATTTTCGATGAAAATACAAAATATACATGATATTCCCCATTATTGTATATTGTCCCATATCATTATTTATAAAAGCCACTTTTCAAGGAACACACAAACATACAATTCTATGAGGGACACGGTCACTTCAATGTTACTAAGAGCTGGTCTAAGTCATGAGATATAACCATTCAGGTGCCGGCAGAATGAGCTTCAAACCTCTTTACACTTACAATTGGCTTATCAGCATTTACCCTGTTCTTTTATCATAATTAGCAAATACATAAATTAGTAAAGGATTTATAAGAATATGCTCTTCAATTAACCAATATCAAATACACTTGTCAAAGTGACTTACCAATATGTAGAAACACATCCGCTACATTGTTGAAACCATCCTTATAATTGGTGCCCGAAAAAAAAAGTTCATTGTTCCAATTTTGCTGTTGTTGGGAATGGCCCTTCGTCGATTTGCCAGTGCGGAAAAATTGGCAATTTCCAAATGATGATTATACTCAGAGCGGTGCAAACCCGCTTGGATAAAAATGAATATCTACAACAACTTAAAACGCATAGAGAATATGCGCATTATAAAGTTCCTTTTCAATTTGCTATAAATCCCCTTAAGAAGACAAAAACTGCTAAAATCAGCATTGGTGTCAATCAAGTAATGACACCCTTTAAGTTTGTTGAAATAATAATACCAATAATTATTTCAAATGTGAATTTAAATTGATTCACTGTGCTATAGGAGTCACAGGTGCCTTTAACCTTGTTTTTCGATAGTGCGGATAATTCAATAATAGACGTGATCACGATTTGGAAGAGCATCTTTACAGCTCTAAGTATAAAACAACAACAACAACAACAATAACAACAACAATAAGGAGGTTGAGAATTGAAGAAATTACTTGAAAACTGGTTCATGGGCCTTTTTCGGACATAATGTGCTCTGGGAATAATAAACGTTAAAATGTGAAACGTTAAAATGTGATACGTACAACCATTGTCACTTAACAAAATACCATTTTCAATTTCTTTGTACCCCTAAGTGGCTGAAATCCTGTGTTGTCGTTCAATAATGCTAAGCTAGAAATGAGCTTTACCGTCCGACAGCGCTTCTATTGGAGAGCTAGCTTACAAATAGACAGAGAAAAAGAGGTTTTTTCACATTCAATTGCTCATGCGCAAAATGGGGCCGATATGATCCGCAATATAAACGATTTAAATTGACGGGGTTAACTTACCTCCGGTTTTACTTTATGTAATACTTTGTGATCGTTAGTTGATGTTTTATTGGCCGTATTTTATATGATACTCAGATTATAACAGACTGTGATGGGTTGAAAAGACCTTGAGCGATTGCTTTTGACCAATTGCGAAGTCAAACAATAAAAGCAACGTTTATTTTCAGGACACGGGAAAGAAACAAAAACCTGATTAACTTTACATACACTTTAATGTTCGCTCATGTTTACTATTTATTTACAATTAAGGCTCACTAATGGAATCAGTAATGTGGGGATAAGGCCACGGCAAGGAGAAAAACTTGTTTTTTCATTCACTATATAATTGGTGGGAGGATATGTGCATAGGGCACCCAACCTCACCAATTAATCGGTGGCGACCGAGTTAAAAGAACATTTTAAATTCTTTTTTGAATTTTTCGTGCGATGCAAAAGAAAAAATGTCACAAAAATAAACTAGTCGATCGCCCCGATAAGGATTTTCCGCCACTTTAAATTATCAACTTTGGTAATTTATACCGCCAAAATCCTGCCTGTGCTTTAGCAGACAATCCTTTGTATCCAAATAAAAGCAAGCCCTACATCAGACCTTTGTGTTTGGCATTCTAGTAGCCCATGCCCTTACCCCTGCCCAGTGTGGAATACTGTCGCCAATGACCCATATATCTGTAAGTTGGTAAAACTATTTCACCGATTCAAAATAAACCAAAGTAAGAGGAGAGCTTCATCATGATTGAAGCATACAAAGGGGGGTGGGGGGGCTGTTTTATGATTGCAATTAAAATGTATCAAGTAGGGGGAGCGCGAATGTCAACAGATTCAGGATCACCCTTCAAGCGTCTTTCTGATGATTAGAATAGAATTAACCTCTGGCTAGTTGTGTAATTTATGCCAGTAATTTATTCCTACAATATGGGTACTTATTGAGGCTGGGGCTAGCCCAGACTCAAAGCAATAAGATATATACATTATAATATGTTGACTTTATGCTGACCAGGACTGCTCAAGTGAACAGGTTCTGCGGAATTTATCTAAAGCCCAGGTTGTGTCATTGTATGTAAGTCTTGAATTAGATACCAGGCCTTCCGAAACTAGATTTAAGGCTCTTGATCGGATAACCAAAGGTGGCCTGACATTGCGGTTGGTTCCCTTCCGCGTTTGGTGCTAACATTCGAAATGGAGACAGTGCCTCGCATATAGAGTTATGTATTCTTGGAACATGCTTTGTCAATACAATATTCAGCTGCAGGCACTTATGGACGAGGAAACGCATTAATTTCATGACCCGTTTTGATTTTGAAGACATATAGTTCAAATTTGCATTACTGTTTGGTTATCACAATTGAACAATATCATTTTGTTGGCTAAATGAACTCCCCATATTGAAATCGCTACCACAATTTTGGACAACTCCAAAGTTGTGATGTCTTTGGTTATGCCATTAATATGCCATGACTGTGGCCATTTGGCTGCGCACCAATGTCCTTCAAATAAATACAGAATCCACAGTCTAAACTACCCACGCTGTCGGGAACAAATTCCATGTCATTATTTGAAACCCAAAGTGAAATACCATTGCGCTTTTAAAAGGTGAGCCATGCACCAAAGTCTTGTTTCATTTCTTCGTTAACATGTAAGTGATGAAATTTCTTTGTCAGCCCGCATGTAGCATTAATGAGACGACGACGGAAGGTTCTGCCTGCTGGGATTGCCCGACAACAAAATTCAAAGATCCAATTAATGAATGAAGTGTTTTAAAGTGATCTTTTACATTCCTAACATTTCTTCAATTTTTTTAACCACCTCGTCTACTTTGTCCCTTGGAATACCAACTTCTATTTTAACAGTGCCGAGTTCGAGACCCAAAAATATCAATACTTCTGTTGAACCTGTAATTTATCATCAGCAAGTGGGTCATTCAGGTCGTCCCTACAAGCCCTAAATATGTGCATTAGAGACTCACATTTATCAGTGTTATGATCCCCGCCCAAGAAAACATACAAATAGTGTATAAAATGGTCAGAAGTAATTTTATAGTTTTAACCGCAAACTCTTACAATGTTGAGACAATTCCAATGTTTTGCAGCTTGTTGCTGTACCAGAAGGCAGGGCCTTATCAATGTTTAACTTTTCATTTAAAACCAAACTTGTGTTCATTAACAGTTAAATTATGAAAGTTCTAGAATAATTTAAAATAAACATAAAGTTCTTTAAATTCCCTTTTACAGAGGAACTAAGTCTGTAACAAATTCACATGGTGCTTTTAAAAGAGTGATTACTATAGGGTTTATTTACCATTAGCGATAAATCAAGGTCAGCCGAGAATTGTTGATTACCCATAAATACCAAGAAATTCTCCATTTAGAACATTCATGCTGTAAATATTGGAAAGATGACAGTATTTTTATGTGTTTCACACGCATTTCTAACCAGGTGATCGCTACTCATTAGTATGAGCGCTTCATGCATTTTCAGATATTACTCCTATGTAAACAACGAAGTTGAATTGGTGGGCACCAATTTTACGAGAATAGCATTTAGACAATTAGATATCAAATATTACATGCATTATATTGTCATGATCCTGTGGTTTTTTCGCTGTTTCAACATATTCCTTCACAATTTATTACTCATGTTGACCAGTTTTACGGATTTTCTAAGCGCTAGCATGCTTTAAAGCTTGTCTCAGTAATTCGAAGTCCTTAAATTGAAAAGTAATAAACAAAAAGCATTCTGTATGTCCATCTTAAATATTTTACGGTTTCTACCTAAGCTTTAAACCATGTTTACTGTTGCATCAAAGTTTGCGTATTGCACAGTTGGGAACTCTTTAGAAATAATCATTCATCGACTCCCCTACTGTGTATGACAAGTGGTGTATGAGGCGGAATTCGTCAAGAGCTTTCTTGGGTACTAATCTTACTGGGAAAATTCGCTAAGAGCTTTCTTAGGTACTTATCCTACTGCGGAAACGATCAAATTCGAAAGTGGGGGGAGGGAAAGAAAATGGACCAGCCATGTGGCATTCGCAAATCTCCCCAGGGACTATGTTCGAGTCGTTAAACAAAAATAACTGCAAGTTAGAATTGATTGATCTTGTAATTCCATTTAGTTAGAAATAAATGTAACTTCAATTCAAAGTACCATTACTAGCTGCATCTCGCAGTAACTTCACCGTTTTAAAGGGCGTAATAATCCCTGAGAAGTAACTAAGGCAACGCAAGTTACCTTCTGTTAAGAAAACTTGCATTCATTGATGGAAAAGTAATTAATATGTTAAAAATAAAAACTGTATAAGAACTTGATAACATAAATATACGCTCACTACTGAACTTTTAAACCAGTGTTTATCTAGTCAGACCTTCTAATCTAGTCAGGATAAATGCAGTATGAAAGGCAGACGAGTCATGTTTTATTTTACTTCAGTTAGAATATTTTCAAA
The DNA here is from genome assembly GCA_947846245.1 of Cerastoderma edule. Taxonomy (NCBI): domain Eukaryota; kingdom Metazoa; phylum Mollusca; class Bivalvia; order Cardiida; family Cardiidae; genus Cerastoderma; species Cerastoderma edule. The sequence continues at coordinate 10,931,654 of OX401407.1, read as the reverse complement.
ATTTTAACTATTGTTAACTTTGATTCAAGTGTAAATGTTTGAATTTTGATCTCTATTGATACTTAAGATACCTATGTAGTTTAAAAGATTTATGATAACTGTAACAGTATAATATTGTTGAGAAATACTATCCTTTGAATGTAATGGTTTGAAATACTATCCCTTGAGCTGTACAAATATAAAAGGGGTAAAGTCATCTCCCTTGTCAGGACAATGCCGACAATTGAGTCTAGTAAAATCTGATGTTTAAAGCTTTGCCTCTTGTTTATCTTCAACCCTACAAAACTAAACAATAACAGTGTTAAAGAACAACAGATTGGTTCATATTCATATTGATGAGGGTTGTAGTATCCACCGCGCTGGACTATGCCGGTGTTTTAGACCAAACCGGTGTATATATAAATTGTTACCTCGACAGACAATAAACGAATGCAAGACCACGTTTGTGTCTCTTTATTTATAACGTCCTAAAACATAAAACCCGACAGCTCCCTTCAATAACAATGCTATATACATATATTGCCCCTGGGGCATTTGACGTTTAAAACTTGACGGGACATGTGTTGCAAGGTCCTCGTCAGCTAGAATTAACACAGTCCGGTACGTCGGGGCGAAATGACCATGACACATGTGACAAAGACTGAAAGAGGGGATCGCAGTTATGGCGTTCGCCGATGGGGAAATTTCGACAACCTCTTAAAGCGGTGATGTGAACTTAATCTCCTTACCTTTGTCAATTTGATTGAGTCGGTCTAAGAATGCATCTTCTAAAGCCGGTTCTTCCAGTGCCTTCTTTCTCGCACGTGTCGTCGGCATGGTTTGAGTATATACCTGATATTTTCGAGTAGTTCTGTCTGATACTTAATACGAAAAGACCTAAACTGGTGAAAATTAAGGTTTATATAGAGAGCCTTGTGACGATCTAATCGTTGATTGGTTAAAAATGGCTGCCGGAAATAGATTTTGTCTGTTAAAATTGGCTGCCGGAAATGAAATGATCAAAACAATAACAATGAACTTTCCCGAGCCAAAATAAAATCTGTTATTATGAAATGCTTCAAATAACAGTGAATACTTTGAATTTCAAAACGAGCCGGCTGTGGTTAAGTGTCGTCTGATTTCCGTCAGTTGTCGCCAACATATTAGAGCAAAACCTATCAGTTCCTTCACACAAACATGCTCATGACAATTAATGGTGGTATAGCCAAATAGAAAAGGCAGAACTAGTGTTTATATGATCATTGTTTTCAATTTAGACAAGTTGCAAAAAATAAGTCATTTACAGAACTGACCATCACACACAAAAAGATCCCTAAGAAAGAGAAGCCCCATAAAATAATGGGTTATATGTGTTGTCAAATTGATATGATGTCTTAGATTTTGAAAACAAAATTCAATGAAAGTCGTATGTATGCGTTCAGTGACAATCTATTGAAAAGTCAGTTTTTAAATAGACTCAAGATTATTTTCTGACTAGCTTGCTAATGTCGCGTGACAAAAGCTGTTAAATATTTCCAAAGGCCCACGAAACAATGGTATCTATAAATACCAAATATTATCTAGTCCGAATAATCCAGAGGTAGACATTTTATTCTACACGTTTACAGCTTAAATCATCCTAGTTTATTTTCGTATCCTAGGTTTAGACCGTTGTTTATGAAAAAGACAACGTTTTAACAGTTTGCATTATATTCAATAAACTGTTCAATATCTTTTCTGAACGGTTATGAATGGTATTTTTACAAACATATGTTGTCAATTTATCGGTAGAAGACATCTTATTTTAAAAAGTTAAAATCCCATTCTGTTAGATTGTTATTTTAATCAATTTAATGTGTTATCATTTAGACATTGTCAAGCTCGATTCATATTCAAAATCAGTTATACACGATTGTTTAGTGTATGTCGTTTTAAACAAGGCAAAGATTATATATCGGTCAAATACTTTACTAAACTTCGAGGATTGTTTGAGTATCTCGCCTCTCGCCGGAACACTGAAAAAGGCACCTTAAAATGCTGTGCAGTTGCTTTTGGCTGTGATTCACTCCTAATTCCATCCCATTTCAGAAAGTAAAAATGAAGAAAAGAGATGAAGAGGCAGTTTTGAATTAGTTTTAACCTTTCTTTTCATTTTCATTTTTGACCCACCTGCAATTAATGCAAAAGCAGACGACGAAATAATATAAAAACAATATCCTATGTATTGGTTAGCCCCTATTAAGACAAGAAAACACGTTGTTCATTATGAGCAATGTATCCCTTTTTAACTGTAGATACCAGGTTCGGTAAAATGTTGTACTAAATGGGGTAAGGGGTTATGTTTCGTGAGTCGTTATATACATTGGTATGACATGATTGAAATACCGGGGCTCTCAAGTGTGAAATACGGGTTTGGGGATTCAGGAAGTTTTAAACGCTTCAGTTTACCATGGCTGACAGGCTGGCGTATACGGCTATAATAGTGGTGAGTACAACTTATGTTTAAACGTTTGAACACTGTTATTATTCGACTGTTTTAAGGCGTTTTCTGAAATCAATAATTGTGTGTATTTCTATATTGTTTGGCTAACAAAACGGTGTTTCTTTAAAATCATAATACCCTAATTATGAAATTCTTTTTAAGTAATGCTAGTTGAAAACCATCCTCTGAAAAACATCGGATCAGAAATATGAGACAAGTAGCGTAGTTCGGTATTTTTCCATCGAACTATTCAAGAATATAATCAATTAGTATTTAAAAGGACTATACCAGATAATCGGGATGTAAATCTTATGAAACAAAATGTCTTCCTCCGATAAAATGACGACAAAGATTGCTAGATCAACATAAGACTAGATTATTGGCAGCTCCCCAAGACCGTTCATTGCTGTAGAGAAAAGTTAAAGAACGCTTGTATTGTATATATTACAAACCGTTTCAACGGTTTTATATTGTATTCTTAAACACTTACTCGTTATCATCACGTGACGCTTGCGATGTGCTCGAGAAGGAATTCCTTTGTTTATCTATAAACCGGCTCTCCCGTAGAATCGCTGATAGGTGCAAACGCTTGCTTAACATTGTTTAACAAATCCATGGGATTTAAGTAACTAAGAAGTACCGATCTTGAGAGTGGTCTATTGTTTTGTGTAACGTTTGTTAATATCAGATTTTTAAAGTGCATAGGTCCCATAGCAAAACTCTCTGAGATAGCCCCGTTCAAGCCTATAAACCGTTTAAAACAAGCGTTAGCGATTCATTGTTTGCTCTTATCGATTTTATGCTAAAATTGGATTAACCACTGTGAGCAGTCAAATGTCTGAATAACACAACTTGGTAGTCATCAACGAAAAACGTGTGAGAAACTAAGTCAGAATTTAGAATTATCGATTTACTGTTAGGTAAAAAAAGATTTAAGAAAAATAGGGATAAGAAATTATTGATATCAAACGAATGATAAACCTGTAACGAGACATTCATCATGTTTGCATCGTTTTTGGTTATTTATTAAACTGTGAAATCATAACGAAATTCACGTCTTTTTTTAAATAGTTATAAATTTATAATCGTGAAACAAGTGTATGTTAGGCAACGTGTTAAAGTGTTTGCATATTTACACATGCTTTGCGGCATTTATTCTACAGATGTCGATTTCAAGGGTGCTTGTTCTCAGAAATAAATATTGTAGAGTCATAATTAAATGTCGTTGAAGCTTGACAGGTTGCATATTGTTGTATGATAAACGTACTATCAAAAGTGGGTATTAAAAGCATATATAATTATAGGAAGCATCAATTTATCTTAGAACAGTGTATGTAAAGTATACATGTGGTAGATCTCAAATCTGTACCCTCTCTTTCAGATTTTCAAACAAATTAATTCACTTTATACAAATTATGAAATTTACATTAGTACTGGCCTTGCGTACAGATGTGTTTTCTCCATCGTGTGTCATACAAGAGCACAAGTGTCAAACAAAACCAATGAATTTTATTTTCAACTTCCTCGTTTTCTCACATCTGTGAACAAGTACCGCAAATTGATCAAATAAATCAGCGTTAAATGCTTTATTCGTCTGTCCATATCCATGGGAAAACAATCTTATGCTTGTAAATAACGTTGTGCGATTATGATGAGGAAATGATAACATCGTGAATAGGTGGACTGACCACTGCAATGTACCGGAAAAACATTTGAAACTTGTTGAACCCTCAATTCAATTCCGTACACGTGATATTAAAATATGATAAAGAGGCTTTAAGTAAGACATAAAAGCAGAGAAAGAGATATCCATCCTTTTATTTTCTTACTTCCTGCTACTTTCTTTTTTTTTTGAGAAAATATATACCTATAAAAAAACGTACGAGTCTGTGATGCACCGTAATGTTTTGAGCCTGTGTGATAAAATGGTTTTGTAAATATGATTCGGTTTTACAGTGATGGGGTTTCAGATGTACATTATTTATTTCGCAAATATACAATGAAGTGTTTATAGATATAAACATGAACCTAGTCTATTCAAAATGAAAACAGAAAATAAGTCACCCGATGGAAGAAATGCAGACTCAAAAATGTGGAGGCATGGTAAATGGCGTTCCTTCAATCATATTTTACATGCGTATGTTTTGGAGTGTTCAAAATATTGAGTAATAGAATAGAGTTTTCTTATTTGTCAGTAAGTGAAGAATAAATCGATCTTAAAACACGAAATGAAAAAAAAAATGTGTGGACGAGTTTTTTGGGGTTTTTTTCGTAAAATGACAGTTTACCGTATTTGAATTTCTTTTATTAGGAACGATATAAAAACTTCAAGATTGACAAATAGAAGCTGGGGGAAATTTAAAATAGTGTTGATAACATATTATAGTAGAAGGAAAAACATGATTTTTCTTTGGAAAAATTTGCATACATTATTTCATCCGAGTAAAAACGTTTATCCGACTGCTATACAAATACCTCCTCGGTAAGAGATTTATTATCTCCCTTGGATGCACAGATGAAGTGCACAAAAAAAACTACCGAGAACGTCCATTACCAGTCGGCCGATTTTACCGTTGTCTGCAGCAATCTTTTAAAATGATAGTGAATTAAAAATATGCTAGTGTTTTTATGAAGTTTCAAATCATACATGCAAAAAAAAGATAGAAGAGACAGACAGACAGTATTGGCATCCGTATTGTAAAATGGAGCATAATCTCCAGTCCCTAAAGCAGGGTCTATCACATTGTTGGTAGTTGCACCAGCGGGAAAATTGAGTCCTGTTTGAGCCGAAATGGCTCCTCCCTATTAAAAACAAGCCATATCGGAGAAATAGTAATGTCCCTAAACAGAGGCATCTGAAAGGGTCGGTCTATGGGTACCTCTTTAATTATAACAGTTATTCTAAAGCTTTCGCCCCACTTTCTTTCATTGAAGTAAGTACAATAACTTTTTTCCCTGGGACCAGAAAAGGGAAGTCTGAACCCTTATGAAAATCCAAAAAGCAATTCCTTTTTAACATAGCAAATACATTTTCATCGGGGTAACCGCTTGATAACTTTGACAAAACAATCAACTTGGACTATAACTAAACCTATTTTAACAAACTATTCAAGGCCTTGACCCCTGTTGGTTTCTCTCCAAATCTCTAGTCTGTACCTATCTGCTGATATTCAAATTTCACGGGGGCTGAAGGCGTGGTTTTGGGGGAATTAAATCTAAAATCTTATCACTACTTTGAATGTTTTGTGAAATATTGCATGTCCCAGATGGATGTACCCGAACAGCGCATACAGCAAGGCTCACAGAAGCCCAATGTTTTACTATATATAATATGAACTAAGGCATTGCCTCTGGACCGCTCTCTCAACTCAATGGCATGGATTTTGTGAAAAACTAACATATTGATGAACATATGTTTCTTCAATCTCAATTCAGAGTACAACTTTGCGGAAGTAGATCTATAAGAATAGGCTTACTTTGGGAAGCAAATACTCATTTTGTCACAGAGCTGTCATCTTTGTCACATTTAGATAGGTCTCAGTAAAGGTCAAGTCTCCTTGCAGACTCCTGGTAGACTTTCTTGATGGTATATGTTCTATATGGGTATTAGTTAAGCTTGCTTTGGCTGTGTATGAGGGCCTTTCATCAATAATGAGACATTTATCATGTAAGGACAAACTGCTCATGCAATGTCCGAACCACCAAACTATAATATTTGAACCAAAAGTCTGTTTCTGCGAGAAATCATAGAATTTTCTTCACAAAAGCATGTGTTGTAGGTACTGGTTTAAATCATCACAAGAACAAACAACATGTCATTTGGTGATGATGAAGGGTCATTTGGGTTTATAGTATCAGACAATATTCAACAACATACTCATCTGCTTGTACATGCTTTGGGACTGACCAAATTACATCATATAGAAAGCCAATCAGGTCTTTGTTAGAATTTTTTTTCTTTACTGTTCATGGAAAATAAGGAAATCTTGCATAACTTGCTTTGCTGATCTCCAAAAGGTCATTCAATTACAACAAATAGCTTTAATGTAGCGAAAAGGTTTTTTGTTTAGCTTTAAAATAGAAATAAAATATTCTATAATTATGATTAATATTTTATTAACTTTTGTTCACACACAAAACACTGTCTTTTTAATTTGTGTTTATCTATTAAAGAATCTAAAAAATAAAATATGCAATAAATGATATACAATACATTATTAACAAAATGTAGTTAAAAGACATAAGTGAAAATCAGCAGACAACATTTGCTCATGTATTCTAATTCCTTGCTTTAACACATTGATTGAAAAAATGAAGCCAATGCTTGATATTTGGACAGTTTCATTCTTGATGCCAACAGTTCCCTGGTCTTCATAGTTTGAAAAATAAAACTCCTGAAAGTTTGAAGAATATGACAAAAACATTTATGATCAACTTTATGACTTTCAAATAAAAATATCATCAAATATTCTATGACAAACATCCTTAATGCTTTTATCCATTTTTTTCCAAAATATTGTTTCAAATTCAAAGCAATAACAGACATAGTTAAAATTTTCTTTAACCAATGAATAGAAGCAATTATGACAAGGCAAATGTGCACTCTGAGCCATTTTCCCTTTGCCATAATGTGTTAGAAAAATCTGTTGAAAATTGAGGGGTTTACCATGTATACTAAAGAAGAAATATTAACTTTATATTGATGTATGCTTAAATTAAACTCTCATCTTTGTTTCATTGAAAAACTTCATACACATGCAACTGTAAGAAAAGAAATCTAAGTAATGACTCAAGTTCCTGTGTTCCACTGGTCTGCTGCAGGCTTACTAAGCTGTCTGAATATAGTATGGGCATGATTTTTGTCTCATTAATTTGATTAAGTTGAATTTTTGAAGGCTTCTTGAAAAAAGGAAAAGAAAATGAGTACCATAGGACATATGTGGCATTGTTATCATTATAGAATATTCCATAGTCCATCACAGTATTTCTATATTTTTGTCATTTGATGTTATCAGTACCAAATAACACTAAACACTATCCTTGAAATAGTCTTTTGAAGAGAAAACTAAGATTTAAAACTGTTTATGAGTCAAACATATCTATGGATTTAGGGTATTCAGACGTCCATGTAAATCTTCATCTGTTTTTGATTGTACCAAATCCATGTGATCTTCAAGCATATTTTGATGTTGTTACCTCTTCCTTACTCTACCAGTTAGTCATCAGTTTTTGCTGTTAAAAGAGAAAAATAAAAAATATCAATCTTTTGCCAACACTGGCTACATTTAATTGACTGATTATTCTTAATTGGTAACATTTGAAATAATTCTTTCCCCATGGTAATCAATTGAAGCAGTAATCTGACAGGAAAAAAAGAACTGATTGATGATAAAAATCTATATTTCAACCTGTCTTGATTTATTTGCTTTCATTCTCTGTCAAACCAAGGTTTTCAAAAAAGAACAAAGGAAAAGTCAATAACAAATTGGGAGTAACACCAAATTCATTAACGTTTATGTATAACTATTCTTTTTTGAAAAACAAAGTAATATAAGGAGGACATGTTAAGAATTCCAACCTTTGTCAAACTTGCTTGTTTCCTGAATATTGTGCTGCATATCATATTATGTAATTATGCTATAATCTAATCAGAGATGTTTGAATTAGAGAGAAAAACCACTTTGACATTTGAGAGATTGATTCTTTGATATAATTAGATTTAGATTAGAGTCATTAACTGACACAAGTCCCATATGGGTCCTCTCCATCAGTGCCGTACCTACATTTTTCAGTTCTGGAGCAGCTTTCCTAGATATCCCAGTACTAGGCTAGGGCTCTGAAGTGACTTGCCAAAAACCATTCCCACGAAACAAGAGGTATTGGTGGGACTGGCCACTGCCCCCTCGAGTTCTGAGTCCACCACTTTCACCACTATCTTTTATGTTTATGACATTTATGTTTGTAAAGTTCAAAGGGATGTGAGAAAGAATATACATGTAGATCTACTTACTTGTACTATAGAACAGAGTCAATGTTCATACAGGTCTGCATCATCTTTTCTTTGGAAGCTTGTTTGTGTCATATTTCCAACCATCATGCATTCTGTAAAATAAAGAAAAAACAACTAAGGGATCTATTACCCTAAACCTTTGGTCCAAAATTCTCACTTACAAGAAAAATTCAATGTTTGGAAATTATATTATCACTGGAATCAAGTAAAATAAGATACTCCCAAACGAATAAGGTTGCATATGTAACCAAATAATTACCCTTATTTCATTTTTGGAAAAGGAAATTCATGCTGGCATTGTTATTTATAGTATAATCTAATGAGATATGTTTGAATTAAAGAGAAAAACTTCTTTGACATTTGAGAGATTGCTTCTTTGATATATTGCTTTCATAACCTATCTTCTATGTTTATGACACTTATGTTTGTAAAGTTTAAAGTGGCCTGAGAAAGACTATGTACTTACTTGTATTATAAAACAGAGTCAATGCGGGTCTGTATCATCTCTTTTTTTGAAGCTTGTTTGAAATCGTCATATTCCTAACCATCATGCATTCTGTTAAATAAAGAAAAAACAACTAAGGGATCTATTTCCATAAACCTTGGGCCAAAAGTATCAATTGCAAGAATAATTCAATGTTTGGGAATAATACTATCACTTGAATCAAGTAAAATAAAATACTGTCAAACGAATAAGGTGACATATATAACCAAATACTTTACAGGGTATTTCATTTTTTGAAAAGGAAATTCACGCTGTCATTGTTATCTAAACTATCGGCCCATAACGCTATTAAATTGTCAAGAAGGTAACTTGTACTCAATTTAAAAGCTCCAACAATGTCAAATAATCCATGTCAGCAACTGACGAGTTGACATCGTTGCTTTATTGGTCAGCATAATAGTGTATTCCATAGATCTACAACACGATGTGTACCTAATGCTTTCCTTTCACACCGCGTAAATGACATAGACCGTCTACATAAACATTAGATTATGCCAAACTGCAGGGTGTAATCACCGAATCGATAGAAGGTGAACACTTATTTCACCGTGGAGTGTTTTGGGCAACACACATTTTCTAGCCTGGTACTGCAGGGAACATGTACTGTAATACTAAAAAATGAATGCTGTAGTTCTACTTAAAAGGGAGAAGTTTTTTTTTGAAATGGATGTTTGTTGAGACGAAGCATCTTCAGCGAGGCGTGACGAGGGCTGGCCTTCTCGATTTTTCTATGACAAATTTTGGTGAAAATGGTCTATTTAGATATACTGTTTTATAACGAAATGAAAGAGTACAAAAAGTTCTCTTACCTACAACCGGCGATACGTTGTCCTTTCAAGGAGTTGAACACTGTGTCCAATTTTAAGTTTGAAGCGGTGGCGCCGATTCTGTTGTCCGTGTTTTGTTTTTCGATAGAATGGTTTACGGTTCATTCATGATTGACGGAAATAAACTCAATGAGCGGCAATGAATTTATGTAAAACCAGTCCATTCCGTTTTTACTCGAAGACGATCCGAATGCAATCGGGATGTGTCCGGCTAAGACTTCGAATAATTCCGGCTTCGCCGGCAACACCCGAAGCAAACCCGAGTTTTCTCCTATAAATTTACCGGAAACCACATGTTTTTTTGCTAATGGTATAACCGTTGTTAACATAACTTGTTACTCGTACGTATGTTACCGTTATCCGCTCTCCGAGCGCTGCGCGCTCTGAGAGAGCGGTATAATCTTTATTTCCTCCATTTTCTGAAGAGATTACAAACAAACATTTACAAAAAAGAATGAAAAATGGAATGCGCTCTATTCCTTTAGCCATACTCCTCACATACCCTTACGCGAATACACTTGCCCTTCAGGGCCAAACTCACAGTGCCCTCTTCTCATATAAATACATTTAAATAACATGCTCACAAGCACGACCATTTACACACATTTAAACATACACAAGTATACATACAGACAAAAGGCATTAATACATTTAACATTTGTTGAATATCATTGATTCATATCAATTGAGTTGTGCGATTTAAGATGCTAAGTAACGCTTTTTGAAAAGAGTTTTCAGAATTGATCATGTGCTCATCAGAACGACAGGCCAGCATTTAACGGATCTTCATCGTGCAAAGTCCCGTTAAACTCCGACTTGTGCTGATTTCAGTTCAAGTGATAGATCTGCCCTTCTGAGAATCGTTCAGGCGAAAACGAAAAAGAACGAGACTTGTAGGCAATCAACGCTTTCGTTTGTTTTCATGTTTAATTCATGGACATAAAAAAGGTATAACATTATACAGGAACGATGCATTCAAACATAAAAAATCCACATATCGTTCTTGGCCTATAACGATTAGAATGGTGTCATCAATGGAGCCAAACAGGTAATTCACGAGAACATCTTGTTCGGCCAACATTGATACCTCATCGATAATTGCTTGATTGGTTACATTCGAAAATATAGTGAACTAAACTGTCGTTAGCCATTGTTTTGCAGAATTGACAATTAGTCTGTCCTTTCTTTGATAGACAACACATCTTTTCCATTGATTTTATCTTCTTGAGTGTTTGAGGTTTGTTCAATGCAATACGCCAGTAGTTTGTAGGGATCAACTGCCGATGTACTGTTCTGAACCGTTTAAAGTCATTGTAAACAGCCAGTCTTTCTATCCATTTTGTCTGTTCGTGATTCAATATGGCCTTTTTACACACACTTTTCCACAGTGTTTTTTTGGGAAACGTTCCAGTATTGAGGAATTTTCTGAAGGTGTCCGTAAGCTCATACTTTTGCAGAATGCGCACTATGTCCTTTATAAAGCCTATGTTTTGCGTTGTTTAATTATTTTTGAAGTGATAACATCTGTTTAGAAGTACTGTATATGCGATGTCATTTGGTTGAAGGCGACAAATTGAACTGAGAAATAGTCATTTTTGGAGGTCGATGTAAGCTTCTATTGATGTAAATCCCAGAAGACCTTTCACCATATCGGACCGTGTATACTGTGGCAGGCTTTTTATTTGTTTAAGACAAAAATGGTGTGTGCTCTCTAAATGTTTCACATCACGTTGTCGCTGATTATTCCATAATTCGCACCCATAGAATGCACGTGGAAGCACAATCGAGGTATACAGTTTTGCTGTGGTGATAGGGTTGAGGGCGCAGTAGTTGATTCCGGAATTAAGGAAACTGAATAGTGTGCCTCTGGCAGTTTGTCTGATTGTGTCAACATTCGCCGGGGTTTTTCCTAAGGACCCTGTATTATACCTAGATGTTTGTAGTCACTAATGGTCGATAGGTTGGTGTTGCACATACGTATCGTAGCCCCATTTAAGTGTCTGTGTTTGCTGTAAGTCATAACGGAACACTTTGATGCGTTGTAAGTAAATCGCCATTTACTCGCGTAATTACTGCATATGGATAGTAGCTCGTTCAACCCGTTTCTCGATAATGATAGGATGACCATATCGTCTGCTTGTGTCGGGGCACTTAACGGTATATCGTTCATTCTAAATCCATGAGGAGAGGCGGATAGTTGTCTTATCATGTCGTCGATGAAAACAGTGTAGTAGAAAGTTGACATTATGCTTCCCTGCCTGGTTCCCTGCATTAGCTTGTATGGTTCGGAAAAGTGTCCGTAGTTCAGGACACGGCTCGTGGACCCAATCAGCATATTTCCCAAAATTCTTAAACGTTTGCCTTTGATACCCAGGTGGAAGAGTTTGTATATTACCCCGTTAATCTATGTCCGATAAAACGCTTTCATTGTGTCCAGGAAGCAAGCATGAATAGAGTCGTGTCTCTCGTGACAGTAATTAGAGCCCTCTTGTAGAATGAAAGAAGCCATTTTGGATGAAATCCATGTTGCAGAGGCTGTAGCTTTTGTTGTAGATTTGTACTTTCTATTCGTTTCAAGAGAACTTTTTCGAATATTTTGGAAATAACTGGTAGGATTGAAATTGCACGGTAGTTGTTCGGATCCGTTTTTTTTATTTTCCGCTTCCCTTATGTTATGTTATGGTTAAACTGTCTTTAAACGCGGTCGGTATGAATAATTTTCTTAAGGATTGAGTTAAAGAGTTGGATTAAACAGTGCGACAACACACCACCACCGTATTTTATATGTTCATACGTAATGTTGTTGTACGATGCATTTTTCCCGTTAGGCATAGAATGTATTATAGTTCTGAGTTCTTTGTGTCGTAGGATGTATGTAATATCATATTCTGATGTGTCATTGTAGGTTATCGAGAGATAGTCTTTCACTTAAGAGTCTACTTCCTTTTGAAAACTGTTGTCCTAATTTCCATCTGTTGAAAAGGAGTATAGTTCGGACTCCACCAGCTGAATATTTTACCAGGGTCCCACACGGTTTCATTTTTGAATTTCATATTAGAGGTTTGTTTTGTTTTTTTATTGCTTTTACGACTGTTAATCATTTTCCAAAACGAGTTTGATCAGTTTCAGTACATATATCTTACTTTTTGTTTTCACTCTGTTCGTATTCGTGTGCTGCTTTTCTCATGTTGTAGCGAAACGCCCGTTTTGCATCTTTATATTTGTCGTATGTGGATCCATATCTAGGGCGATTCTCCTGTAACCACGTCTGGCTTAGACACTTCATTTCCTTGTGGTGGTTTTTAATGGTTCTGGACCAAAACGGTTTTAGATACGTCTTGTATGTCCGTTTTGAGACGTGTCGGTCTGTTATTGTAGTAATTACCAAAGTAATGATACCGTAGGTTTAATCTATGTTTTCATAGTCAATACTGCGGTTCAAAAGAGCAGACGACAGTTCATTTTCATAGCGTTCAATTTCTCGCCGTGATGTCCACTTAAAACATGTCTTGTTGAAAGCTTCTGCATCAAGATGTGAATAGTCGCACATGGGATCAATGGTTACGTACATGACTATGGGTAGATGTCTGGAAACATTTAGAGGTGCATCGTCGGCAATGTGACAATATGTAATATTTGTGCGTAATGATTCACTCACAACCATATGGTCGATAAGGCTCGGTTGAGCGTTGACTCCCGGAACAAAGAAACATCCATTACCAGTACATACACTACTCCTCGTCATCACATGAAGGTAATGGTTATTGAACGTATTCAAAACATATCTATCCCTCCCGCGTACTAGGTCGATTTGTGGTTTTAATCTTCGTATTAAAGTCTCCCATTATAACGACGTGAGAGGTTTTTTCAAAGCTAGAAAGCAAATCATGTAACAGGTCTATTTCGGTTTCGAAGATTTCTAACAGCTCGGTTTTGCACGGTAGGTATACTTGAACTACGTAGATGATCGAATCTTTGAGGGATTCTTTGATTGCTGCGACACCTTCGCTATTTGTCTCGATAATTTCCACTGAATCGTTCATTCTTTTATCCCGAAACAGCGTAACTCCTCCCCGACCATATTGCCTACCAGTCGATGATTTAGTACTTGTGAACGTAACAGTATGGGACTGATAATTGTCATTTGTGCTACTTATTAGATGCTTATTGTGTTCCATAAGCCAATGTTCAGATAAACCGCATATGGTTGTTTGTTTTGCGTCTAGCTCTTTGTTTAGGAAGGGTACACCAGACCATATTCCAGTGATATTCCAGGTCATTAATCGGATATTAGACTTTATCTCTGCCATTCTTGTGGATTAGGAAATTCATGTATAAACCTTTGTCTGTATTCGTTTCTTCGGAGCCACGGTCGACAGTAGGTGCCGGGGGGGGGCATGTGTTCGAATCCTCTACAGGGCCAGATTGATCTTTGTTGATGACGATTTGTGCAGACAGACAGTCCGTCCTTCGAGTCGTGACGAATTTCACTGTTTTAAAGGAGATGCCTAGTTCAGTGAGAAAGTCTTCCAGACCTGCTATATTGCTGTCTAGACTGATTCCTGTGACGAGATATGGTTTTCCCATCTGCCGAAGTACGCCCCTAAATCTTTTCTCGACTTAGATCGTTTGGTCCGTACAGGGATAACTATCGGGATACCGGTTGTCTGATGCTATAACCTGGCGGTCGCTTGGAAGATGCCGACTTTTTCGAACTGAACGAATTTGACTTATTGTTGGAATATATTCACCAGTTTTCTGACATTCGTCCTTGGATTCACTCTCGTGGTTGTGTTGATTGACTGTGTTGTTGGTACTGGCTTGAACAGAGGCGTACTCGTTTTGGTTATTTTGTGTGTCCGTGGCAGGGTCGAAATTGTTGCGAGTTTTCATCGCAGGGTTTATCTGATCTGTTTTTGACTTGCTTCGTGTAATCCCAGTGGAAACACTTTCAAGTGAGGACTTTATGCTCATTGTTAACATATCGAATTTTGAAGACAATTAACTCGTAAACTGTTTGAGAGTATCCTCGATAGTATCCGACTTATTGTTTTCTTTCATTTTCGAATCCATGTGTTTTTATTTTGCTTTCCATTGTCCGTTGAGAGCTTTCAATGGCTTTCTTTCTGTCGTTGGATTGTAGTTCAATACACTAGATTTTCTCACATAATTCTTTATTGTCTGACTTTATTGTATTTCTCCGTTGTGATTCCATGTCAAGTACTTCAGCGATATTTCTTGAGTTATCTCTCGATGCTTGTGATAATTTATCAACTGTAGTTTGAATTTGTGTCCTGCTTTGTTCAAGTTTTTTAACTTTTCCTGATAGCTCTGCAAGGCTTTCTGAAAATTTCGGGTGGTATCCGCTCTTATGTGTTGAATTTTTATTTAGTATATTAGCGACTTTGTGAGGATTTGAACAAATGATTTACATCAGACATGTTTCCACAAAGGAATTGATTAAGCAAGAAACAGTCGTGAGAGTACTTTTTGCAATCGAACCTTTCACCGATTTCCTTCTTTCTTTTGATAGACCAATTGGTGCGTTTTTGTAAGCTCGAGCCCGATCGGCGAGCTTTGATCGGTAGTATGAAACACTGTCTTTATTCGAGTTGAACAGATCCAAAAGTTTAAAAAAAATATCTTTTGGGAAGTTAGGAGTTTTGACCATTCAAGGTGATTTGGCCGAGTAGACTTTCGTTCATCTCTTTTTTATTTGTTGACCTTAGTAAACCATTTTTGAAAATCCCAACACTTTATCTTCCTTTCTATGTATTGGAATTGAATTCTGAAGTCCTGAATCAGATAGAAAGATAAAAGATGGTGTGTGTCTTGCAATTGGTAAAAGGCAAAAGTTTTATATTATATGTTACCCGATAAGCAGGTTGGTAATGATCCTAAGCCGAATTAGACAACTTTGGCCGCAACCATCTATTATAAGTATTATGTTAACTCTTATATGGTTTCATATGTAAATGATAAACAAAAAGGAGAAAGCAAAATAGAAAATTCATTCTTACAGGTGCATGCAGCGATCCCTTAAAATGTTATAGAACATTAACCAATATATGCCTCCTGTCCCATATATGGGACACTTTATAAATCTAATACTCATGCATTAACAACTTGTTATATCTTATAAAATTTGCACTTGTTCATACCAGAACATTATAAAGATGTAGATAAACAGGCCAAACAGAGTTACTTCACTTGTACTTTAATGATAGGTATTTGTTTTCCAAGAATACTTTTGTTTACAGTCATGACAAGCAGGATAAGATAGGTCACTGTTTTTAATCATCATAATGTTTTTACCATTTTCATCTTTATAAATGAACAATAATGTATACTGACTTGCATAGTTCACATTAAAATAAAACAGTGTAAATGCATAGCCTTCGACATGTCTGTAAAGTGCCGTCCCATATATGGGACACAGGGCACGAGTCGGTACAGTTTTTTTCCATAGCATCTATAATGTATACAACTGTTTATCTTTTCAAAGTCTCAATCTAAGTGATGTCTTAACTATATTGGAATATGACGGATTGTTCCAGAATGCAAATGTGTATATTTAGCCACTAGATTTCAATGCAGACATGTATGTAGTCGGCTTAGAGGATGTCTTCATTGAGGTAATTTCCTTTTTCAATGTCAAGGAACTTTTGAGGAAATCATGAAATACCTACACCTTTGTGATAATGCACAACTTGATCCTAATACCTAGGTATTGCTAAATGACTATTACCTGGTAAGTTTAACTAACAAAATTTGACCTGGTTACACTTACCAATATTAATGAAAAACATTATGACATACTTTCAGAATTATTAAATCACTAAATCTGAGCTTTGATGATTCAATGATTCAAAACTATGGATGGCAGGATTCTTAGCAATTTATACATGGTAAGACTATTCGATTCGGCTACACAATGTGGATGCTGACGAACCAACACGTATGTACCATTAAGTTCGAACCGTACCAGGTGGAGTACATGGATGTCTACGAATGGGAGGATCAGTGATTATTGATTTGATATAAGAGCTGCAGCAATCTGCCGGATGTTCATATCATCTCACATTTAACAATCTGTTTATAAGTGTGAAGTAAGTAGACATCCTCAGTAAGAGGAATAGTGGCTGCAATAGCTCAATTCCATCTAAATGTGTTGAAGATTGCCCGCTGAAAGACGTGAAAGCTATGAGGAAATCTCCACATAGGACGTACGGGTTTGCTACAGACATGAAGCCAGGCTTTAATTGCAGCATTGTGAATGTTTTTTGGAGTTCTTTCAGGACAAACCAGGCAAAGACAGTCCAGAGCAGAATCACACCAGATAAATATACCACAGCCGCAGCCGCTTGTCATCCGTCATTACAGCAAAACAATTAGGTGGCGTTGATTGGGTGACACAGATTGTCAGAAAGTATAGCATCGCAATTCGGTCAAAGAAATAATGTTTACAGAGCTACAAATGAGGCAAAATACAAGAGAATGGATCATCTTAAAATACATATCATTGGCAAGGGAGCAACCCATTCTACTCTTGGTCGACCTCGAGGTTTCAATATTCCGATTGATTATCGAGAACAGAAAGAAGTCAAGTACGACAGAATAGATCCCATAGCTAAGCCATGGGATACATAACTAAGATGTGCAGCATGCTGTATGAAAACAAAGCGGCGATGTTTCAAGTGCAAAGTTTGCGTTATTGACCGATACTTCATCTTATTCGAAACAAAATGAGCATAAGAGAAAGGATGTTGGTTCTTCATCTAGTCACTACCTAGTTACATCTAACTAAAGCATTAAGAACTAGTTAGTATACAGTCTTGTGTGTTTGAACTATTCATGAAATGTTCACAAGCCTAAGACATATCTAGCCATAAACTAGTGACGTAATCAGTTTATATGGTTTATACAGTACTGCAACTTATTGATTTTACTTTTTTCCGACCCCTATCTGATCCATTCCAATCCGAGATGCCGAATTTATCCTTCAGGGACATCCATCATTACAAGACCATGCTCAATATTATTTGCAAATGTAATAACAGCAATAAAATAGTTCGAGTCGATCCACTCCCGTTCAATCCCAGTCAATTTACCAATTTACCAATTTAAAAAGATGCGGTGCTGTATGTATGCATATAAACATATATAAATATGCCTTTTTTTCTAATAGTTGTGTTTCTAAATTTACATGATAAATGGTTTTTATGTTTAAACCCAATTCATGCTGGTAGTGATATCCAATACTTCCTATGTCTTGAAAATATTATAGATTACAAGGCATTTTCTCAAAGCAAAAAAACCCTACCTCTCGTGCCCTGTGTCCCATATATGGGACGGCAAAATGTCTTACAAAAGCGAACTGAATACACAATATTTGAACTCAAAATGGCCCATTTTTGTTCAAGTTATACAGGCTTAAAAGATTCTATCCTTTTAAAATAAAATGACATCTATTGAAAAGATAACATCAACGATTTATTTTTACATTAAACTAGGTCATCGATACACCTACCCTTCCCGTTCATTATCATGTGTTGGTGATGTAAAACACCTTTGCAGTATGTATAGGAAACCGTTTAAACAGTGTAGTTCTGTAAAGGATGGTCTAAATTCCAATTACCAATACTTTTATATGTAATGTAATGGCTGTATGCTTAGATGCCGTCATCATCTGAGTCTCTCAAACTTGTGACTGTGTAAAATGTAATCATTGTTTCGGTCATGCCAAAGTATGGAAATGGGTAAGACTTTCTCTACAAAGCACGGAGATGCATTGAAGCTCGGATTGCTTATTTAAATGAAAACACATATATTCAGAATCTTTACAAAAAAAGGAATTAAAAACAGTGTTAAGTTCAATGACGAGGATTGAATAGAATGCATATTTAACATATGTTTCCTACAGATAACTATGTTTAAGAAAGTCCCTGTGAGATAGTCCCTTAAAAGTAGATAACTATATGTAAGAGAGTCCCTTAAAGGAAGGCAACTTTCTGTGAGCTGGTCGTTTAAAATAATTTCTACCAGTCGGTATCTTAAATAAAGTTCTCATCAACTTTTATGTGTCTTTAAGGCTTTGTTTACTTAAAGAATCTGTTTCAACGTTTTGCATGGAGCATTGTTTTGACGATTGAACGTCAGCTTTTCAATTAAATACCATCCATTATTGAAATGTTAGGTCGGTAATGCTTGCTTTTTAAGCTAAGTATGTCATTTGTTGTGCTTCAAATTCCCTTTTTTCACTCTTAGGTATTTTTATAGTAGCACACACTGTCTTATGGAAAGGTTTTGTTATCATTATTCAGGTATCTGTAATAGGCATCTACATTCACCCGAGTTTAGGAGCCCTATATGGACCATGCAGTAGTGATGACGACTGTACAGATATCAACGGGTTTTGCAGAGAGAATTCACAATGTGTTTGTAATGATGTGACTCAGTACGTGGATGGAGGAATTTGTATGGAAAGTAAGTTAAGTAATCTTATACCAAAAGTTTCAAATGACACCTATTAGCTTGAATATGTAAAGGAGAGGGTCGGCAGATATATTGTTTAAACTACTGTAGTGTAGGGAGGGATTAAAACTTAACATAATCATGTATTTGGAGTAAGGTCATATACCAAGTTGTTAAACTCCTGTTTTTAGCATACTATGTCCCTTTTAGTTCTAAGAGAATCTTTGTTAAAGCATTGTGTTTATGATGGTATCTTATGAAGTTATTAACTGATTAAGGAATAGATTAAAGGATCATACATGCATTTCTGGTCATAATGTTGAACCACACACTTAGTGATTAATTTAAGTCATACACGCCCCTTTTGTACCTTTCGAAAAATCTGTGTTAAAGTTATCTGTGTAACTTCATTCGGAAACAAATTACTGTTCACTTCCAAAATGATATCCCTTTCTGAAATGTTGTCAAATATATATTTTATACGCTGTCTTATTGACACCTGTTGTGTCGCAATTAATATGTCGCTATCATTAGTGCTATCGAATATGTTCCCGAAAACAGAGTATATCGTTCGTGTCGTAACGTAACATTTATACCCCAAAATAGTTTTGTTTGGTATTATATCGCATTAAATCATAACACACCAAGTGAATGTATCGAATCAATTCGTATGGTGAACGCATAATGTAAAACATGAAACGTATATTGTACATCTGATATCATAGACAGTATTTCATAAAGGGTTGAGGTATGTGACAGTTTATCCGATATCACCAAATTAATCTGCTGATTGTTATTCCCTATCTCAAACAGATGCCTGAGGCGTGTAAAAATTGGGTTAAAATTAAAACACTTGGCACTTGATTGGGATACGTGACGTGTTTGTTTCATTAAGACCAAACAACATATACTGCATTCTAACCAATGTGCTATGATGCAAGGTAGACTGCGAGAATAGATAAAAGGATTAATTTAAAGTATGATAAATTAATATTGAAAGTTTGCTTCCCTCGCCGATGCACAAGTTTTCTTTATACTGATAAACCTTATTGGCCATCATGCGGGTGAAAATACAAAATGATCTTAAGTCAAGTTTACCTTACATTTATCAATTCTATCAGGTAGGTCATTTCTAAGATAATTCAGAAAACCCAAAGTTCAGAAAGAAATCAAAATGTAATGTTAACTTAGACGAAAAAAAATACTTTGATATTGTCACTCAATGGGTTATGATTTCAAAGTCTTTAGTTTAATGAATGAAAAAGTATGAAATCGATTGGAACCATCTCCTTAGAAATCGACTCCTACTTATTTACATAGGCGTAGGAGCGATTTCAACATTGGGGGACCAACTTCGAATGAGGACCTGTCAAAGAATAAATGTTCCTAAACTTTCCCATGACTATTCATGCATCTACAAATTCATTATCTTTAATTAAAAGAAAGCGTATGAAAATGTGTATCTTGATAAAAAAAAAGAAGAAAGGATAGGTCAGGTCTCGATCTCATGCGGAAATCAAATGTATTGATCTAAATTTAAAGAGAATGCCACCATACTGTCACAGATACGGGTTCGAACGATTTTCTCGTGTGTTTATGTTTAAGTTAACAATTAAATGCAATATTGGGGCTGACTGCTTAGATCACGTTTAACATCACTGTTTCCCTCAATCGGAAATATTCTGGTATTTACGTGAGCTGAGTTTTCATTGGATAAACCCGATGTCTTCAGATTTTCATATATTTTGGTATTATTCGTACGTAACAAAAGGCGAATTGGTATTAGATAAAGACCAAGAATACACATTTATATTTGTACTGCTGTTAATTTTCTATTCTTTCATTTTTCTTTTCAAAAATTTTCATTATTTTTCATTGTGAATATTGGGGGCGGGGGGACAAAGTATTCTCTGGCCCCGCTGTCTGGAAGTGGGGGGACGGTCCCCCGCTGGCCCCCGCAGCTTCTACACCTATGATTAAATAATATAATTTATGTTTTAAGGGTATGCTTTTCATAGTGTAAGTATGTAAATTATACATGAAATTTGTACAAACTTTCTTACATGCATCGTAAATTGCATAAAAAATATATTGTACATCAGATTTCGTAAATCGGCTGTCGAAGAACACATCGTATGGTTACTCATCGAATCAGATATGTCAGACAACCGCCCTATTGACCGTAAATCGCACGTGGTTGGCATGTTGATCGTATATCGTGCTCAAACCGTAGGAACTCATGGACTTGCACAAATGTAGCTTATAGCTAAGGGGTCTCCGTGGCTAAGTGTTTCGAGTACAGGATTTGAAATCACATGGCCCCTCTCTGTGTAGGTTTAAATCTAAATTGAGGACTATAGATTGAATTGCGTAATGCAGCTTGTTCTACCAAGCTAGGCCAGTCCTTATGATTAGTTGAGTATGGGGTCTTTCTCTATCATTATGAGTCGGGCAACATAAATGAAATAATGTGGATGCTATGTAAAACTGATGTAATTGAATAAATAGTTTAAGCTTATAGCTATCAACCCGTAAATTATTTTTTTTGCCCTGTGGCTTTTTACAAGTCAAATGAAAGTAATGGATTCCTCCAGGAATTTAAAAAGTTCCACACTCATTATGGTCAGAAACATTTGCTATGCACACGTGAATACTATTAGAATCATTTAAATATTAGACTGAAGAATCTGAATTGTAATGGCTGCTATCATTCAAGACTTCAAAGATGGCGATTTCAACTAGGTGTTTGCTTAAGTTTTAGCATGTATAGATGTTTGATAAAGCATGTGTGTTGTGAAGAATACAATTGTAAGTCGAATAGTGCCCCATACATCACATTGTCCAAGATGACATACAGTTTTATGTAGCCATTAGCATATATAAATGACACCATGCACTTATATCCCTTCCAAAGTTGTTATATAATTACTCATGTCATACTGTCTCATAGTCTTTTTGTTATTCATTTGATATTGCTGTTTGTTGAATTGTTTATGGAATTGTATAAATAGTTGATCTTCGACAAAGACACAATAATTAGCAATAATGATTTAGTAATGATCTGCCTTAAAAATGGGTTGAAATTCAACCGTTCTGTCATGTGTGCTATACAATAGTCCATACTGACGTTCTTCAGTTATTCTGATTCGTATCTGAATCAACCAATATACCAAGTTCCGAACTCCACGTGCATATTATCGAGGGTACGAATAATGATAGGGTAGGAATGAATTGATATCTAAATTAGAAGATGCAAGTATTTTCATTGAATTGTTATCAAATGGAGCTAGATTCAATAAATAATGCTTTACACAGTTGGATTTCCACCTTGCTCAGCTCATTTTGGCTTGAAGGAAATGATGCGTCCATGAGAACGTTTGAAGAGCTACGTGACAATGGTACCTAAAAGTACCATCCCTTAGTCTACGTTTAAAGCGTTGTTTACAAAATTAACCTGTTTAAACGGTTTGCTATATCAGCAATTGTGTAATCTTTATTATTTCTTTACATTTATGAGCAGGGTTGGGAAGCTGTCAATAATGTAGTGTTTTTTTTATTTTAGAAATGTATGTTATTATTTTTGTGGTAGAAGTCGATTCATTTTAAAAGAAAATTAAAGTCACTTGGGACATGTGTTTATTACCATGGTATGATGTGTCATTTAAGATAATTACTTCAATATTTCAATGGTCAAGGTCACAATTTGAGTTCCTGTTTAAAAGGAAACCGTAATAATCTTTAATCTTCAATGAAACTACCAAATAACTGGCAGTTGATCCAAACTTTATGTTGAAAAGTCTTCTCCCATAAGCCAATAGATTGGTAACATTTAAAGCAAGTGTTGAATTTAGATTTAGTCAACCATATGGCAAAGAATCCCTTTAAGAAAAATTTACAAAAAGTACATTGATATTTTTTCTGAGAATGCTTTAAATGCACTCAGAGATTTGCGCTTTGAAGTAATATACAAACTTGATATTAGCAATCATTGTCACTAAACCCAAGACCATTTTCAATTTCTTTACTTCCAAGTCGCTGAAATCCCATAATTTCTTAAATAATGTAAAATGGGCCTAAGTGGCTGCCAGCGCTTCTATAAAGGAAAACTGGTCTATAAAAAACACAACAATTCCTTCTGGTGCACTCCGCTAAGGTCTAATGGCAAGAATGATATAACATTTCCGAGGACCCATGAATTTTTTTTGTGAAAATGGCATCTCAAAATAGCACATCTTAGTTTTGCTCTTTGTTTATGATATAAACCCGTTTAAAGGGTATGCAATATCTTCAATACAAAATTTTAATTTATTGTCTATATTTTGTCTGTATGATTATAAATGTGGTTGGGAAATCTGTCAATAATCTACCCATATGTTACGTTATAAATCTTTGTTGTCATTTTATCAGTAGAAGATAATTTATTTTAAAAGTTGAAAGCACATGAAATGACATGATTACAACTAAATTGCTATAATTATGTATAGAGTTTTTTTCATTATGTTCAAAAATTTCATGAAAAGTAATTTATGAATGCTGTTCATTTATCATAAGTTATTTTGTGCTTGAAATATAGTTGTCTCCAAATCAATCATGTGTATAGACAATCTGTTTGTTATCAAATATAAATTAATGAATTCTGATAGGTCTATTCAAAGATTTGTGTATCACATGACCAGTTCAGCGCTGAAAAATCAGGCAATCTGAATTATCTTACTGGCTAATCTGGATTATTTCTTGTTGGCTTTCACGTTTAAGTTGTGCTGATGTTTTTTTTTTGTGATAACTTTTTTAATCTTACCAAATCAAAAGTTTACCCAATAATATAGTTTGATATAGCATTAATCTCCTTTCATGAGCCTTATTATCCCAATGTGTAAAATGAATCTTTTGAATGTGTTCCCAACAAAAGAAAATGAAAATGAAAAAAAGAAAAGAAAAACAATGACTGGAAAAGAAAATTAGTTCACGATGGTAGATATAGCTTTGGATCAATACTGCAATATTCAAAATGATTTATCGGGGGCCTCTAGTGATTAGAGTACAGAACTTGAAATCACATGGCCCCTCTCCGCGTTGCTTCAAATCCTCAGAGGGATATGGATTTTCATGAGACTGACTTACGGAACGCCGATGGCTCTACCCGACTTGACCAGCCCTTATGGGCAGTTGAGTATGGGGTCTTCCTCCATCATTAAGAGTCGGGCATCGCTACATAATGAAATAATGTTAATGTGATGTAAAATCGATATAAAAAAATGATTTATCATGAGAAGATCAAATGACTTATATGTTGAGAAGTTGATTAATAATAGATTACGTTTTCTATAATCAAACCTATGAGGATTTCCATCGGATGGGATGGAAATGAAATGTAGGTCTACCATGAAACAGGAGCAATCAAAACAAAAATGGAGACAGACGTTCGGATCAAGTGCCAGTTATTTAATAGTTTCAATTGAAGGCTAAAGTGGCATCATTGTCCAATTGTTGATTTTGTGGTTCAGAGATCCCAACAGGAGATGTTTGTAACCCTACGGCAACATGCTTTGACTTAAATGCCTCATGTCAGGATGTTGGTACAAATGGAATCCAGGATATCCGATGTTCATGTAACTCAGGATACACTGTTACTGACGGCGTTTGTGTTTCTGATCCAGGTACATACCAATTTACATAGAAGTAATCTTTATTAACATCTCATCATTGTACAGTTATACATACATTTACAACATAAGATAACATATCATATAAGATACAACGCCACTCCATTATGGAGTTATTAGAGTTCAGTCTAAATGCGACAAGATACAAGACAAAAACATCTTGATTAAAGATATAAAGAAATCGACCTATTTAGAACAAAAGATCATAAAAAAAGGATCATAAACAAAAGATACAAAAACATATAAAACCTATCATTACATTATAAAGTTATATCTACAAGTAATAATGGAATAAAAAAGGAAATTATTCTTAATGAACAACAAAGATGACATACTTAAACGGGAAAAAAAACATAATATAAAAAAGTAGTGATTTTACAATAAACCTATCTAGTGAGATGATAGCCTGGTTAGCAGTAAAAACCTTATTGCATATTATCAATTTACAGATAAACTAGCTATAAAGTAAAAATATACGTGTTTGTAAGATTTTAAAACAGTTTTTGGCACAAATTCTTATCATATTTTGGTTGGAAAACAGAAACCGATAATTGTCATGGTTAGACATAGTAGGAAATTCGGTGTTAAAAGAACAAGCTTTAGTGAAAAGTTCTTTCCTAAAATCACTATAAATAAAACAATCCAAAATGACATGCAACTCATTTTCCACTACATGAGAGATACAAAAAAGGACATTTCCTGTGCTCCTCTTGGAGCCCCTCGTACCGTCCCGTTTCAATTCTAATCGGAGCTACCCCGATACGAAACTTACAAAATGCAGATCGGGGTCTTGGTGGTAATACAAGTTGGCAATATTTTTCTACATCAAACTCACTTTTAAAGGATCTGTATACTCTTAACTTCTTACGGCCCCGACCTGAAGGTCCTATAGGGTTGTTAATTCTGTTTAACCACTTATCTTTAAAATCATGTAATAACGTTTCTTCGACACTATAGGCAAAAGACCGTGATTTAACCGTGCTAAAATTGTAAGTTCCTAAATCATTATCTTCATAAAAACATTTTATCCTAAAAACACCAATTCTTACATGAGCGACTAGCATTATTTAAAGACCATGTTGCCAAGCGTTTGTTTATTCGTGTCGTACTCATGGATGAAAGCTTCGACCAATATAAAGAAATACATATCCATTGCCGGACTAAGGGGGAATTCCAACCCATTTCGCCGGAAACATCATCATTTGGAGCATATTTTCCGACACCTAAAAAGAAACGCATGGCCTTATTTTGTACAGCGTCAATACAAGAATAAGACCGATGTCCCCATAGAGGGGCGCTGTAACTTAAAACCGGCAAGACAAGGGTGTCATAAAGTTTTGTATAAACACTATATGGTATACTACCATTCGATTTACATTTAGCTATCAACAAACCCAACGCCCGACTGGCACTTTTGGCTACAAATTTGACAGTTTCATCATAGTCTAAATGCTCATTTAGAAAAACACCCAAATAAATATACTTGTCGACAATATTAATCTGCTTTGATCCACAAGTTAAAATGACCTGCGAACGGACTTCTGCACTGTTTCTAAAGTGCACAACGTTGCTTTTATTTGCATTAATATTCATTTTGTTAAGAACACGCCACTCATTCAAATCATCCAAAAATATTTGCAAATCGTTAGCAGACTCAGCAAGAATAACAATATCATCCGCATACATAAAAATACAAACGTTCTCATTGTCAATTGTAATACCTTTTTCAAAAGATTTAAGGTAGGTGGAAAGGTCATATATTAATAAATCAAACATAAGGGGTGACAGAATACACCCCTGACGTAAGCCACACTTAACATCAAACCATTCAGTTTTAAACTGATTAGTATTAATACATGCTTTAACCGAAACATACAATGATTTTACAGCTTTAAACATTTTACCTGTGATACCGATATCAAACATGCGTTTCCATAATATGTTTCTGTCAATGGTGTCGTAAGCTTTTCTAAAATCAATGAAGGCACAGAACGTGGATCTACGTTGCTTAATTCTGGTTTCAATAAGATTTGTGAGGCCAATCACTTGATCAATAGTATTTCTACCCTTTCTAAAGCCGTTCTGTTCTTCAGAGAGTTTATCATTGCTCTCAGCCCAAAGACCGAACCTAGTATTTAAAATATAACAATACACTTTGTACATAGCAGGTGCTAAAGCAATGCCTCTGTATGATAAAGGGTCTCGTTGATCCAAATTAAAAGACTTGGGTATAGGTTTAATAATGCATTTGCTCCAAAGAGACGGGACTATACCTTTACCAAAGCAAACATTAAATAAAATATGCAGACACGAGATTGCCGTATAATTGTTAAGAACTTCTATCATGAGAGATTGATCCATCCCCCAAAACAACTTACATTGGAATATTATCATCTTTTTTACAATTGACACCTATTTTGCCAATAGTTTTCCAAAATTCAGGTTTACCCACATCACATTCATATAACAATTGTGATTGAAGCGAGAACCAATGTAAACACTTCGCTCTTTGCACCTCGCGGTCAAATGCTTTACGTGCGTTAACGTATTCATTCTTTAATGCAGATCTATTCAAATTGTTCTTGTTTGACAACCATGTCTTCTCATTCGAACATACTTTATTCCATAACTCCATAACTCCAGGACGGCGTTTTTTTAGTTACGTTTACCAAACTTTATTTCTTTTTATGGCAAATTAGTATGCATATTCTGCTGGAGTATACCACACCAATCATTGTAAACGTCATCAATGTCGGATTCATCACAGACCCCGATATCCAACGTAATACCCCACGTTAAAAGAGAGTGGTCTGGTAATGCAGTACAGGCAAAAGGCGATATAAGTTTGCTGCCGTTGATAACATCCGTCACTCTAAGAACATTAAAGTTCTTGAATTTGTCTAAAACATCATGATTTACAAAACAATAGTCAACCACAGCACTACCTTTTGTTGAAATAGAGGTAAAATCGTTACGTTCATTTCGACGCCCGTTTAATATACACATGTTAACATTAACTAAGAAATCTTATAATAATTCACCATATTTATTATACCCGAAATCAATTATTTCTCGATCTATTACAGGATCAATTCCTCTAATAAAGTCATCATTATCCCCACATCTACTGTTGAAATCACAACAAATAT
Source organism: Cerastoderma edule (assembly GCA_947846245.1). Taxonomy (NCBI): domain Eukaryota; kingdom Metazoa; phylum Mollusca; class Bivalvia; order Cardiida; family Cardiidae; genus Cerastoderma; species Cerastoderma edule. The sequence continues at coordinate 10,903,565 of OX401407.1, read as the reverse complement.
AAAGAGTACCAAGCTCCTCGTACTGGTATACAACAGAAAGCAATGAGTCATAAAAATTCTAAACATCAAATACTCTGGAAGAGTTTTCAGGGGGAAGATAGCAAACCCACGGTAAAAAAACAACATTGTCGTATCTATGGCACAGCTTTAGTAGTAGAATTCCTTCGTTCGAATCATCAACAATTGATACATTGAACGCATCAAGTAAAGTGTTTCGTATAAGAAAACCAACACCTCCAGAACCAGTTTTCCTATTTCTGTGTAATTGCTTTCTATTGTTACCATACCAAGTGTAGCCTTCTAAGTTGATAACCTCATTATTAAGATGACTTTCGGCAATACCTAATATGTCTAAATCGTTACTTAAAACACACGCAGACCTTACGAGGTGGTTATCAGATTCAACGTCTGTTTTCCAACCTCTGACATTCCAAAACCCGGCATGAATCTACCCCTGTCCGCGGTTGGAGCTGGATAAACGGCCACGATTACCAGATCCCCTAGACGCACCTCTTTGACCCCCGACCACGTTCTATTGGTTATCAACATGTCCGTTGCTACGACGATTAGCATGGCGATTATCTTGGTGGTTTTCACGACGATCATTATAACTGGGTCGTGAGTCATTATGAACTGTGCTCTGGGAGTCTGCGATGTTAGTTAAAGCTCTATTACGGTCAACCCGCCTGTTGATAACCCGCGCTCCCTTCATGGTGAGATTGTCCGAGTTAAGCGCTCCCAATATAGTTGCGAAATTCGTATTCATTTTGGGCTCAGACGGGCTCTGGTCATGGTGAATGAATATGTGAGAGAATTGGCTACGTTGTTTCAGTTGGGCTTCAACTTTCATAATCAACTGCTTATCTTCCATCGATTTTAAAGTGGAGACAATCACTCCCGGTTTTGATTCACTGTACAACATTTTATGCTCAGCTTTACTGACTGGAACATTGGGGATCTTAAGGGTGTTTTTAATGAAATCATTCACTCTTGTAGCTGCGATTTCGTTGTTTATTGCCGGTAAATTTCGAATAACAATATTCAATGCCCTGTCTCGATAATCGCGCATTTCGGGGATGGGATGAACTGATGTTTGTAAGCATTAAATCTGCCCACGAAGATCTGCAAGTTCAGCGGCAATGTCAGCTCGAATCGATTGTTTGACCGCATCGCACTTGACCTCCATCGCAGTATTAACATCTCGCTTCATTTTAGTGAGTTCATTATTCACACGCTTGTCAAGGAGCTGAGACACATTGGATGCGATTCGATTTTCCAAAGACGACTTAAGATCATCAAATCGCTCGTTCATAGACAGATACATTATATTAACGTCTGAAGACAACTTGTCAAACATTTGTTGGAGTGTGGGTGTGGCACTGACATGTACATCTGCATTGGAGACAAAAATCTTGCGGGGAGCAGGTTCGGGTACACCAGTTTTATATAGAGATCGTTTAACCTAGAAGGGGACTCCTCTACTTGTACTTCTGGTGAGCCCCCTGGAGACGAAATGTTTCTAGCTTTCTTCGATGTTGTATCACACGTACCAGAAACTGAGCGATGACGTTTACGGTTGCTACCAGACGGGGTGTTTACTTTTAATATAACCTGTTACGACATTATAGAGTTCACATAGTCTGCAGCCTCTGACTCAGAAAAAACCTCTATCGAATTGGCATCCATTCTAATGGACAATCAACGAGGTATAAGTGGGAACAACCGCTTGTACAGAGCGAGTCACTCAGGCGTGACGAGCGTAAAGGGTTAGCGGTCTTGTGCGACGTAGGTAAGACTGTAAAACTGTAAGACTGTTATCATTACAACGACCAAGTCAAGCGTGACGGATAATGCACGATATAACTGTTTTACACGTGACCACTGCTGATGAATGTTTATAAGCCCGCCAGTTACTGCCACGTTACTATAAATACCATCATACCATCACAATAGGGCGAAATATGTTTCAACACAAATACCTTCTAAATCACTCAATAGATGAATCCATTTCTCGTCCAACAGAAAACACACATCAAGAAAAGCCCATATGCAACTTCTCAAGGCTTTTAACAAATTCACCTGGATACTTCACTTGCTCAATTGTCCTCCGATCAAAGCACGTAAACACTGTCCACCACTAACCGGAACTTACATATGATATCAGTCCACTCATCTGAAGTACTATGTCCCTTTGTATAAAAGTTGCTTAATTGTCTGAAAAATTACTCGAAATATTTGTAAATTTGCTTGTCATGACAGCTGCTGAAATTAACTGTTTTTAAGAATCTTTAACTGTTTTAACTAAAACAGTTTTCTAATGATACTTGATCTTATGATACTTGATTGATCTACAACAAAATGACATATACAAATTTTACCAACTATTGATCAGCGGGGGATAACTATAACCAAGCTAGGTAGGTATTGGGGGATGATTTAAGCTACTTTGAGTGTTTTGTTTTGCTTTGTCATAACACATTACAAATTATTTTTTTAAATCATACATTCATTTAATTTAAAACTCAACTTTTAATTTGTTAAAATAAGATTTATGCAATTTGATTAATTCATGAAGATTGTAATACTTCTCTTGTTCCAGTTTACTCGCTATTGACAAATGACCTAAGGCTTTTTTCATCAATTTTGGAAAAGGCATAGGCCTGCTAAATTTGGGAAATTGTATCAATGAAATTGCTGATTTTGGAATCCAAAAAGCTGGTGTAATATTGAATATTTGCAAAAACTTTATATTTTAAAGACATTCCTTTTCGGGATGGTGCCTTTAATGGGCCCCTGTTATATAATGTGAGAAGGCCCTGTGACCAAATAGGCATTTTGAGCTATACTACTCACTAGGCGTTGGTTTTCATGCTTTGTTCAATGCTTTTCATCCAAGTAAAAGCATTACCTGCCATAGGAAATGGGTTTAAACTTCACATTTGTTTTAAGTGTCATTATGTAAGGTTTCATAACTGTGGTCTTGGATGAAAGAAACATTTGGCCTTTTCGGCACTACACGAAGAAAATCTTTGGTAAAGTTTTACAGGCAAGATTTTATCCCATTAACTACAGTCTGAAATGGATTGAAAGTTCTTACATGTTTCCTGCCATAATGCTAGTCATATACCATGGTTCAAACTCTTGGATGGATTAAAATCATGTTATTTCCCCCTATGTACTTAAAACATCCTGGTTTTGCATGCTAGTTTGTATCTCATTTAATACTCTAGGGGAATGATTAAAACTTAACACATGTGTTTTTGGTCATAGTGTTATGTCTCTTACAAAGTCCCAAAATATTAGTTTTGATTTTAAGTAAGTTATGCCACTTTTTGTCCACAGAGCATCTCCGTTAAAGGTTTGCATGCAAGTTGATCTCTCAAGAACTTCTGAAAGCAGAAATTCGGAAAAGGCCGGTTTCGACAGGTTTTTTTTTACTGATTTCGGTTGTAATGGACAGATTACAAGTTAAAGTTTTATTCTACACACCTAAAAATACCTCCAGAATCACAAATTAATCTGTGAAGTGTTATCTTCATGTCAAACAATGCGCAAGGCATGTATTAATTAATAGGGGATTGATTGTAAACAAATCGGCACGCTTCATTAGAAAGTACACATGACAGACTTGTTTAAAGAAAATCGATAATATTTAGCGCATTCGGTCCGATGTATAAAAATACTTCTTTGAATGTGAGAGATAAAAGTTTTTGAATTTGAAAAGTATGATAATATTGAAAAACTGCTTCCCTTGCTCACGCAATGCAATACATAGATATTAAACAATTTATTTGTCATATTGGGAATCATCAATTGGCAGTTTACAAGAATAAAAAAAGAAAACAAACCCCCAATCCTATTAACCTACCATTGAAGGAACACTTCTGAAATAATTAATGAAAGAAATTATACAGAAACAAACTAAAGGTAATAATCAATGTTATCTCAAATAAAATATTTATTTGGTTACTGTCATAATGTACTAGTCAAGGCGAAATTATCGGAACCTAGAAATTGTGAGTAACATGAAGTTTTATTGCTGATTCTTAGTCTACATGGGTCCTGCATTGATTTGGGCAATTTGCATAATTTGCATAAATTAAAAATGGCCGCCAATAATCATCTTGGTTTTTCTAAACGACAACTTTAAGAAAAAATATGGCATGTAAGGTGTCCTTTCTGTGTGTATGAAAAGTTCATTTTTGATGTTTAATTTCAATTTTGACCACTCTGTGTTGAAAAAAATAAAGATGGCGGCCAGACGCTATTTTGAAAATACAAAAGTTATTGTGACTGGCTATTTGATCATGCATTGTGCCTTCTGTACAATGCATACCATTTTCAGGACATACCATTAAAATTTGATAAGACAACCATTTATTGAGACAAGATCTAATAGCAATATACAACATACAACAAGCCTTTAATTCAGAGAAACATACATACCGTACAGTGTCATTTGTATGATACTCAACACAAATATGTATTACCGTTATTACTTTTGTATTAACATTACAAAGAAGTAATTCCATCAAGTTTAAAATTTGATTATGAAAGAAAGTAAATTAGCTTGATAAAGCGATGTATCCCATGAAGTACAAGTTAAACATCTAATCATTTTTTTTGTTCAAACCAAATACATGTACTGTTGCAACAAAGCAAGTGATCTGGCATTAGTCAGTGCGTTTAAAAGATGTCACTGTAGCTAAAACTCACATTGGTAAATCCTCTCTTAGCTGTATTAACAAACTAATGAAAGGCTTAGATTTAAAATTCTATATCGCAGCAGCATATTTGCCTGACTTGTATGTTGAATATAACAGGCTTGGATGAAAGATCTGCGAATATTTGATGGTGTTACCATTGCCTTCATGTATGTTGGACCGGAGAGATTTAAGCAAGCTCAACAGATTCGAAACTGTTGATCTAAATCCAACTTGATGATGCTAAGTGGACAGTTGCTTCCGACACCTTTTGTTCATAAGTTTGAACATGAAGAGAGAGAGGGTGTTATATCCATGTGAAGAATATGACCTTGAATTATAAATGATGAAGTAATTCTTCCTCGCTAGACAGACACAATATGCTTGGTATGCACTTTCAGTTGATTAAAATTGGATATTGTATGTAGATGTTGTGGTGGGTTCTTGGATGCTGATCAGTTTGAATAATAAACTTCATAAGATAGAGATGAAAGATGAAGCATATGTAGACATCGGATGCTCATGATCAAAGCCTTTAACACGAGGATAAGTATCCGAATCTCTTAAATAAAGTAGACCATACCTGTCAAGTCATGTGACTGTCCAGATCCTGAAAGTGCTAATATGGGAGAAAGGAAAGGAAATCAGTAACATTACAGGTACATGTGGTTTATGTGCATTCCCCTCTACTCTCATTGACGGGTGCGATTTTAATCACAAAGGTACACGAAGTATGGTCTTCTGTAACCTATACAGCTAGTCAATGTAGACATTAACAAAGAGGTGCCTGATACTGTGATAGTTATTGTATCAGATTTATCCTATCACATAGTTTGGCTGCATGGTGGAAGTTTTATAGTCTTGATTGTATGTATCCAATAAAATTTGAACACTTATGATACTATGATGAAAGATGAAAAGTTTGTCAAATGCCACTATATTTCTGCCAAAATACATGAGTTATGAGACTATCAGGAGAATTCACCATAGAGCATGACTTTTTTATAGCCAATATCTTGCTGAACAGAAAACTAATCAATGCATAGCAAGTATAATATAAAAAGCTTCTTGCTAGCATCATGTTAATTTTAGGCTTGGTGATAATACCACACTAGAGACATAAGATGATGGAGTATTCATTCATGAGAGGCAGATATGAATATAGTCTCCGATGTCCTGTAGACTTCTAGATCCAAAAAGAGCGTCGTCCATGAGCTTTTTGGCGATATGGATATAGTTGTTCTTATGGTCCATTGTAGTGTTCACAACCACTTGCACTGACAAGGGTTCACATGTTAAGTGCATGGATATTTATACGCAAGGCTATCGGAAGTTCTATTGTCTTGTACTGAGCCCCTGGCATGCTCTCTGTGGATGTGAAACATCCTTTCAAAATGGAAAGAGAACAGTTAAGCACATTGAACACAGTCTCGTGACATCATCCTTGACTGTCTAATATGCCTGGATGAAAAGAGACAAGGTACCAAAGAAGCACTAAATGGCTTGTGAAAGCAGCAACGTTGTAGATCAATGCTTTGTATGACCTTTCAGAAGGGACAAAAATGTAGACAGCTTGTTTCTGGCTCTTTATTCCGATATAGCAAACCCCAAGATAAGGTCTGCTGAAGATTACTCAGTGTGGGGGTGGGCAGCCCCATACAAGCTATTTTACATCATCTGCTGTAAATGCATTGCTTAGAGGAGGAAAACATATAAAAGAGATTCATGTCGCAAGGTTATCATAAAGAGCGTCATTTATGCACCTCAATTACAAGCTGTTCTGATGGGAAGGTTTTCTACAACATCCCATTAAAACAAACAAACAACACTATTGATAAAGACGAAAGAACCCTTTTCATAAAGCAGTTTTAAGGTGTAAGGATACAAAATACTGGTGATGATGATTACGAAGCAAAGGGAATGGTTATTGGTTATGGTGTTAGACATTTTTGGATACAAGGGTTAGGGCAAGCCATTGAATTTTATATTCCTAAGAAAGTTTCTTATAACATGATTATGAGGTATTCTGTGAATAGAAAGCTTTTTGGGGGAGCATAAAATGTAATCACTTTTCAGCCTTTATTATGCTTTTGTAATAATTTTCACATTCAACACTGCAAAAGAATTATAAAAACAGCAACAACTAAATTCAGTTAATATTCATGATAGCCAGATATTGTTGAAACTGGTCCGACCCTGAACATTGCACACTCGATGATGTTTAATGAGGATCTTTGGCATGTATCTTACAATACGAAACCAATATTCATCCCAGAAAATAGATATCCCCTTTGCCTATGTTTTAATGTATAAAGTTAGAAAAGGTAACGGTGTATTGTTTCTATTTATTTTTCGCTTCTTTCGGGTTAGACCCGACTTAGATCACGCGGTCTGTTGACACAACACGTTTCCATTCTCTGGATCATGAGTTTAAGACCGGCTTCAAACATTCCCTTTGTTTAAAAATCATAGGAAAATAATGCTAAAACATTGGACCTTATGAGATGCTGCTTAAGTAGTTGTTTTATCTTAACTAAACCACTTGATACTTTGCATTGCATAATAAAATGTAGGCATCCATTTTATTTCCTTTTTGCTTTTTTAGGGATTTGTTTTCCTTAATTTCCGAGAACTGGTCTAAACATTACCAAAACTGATCTAGACCCACATTAGTTTTGAGAAATAATAAGATGACAATTGACTTATGGTGCAAAACATTTTCATATAAAACCTTATTAGATTATAAGAGTATCAAAAAGTGAAATAGATGCACAAAATATGGTGGCTAAAATCTCCTTTTATCCCTTTCTGAGTGAATAAAAATACAAACAAACGTCAGAAATCGAATTCTCATACCTTAAAACCCCAGAAAACATGTATTACATGTCATATGTTATGAAATACCTCTTGCACAAAATTTTCAGAATTACTTCCGGCGGCCATTTTTAATTTATGCAAATTATGCAAATTGCCTAGAGTTGCCAGAGTGGCAACCTCGCACAATTTAATGTGGAACCCATATGGCCTAAGAATCAGCAATAAAACTTCATGTTACTCACAACTTCTAGGTTGCCAATTGAACAAAGAAGGGCTACGCCTCGACTATATGTAATATTCTTGGATTGGGTGAGAGAAAAAGGGTTTCAAGAGGGTTCTGAATTTTTAGGGCCGATTGGGATTTGGAGATTTTCTGATCCCTGACTGAAGGGAATCAATTGAAATTTCACAATTAAACTAAGAATCATTATGTTAGGTTACTACACTATTGATTTGAAGCAATCTTTATTACTTTTCATTCTTACAAGATTTTCCTTGACATTCTATGTGGAACTACATCTTTCAGAAAAAAATCCTGGGCACTTACTCACCCTACAACATTTTGTCAAATGGTAGAGCCCAATGTGTTATAGACAACTGTCGTTTACTTAAAGAATTTGGAGAGTAACATCTTATTTTATGAGACAATTTACTGTTTACTGCCCTAGTAAGGATCATTTTGTAAGGTCCCTCGCCAATTTCTACTTTTCTTTTTTTATATTTTAAGTGAATTATTCAGCGTTTTGTACTTAAAGAAATACTGTTTAATTTTTTACATGCAAGATTCAACAACTATTTCAGTGATCAGAAAGGATCTTTACATATGTGTTTGGGGGTCATGATCTAAGGTCACTGACAACATCCCTAGACTCCGATTTCAATTTGAGTAATGTTTTTCCTTTTTTGTTCTTAAAAACTCTTGGTTTAAGTTTCGCATAAAATATTTGTTCCTCATAAAAAGCTTAAGGGAGTACATTGAAACTTTACCATGGACTAAGGTCATACTGTCAGGTGCAAATGCAATCAATAACTTTGCTATTGATTTGAAGCAAATTATACTAGTTTCTGTTCTTAGAAAATCTTGGTTTAAGTTTTTGTGGACATCCTCAAATTTTAGAAACAAATCATATTTCACTGACCTATATACCCTTCTCCGACATTATCAAATAGTCGAGCACATTTTGTGGACAGGTCTTGTTATGAAGATCCGAATGTTTGTCTCTTTGTGGTCTTTGTCAACTTTGAACTCCGATGCGTAGAGTATACATCTCGGTCACTTGATCAAATTGTTTTAAACATCGTAATACTCTACATGATACATGTGCCTGAATTTCTTACTGAAGAAAGTTGTGATCTTTTTTCTTAATGAAATATTGGCCGAGTTTGAAGTTGGGTCTTGTTTCATCAAAAGATGAGCACGAAGTAAAATTCTTGAAAATCTTGTAAATGTTTTTATGTTTTTATTTTGGTACAAGAACTAGCCAATCTTCTTAGCAAGGAGCGAAGCGTACTTGCTTTAGTACCGCGCTCACAAAATCACTGAAGGCCTAGACTATACATTTATTTGAGATAGATTCCTACGCTCCTCTCAATTGTGTATGCCTTTATGTAATTCGGCTCCAAAGGATACATTATAATGTATGCAAACCACACCCACATCGTAGTTTGGTTTCTAAATTTAGCTCAATCTGAGAAAACAGTCCACCTTTCACAGCCTATCATTTACGTTATGCTTGCTAAAATGGGCAAACCTTGGTCACTGAAGAAAGTTAGAGTATCGAAGAAGAGGAATAGTTGATATCTTATAGCTCTACAGCTATACTAAAGCGAAATGAGGAACCATCACGGCTTCATTGCATGCAGGTTAGATGACGTCAGAATGGCCTAATTTTCTAATCCTGAGTTCGTATCACAGGGTCATCTCATGATTACCCCGCTATCTTGGTAGTCCCAATAAATCTATCAATAAAAATGATTCTCCCGCGTCATCGACGGAAACAGGATGTTGATAGTCTTTTTACCTAAGAATTGTACACAGTGGATATAACGAACGCAGATTATATTTGTGCTGAATTTCAAAAGCATAGACTTTAATTCCGCGAGCATGTGATGTTTGTTTACCAAGAGGTCTCCGATCTCGAGTCAATTTCGTTCTGTTTTCTATTTAATGCCGCAAACATCGATGGTTCCCATACTTGCAGTTCTTTCAAAACAGGTCGGGAACCAGCTAGCTAATCAAATGTCATTTCAGGCATAAGATAATCGTGTTTTCACACGTATTCAATTCATTGTCTGTTGATTGTTCAGTTTGTTGAAGGTGATACATACCCGTGTACATCATTTAGTCATATGCCAGTCTTAACAACTGTTTTCATAAGGAAGAAGAAGAAGAAGAACATTTTATTTCAACTGAAGCATATACAGCTCATGGTTGATAAAGTATATAACAATAAATTCATCTTCGCATACAATTGTAGAAATGGTAAACATACATACGCCCACACACACATACGCCAACACACACACACACACACACCCCCGACACACCAACCCACACACACCCATACATACGCTCACACATACACACAACAATTCTTAATGTATTTAGGTGGAAAATGTCTTAAAGAAAGTTTCAAATGTTTATTCATATACATCTATGCATATATACTTATATACATATGCATACATGCAAATATACAAACATATATCACCTTAGAACTTTAATTAACTAGTTAGAAAAATACCGTGATGAAAGCTAACTATCATCTAACTTTAGTTGTCTCCGGTTAAAAGCTTTAATACAATATGAAGCAAGTCTGTACTGATCATTTTTCTTGTCTGATTTCAAAAGCTGAATAAATTTAAACATGCAAGGTCGATTGATATAGTACTCAGGTATCAGATGCTTTCTTATGTCATTGTAAAACGGACAAATCATTATAAAGTGGTACTCATCCTCGAGTTCAGTTAAATTACATAGTGTACATATTCTTTGATTTCTATCTATTCTTTTATGTCTACCTGTTTCTATATTGAGGCTGTGAGATGATAATCTGACTTTTGCTAGAATCTTTCTATACTTTGAAAAGGTCACTATATCTAGATATGATGATCTTTTAAAAGTTGGTTTTAAATCTCTAAAAGTGTCAGTGACGAAAAAAACTTTATGTTCTCATGCCAACTACTAATGTATATATCCCTTAAACGCTCTCGTAATAAAGGTACAAATATGTTTTTATTAACAGAATTTGGAAACAACCAAACGTCATGAAATCCTGCATTTTGTAGAATGTCTCGAACCTTAGATGACCAATTTATGATATTACTGTTTCTATCTATATCATTTCTTTGATCTTGCATTAATGTTTTCAGTATACAATTAAAAGATTTCTCGCTATATAAGCTAAGCCAATATTTCACAATACGTATATATCTAGAAATATATAAAGGGAATCTTCCAAGCTCGGCATAAATAGCAAGAGAGGATGTACTATTTTTAACATTCAAGACCCATTTACAAAACTTTCTATGTACTGTTTCTAAGTTTTCTGCTTTCAAGTGCCCCCATATTTCACATCCATAGTTAAGAATTGGTAATACATTTGAATCAAATAAATCAAACATGATATTTACAGGGACTTCAAGATTGGTTACAATGCTGAATAAAGAATGCATGGCACATAATGCTTTACCCTTCAAATCATTTGTTGCTGGTACGAAAGAGGCCCTACTCGATAAAAGTATACCAAGATATGAAAAATTGTCAACTATTTCTATTATGTTTTCATTGTATTTCCAAAAATATTCTTCCTTGTTTCTAGATCTTTTAGAAAATATCATGATTTTTGTTTTGTCTACATTTACAGTAAGACCCCATTTTATACAATATGTGTGTAGACAACTAAGGTATTCCTGTAAAGCCTCTTTCGTTTCAGAAAACAGAACAGCGTCATCAGCAAATAACAAAAGATAAATAGATAACTGGTCAACACTAAAACCAGCATAGTTACAACTTTGCAGAGCTTGTTCAATGTCATTAATAAAGAGAGAGAACATCATAGGTGAGGTTATCTCCCCTTGAAATAAACCCATCTCACTTATAAAATATTCAGATAAAGTACTCAAATGGCTTTCATATGTAAGATAAGTCTTAAATGACTTTAATCGCTTCCCAAAGTTTAATGATGGCTTTCACTCATCTTTTAAAGATGTCGACATTAAACACCGGTGAAGTTAATTCTGTGAGATTGACAAATCATTGAAATTATTTTAAGCACCGAATTTCACATATATAAAATCCACGATTTTCTCTAGTCAATATTTAATCTTTGTCTACATAAAGAAAGATACAAAATAATCTTCTCATTCTAACAAAAAACTTATTGACATCTGACCGCCGTAACTTCAAAGAGAATCGGAAGACGGGAAATAGTTGGTTGCAATTTGACGCCAAGATAAAATTCATGTTCCTGCTTAGTCCAGGTATCTGGTCTTGAAGGCTATTGCTATATTGACTGACGCATGCGACCGGAAAAGCCAGAAAGTTGACGGTCATTTCATACAGGGTACACAACATGGCTATTATTGGCAAAACTAGGCGAAAAAGCCTGAAATTTTCACCTTTTACGACTTAAAAAATTACAAACATTTAATTTACTCATGGTCAAGCTTTCTAATCATTTTGATTACTATATATTTCTTCCAACAACTCACTAAAGCTCCTTGCTTTTAGCACTCTCAGTGCTTTGATTTAAAGTTTGCCAAGATGTTTATCCTCACTACATTGCAATAAATTCAAAATTTTGTCTTGATAAGGTTAACCTTGTGTTTATTCTACTAGCCATACTCAAATGCCAATATTCATGAAAGCTTGCCGGAATGTTTTTGTCCATGATATCTTGGCCTTGTTAAACGAGTTAAACGGTATTGGTCTACAATGGGCACATTTTTGTTGAGTACGCTAAAAAAAACAATGTACTTATAGGTATGATATTCTTATGAAACAACCCCTGAAGATCTGGTGTCCTTTTGAGGTCTGTGTGAATTAGTATGGGGAGCGACGTGAGAAAACCCACCTTATGGTCAAAATTTTCGATTTTCGTTTTTTCAGCGATTATTTTAGTTCGATTTGTCTTTGTTAAAATGATATAAGTCTCATATCAATACGTCAAAAAATACGGTTCCTATAAGCATTAAAAGGCGGCAGGTAAGTAGAGAAATATCACGCAAGTGAAGCGACGTCGACGTTTTGGCGAACGGCGTAATGTAAATCGACGTTTTAATTTTGGTGTTACCATATTTGAGCTCTTCACTTAACGGAAACACCCTTGTAGTTCATCCTGGTGCTTAAGCTTAGGAAACAAAACAATCATGTTTAGATTTAATTCAAAGTAAAAACAAATCCAATTCAATTTGTTGATATTCATATCAAAGGAAATTAAACAGTACAGATCTAGCGGTCAACAAAAGGCTGTACTGACTTTTGACATGGATTTACTGTAGTTTGCGTCAAACCTTCGAAATAAATAGGTCTCTACTTGAAAAATGTAACCTTGTTTTCTTTTTCACTAATGGCTAGAGATCAGGAAAATGCTGGTTTTTGGACCGATTTCGCTTGTGTTGGACCGATTGCAACTGGCGATTTTATGGAAAGACCGGTCGGGATATCACAAACAGATTTTGAATTCTACACACTAAACAGTACACGTTTCTCTGTCATCCCAAAATTAATCAATTTATTGTAATTCCCGTGTAAAACAATGTCCTAAGCGTGTATTTCGGGTTTTGTTTATGGAAACTTATCGGCGTGTTTGATTGAGAAGTAAGTACAAATGACATGTTTGTTTCTTGAGATCCGATTATTTTAACAGCATTTGGTACATTTTTAATGGCACATGGTAGATTGCAAAAATCAGGGAATATTTATTTGTAAAGCATGGTGTTCTGTTTCATAAAAAGTTTGCTTCCTTCGCCGATTGAAGCGCGCTCTATTAACATTGAACAATTTTTATCATGAGGCTTGAAGATTCAAATCATTTTTTAAGATGATAAACAACGAACAGATCATCTTGTTTATGTTTGAAATTGATCGACTTTTTCTACAATAATTCTTGAAAGTAAACAATTCAGAAACAAAATGAAATATATTTAAAATGTATTTTATGTGATGTCAAATTCAAGGTTCATTTGATATTGTCATCTTAGCGCAATGTTTGGTTAAAAGTATGAAGGACACAGAGGTGTTCTTTTTTTCACCACGGGGGTAGCGAAGACGTATCGGAGGGAAGGCCGTATCTTGGATCAATTGGGATTTGGAGATTTCCTGATCCCTGCTTATGGCCGATGGGTCTTTTCGAAGAACATTCTTCAAAATATGTAAAGATAAATATGCAAACAATCAGTATGCCACAAATGCCAGCTGAGCTCAAATTTCGGAGTCGTTGCGGCGGCACTTTAACGTTATGTGAGCTAACACAAAGTTAACTAAAAACCTAGTATGACCAGTTCTTTTGAAGTCAATTTCTTTCATTAGTATACGCATAAAACACAAAGCTACATGTGCCGATCATTTCAATTAATATTTGATGTGTGTGCATATTTGTTTAATTGCGGAGTATACATGTGTTATATTGCGGTAATACAATTAAAGACCGTTTTTCCTGATTGGAAAAGGAGATATGTGTCCATTCAAAAAGAGCTGTGAATCCGAGACCTACATAAAACTTGCATGTGGTATACTATCTTTCTGGGCTGCCCTGTCACCATCCTCCAATTAAGGTAGCCAACGACAATCTTATCATTTTAACCCAAAATAAATACAGTGTAAGATGTTAATTAAAAAAAACCCACTATATTATACAGCTTGAAATGCATGATCAAATTGATAAAGAGGTCAATAGTGATGGAGATCGCGATTGTTCAAGAGTCAATTTTATCAGGCCAGCAATGCGAATCACAGACCGTTAACCGGATGCCATATTACATTGTGATGTTGGACACTAACGATATAGCATGCAGCCATGTGACGAATCATGAGGTCATAAATTCGTCATGGCATTTGAGGCCATTCTCTACCTGTTACCTGTCGCTTAATATTGGTTTTCAGCTTTGTTTCCTTTTTTTCATGTTTTATTTTCATTTTTTGACTTTTGATTTGAATCCTTATCACTAACAGGATAAACAAAATAGATGATTTATGTCTTTTTGTAGGAATGGTTATCGCGATAGGCTTTGGATAATTATCCGATTGACATTCGGCTCACTGAAAAGTATGCCTACGCCTTGCCCGATAACATTTTTGATTCACGAGACCAACCATCTATTCTATACATAAAAAGCTCAAGTCTAGCAGAACGACTTTTGTCTGTACTTAGATATATGAAGTACCACAACAGTTGCCTGCATTGTTAAAGCATGCATCGTGATCTCATTCATAATTCTCCAGTACCCAGTTCAATATGGAGATAACAGACTCTGGTCCGTGTGTCTGGCTGCCATCTTGCCCGATGGTCTGATTCTCATCTATCGGTTAATTGACTTGCTTTGACTGGAGACTAATGCTGACTCCAAACAATTGAATCTTTCTAAGGAAAAAAGATAGAGCGGTTCCGTTGGTCGGGCATAGTGTGGGAGGATCACGCTTGACAAATGTGGAGTGCTCGAATCTTTGTGCTGCTTGGCATTCTTGCCTTTGGAGCTTCTTCATATTATCAATGGATAGCCTATGTCGTAGAATAATGGCAACGTTTCACCACAAACAACTATTCCATTTTCAAGGAAGTGTGTTCCATCTCTCTGCCTTTTTGCCTCACCTTTGTTAAGCTCCGTGACTGGGATCTACAAAAGTGTCATGACTGTCAGCTCTTTTCCTGAATTCACAAGGCTAGAGGACGAACGACAGAATGTAATTTGTTTGGCACTTAAGTTAACATCCTTGACCACACTCGTTGATGGAACATCCCCAGTATAGGGTTCCTGATCTGTATTAAAGTCACAATGAGTAAATGACCCATCCTTACTGATGGACGCAACATATGACCTAGCCCGACCACTGATTCACTAAATTTACTACCGTTATCAACTACTGGGTGTCCGCTGTAGCTTTCCTTGAAAACATCCTCAAACAAGTTCTGACATATGGTTGATGTCCTTTCAAAGTGGTTTGATAAGAATGATTCTAATTCCTAAAATCCAAGGATATAAACCTAGGGGTAACTTTCATTTTAATACAGCTATATACATATATTTATACAAAAAATTACATAATAATTGTTTAAAGGGAAAGCGAATAAAGAAACTCAATAACCTAATTGTTAGACATAACGATGTGTTAGTAGGTTTTGATACAATCACGGTTTTTAAAATTTAATCCTTGAAAATTGACTGATAAACTGCAGACAATATGCCGTACTTTACATGTAGTCACGCAATCAATAGAAAATGAGTTTAAACTTGATTCACCTAGGTATATAAGAATGAGAAAAGATTTGTCGGTAGCATTGTTGATATGTTTACTTTCCCGATCGCGGCTGAGATTTCAATGAAAATGAGTATCATAGTAGTCTAGATCTAAATATTATTTATAGTAAATGAGTGAAGAATGATTTTTACTTTTAACTGCAGTTCCTTCTAAGACTGGGACATTTATTCAAGGGATTAAAGATTAAATGTTCAAACAATATCGCGTTTGAAAACAGCGGGGAAACTTATACAACGCCGAAATAAATGACGTCATTTTGACAGCGAATTATCGATTATTGCGCGTTAAACCATAAGGTGGGTTTTCTCACGTCGCACGTCGTATATAAGATTCTGTTTGTAAAACTGAATTAATGGTCACAAACCTTTTATTATTGCAATTCATAGAATTTCCGCTATTGAAACTCACGGAGACAGTCGAAGATTTTGCGCATACTCAGTGTTATATGGCTGCTTTGGGTCTTCCTTTTTTTATACATGCACTATAATATGCTATGCTGGGTCAATGGTATGCCTACACAAAAGTTATCTCTTAATGCAATAATATTGTGCAGTAAAATGAAGTGAAATGTTTATCCATCCGTATGATTTAGAATCTCATTGAAAACTCATTATGACGAATTTGCAGCAGACAATGTCCATACATTTTTATGCCATGACCTTGTTTTAGTATCAATTTGTATTTTCAATTCTTTGGTGTATCCATACCCAAATGTTTAGTTTAGCATATAATGCACAAAGCAGTTGCCAAGTATAGAAAAAAAGCGAGACCCATTGTTTGACTCCACGTGGCTGCAATGCCACTGTTTGCGACAATATCCGACGCTAGCCAAACAGTTCGGACATATCTGTTGAATATTCAAAAATAATATCGTTCTCGTCATCATTGATATATAAGAAGATTATTATGAACCCTACATGCACAGTTTAAGAGTTATTCGTCATTGTTGGTAATTATACGACACTTAACACCACAGCTATGATTATTTTGACTATTATGGATCTTCCATTGTAAACCCAAATCACACAAGCTCTTTGGTTTCTTGATTCATCAAGTTTAGCGATATAACTTCCAAAGATAAGCATGCCTAGGCTTCTTCTCAATTTAAGGGTAAAGAAACTTGAAAAGCTAGGTGGCTGTGTCAAAATACATTAGAATTTCTTGCCTTAAAGCCATACTTGCGCTCATTAACACCTTAATTGTGAAAGTTCTAGAATATTTAAAAATTAACTTAAAAGTACTTTAAATTCCTTTTTACAGAGGAATTGAGACTGTAACACGTTCACATGATGCTTTTAAAAGAGTGAATACTATAAGGTTTGTTTACAATTAACGAAAACAACTAGGTCAGCCGAGAAACGTTGGGAACCAATAAAACCCAAGAAATTCTCCTTTTTGAATGTTCACGTTGTTAAAAGTGGAAAAATGACAGTATCTTTATGTGTTTCACGTGATCTTTCTAACCAGGTGATCCCATCTCGTTAATCAGAGCTCTCCTTGCTATTTAAGATGTTACTCAAATGTAAACAATAAAGTTAAATTGGTGGGCACCAAATTTGTGAAAATAGTACTTTGAAAAATAGAAAATAGATAGTGCAGGCGTTATATTGTCATGTTCTTGTGGTTTTTTACTATGTTTCAACATATTCTATCATAATTTATAACTAATATTACCCAGTTTTGCAGTTTTTCTGAGCGCTAGTATACTTTTAATTATTAAATCTACATTCATAGACAAATCTTTATGAAAGATGAACTGTAAAGTTTTCTTAATAAGAGATCGGTCATTTTGTATATAACCTAGATACTGTCTAAAACTAGGTTATTTTATCAAACAATGTTAGAACATCATGTCTACGCTACTATACCTATATTTATGGACCACTCTATCTATCTATTTGTTACCAGGTCACCAGCCAAATCCAAATTCCTTCAGATAGTGGTTGTGTCATTGGTAGTCATTTTATTTGAAACAGCCCTTTTATTGTAAATGATAACAATGGTTCGTTCATTTGACACATGTAGCTTGTCACAAACATACTTGCAAAAATGGGTAATTGTGTGCAAACAATATGACAACTTCCGATCCATTCATAAGGTAATCAGTCATCTGGCAATTAATACCCTGAGTAAACCCTTCGACACATAGGGTGTGAAAAGACTGGTTAAGTGAAAATGGGGACTGGTAAAAATGTTTCAATACAAAGAATTATTCGACAATAGGAATTTCGACACTGAGAAGCTGCTTTGTATGAAAATAAAGAACCAATCTTTCGAGACCATGTAATATCTTCGACACAGACAAGACTTCGACACGAAGAAGTTTTACTGTATTACAATGCTGCATATATGAATATGATGAAAGGAATATTACTCTGTAGTATGTTACCCAGGACTTGTATTTACTTCTTGTTGCATGAGAAAAATCTGTATCTAGCAATATTACAATGATGCTGTCTTGAAATGGAGGTATAATTCCTGCAATACAAAGCTAGGAAATCATCTCTTATGGTTACAAATTTCATTTGAGTTTGTGTGTTGCTCTTAATCAAGAAATCAGTGTAATGGAAAATGAGGCCACCATGTATCACTTGAAATGGACATGGCTGCATGGGCCGAGCTTAATTGTGTCATAGAATATTCATCTGTCATTCATAAATAAAAACCATTAATTTTGACCAAGTTCATTATTTGAAACAATAAATATACATTGAGTTGGTAAAGTATACGTATATGATGAAAGGAATATTACTCTGTAGTATGTTACGCAGGACTTGTATTTACTTCTTGTTGCTTGAGAAAAATGTGTATCAAGCAATATTACAATGCTGCTGTTTTGAGTTGGAGGTATAATTCCTGCAATACAAAGCTAGGAAATCATCTCTTATGGTTACAAATTTCATTTGAGTTTGTGTGTTACTCTTAATCAGGGTCATGGAAAATGAGGCCACCATGTATCACTTGTTAAAATGTATTTCAATGTTTTGCATTTATTTTGTAGATTGTGGCCAAGATCCATCTTCAGCTGTGACCTCTGGGTCTGCTTCCCTTACCCAAGCGGGCAGTACAACCTACCTATCTACAGCTACTGTAACCTGTATTACTGGATACGAGTCACCCACCATTACTATAACATGTCAGGCTAACGGACAATGGTCTTCAGCAACTTGTTCTAAAAAAGGTATGCTTTTAGTTTCTAAGTTCTATCATAAAGTTCCTTTGAACAAAATGAGTCTTACCCTTGCTGATACTTGGTTCCCCATTCAAAAGAGTGTCATAGAGGAATATGTTTTAAGTAGTAATGGTTGATGGTCATCATCCCCAACATCCATCCCTCGATAAACATGGTACAACCATTGAATCAGGAATATGCCAGTTTTAAACTGATCTCAACTTTATGAAAAAGTCGTTTAATGTATATGTCGGAGACAAATGGCGTTTTACACTGTTACAGTTACACCGTAATCACACAATTAATCAAATATTGTTGAACATTCGTCAATGCCCTAGGCATTGTGAGGGCTTGATAATGTTGGGAAACCAATGTGCTTTTTTGAGAATCACACATTATGACATTTGTCTCAAACGTACAGATAATGGTAACCATATTTATTTGTATAATAATGCATAGTGAATTGCACCAGTGCAATAAGTATTTATTGGAAAAGTATTATAGCAAATTTCAGATTTTCCCTATGTATGACACATTAACAGTTTGCTTACCTTGCAGATGGAATATGTTCAATTGATATAAACAGTTATTATTCATGCAAATCAAATAAAAGAAAATGCTCATTTTCCTTGCATTAAAATAAATTTTTAAGACTTTGTTTATTGACTGATTGTGTTTGGAGATTTCTTGAATCCTGGTCCTGTTGTTTATCCATGGCAAAATGGGACAAGAGTATGTATTATATACCAGTGATTATTCCAGCGCAAATACAAAGTTTTCACATGAGTCAAATCACACACAACAGAAAACAATCTTTATTACCATGTGAGCATTTTTCAGATTTTTATTTCAGGCTAAGACTTCATATTTTAAGCCATGCCCTTAAAACCTTTCATTGGTACCATAGCAGAAAAGAATGCATAAAACCAATAAAGTCAGGGACCTATTGATTATTCTTTAATAAAGAACATGCCACGTACTCAATCAAATCGATCATTTGCCAAGATACACACGTTCAAACATAAAACAAAAATACAATTGATCAAGCGATCAAATAATTTCTACAAGATTAAAGAGTCCGCTCCCACAGTTTTATGCTGAGGAACAAACGGTAATTCTGCAAGGGAGATGAATTACAAAATATGTTATCAATGAAGTATCAGGACGAAAAATTGTGGTCACTTGACATCCATTTCCAATAACAAGGACATAATGTTCTGTATTTAGCAAATGACCCTCAATGAGTACAACAGAGGATCATTGATTAAACACACAAATTGGAGTTTATTAAATATTTTGTTCAACATTTAGTGAATAAAACATTGTGTTTACAAATTTACGCATTGCATAACAAACACTGAACAGATATTGCAAAATGCAAGATTTATGAACTGTCCATTCCTTAAATGATCAATAACACTGATATCTCCTTTGGATCTTCTTCACTGATTCAGAAGACACATATAACAATCCCCCAGTCATTGATTCATCCAATGATTTTGTCCATGTGAAAGATTCTGCTCCAAATTCCATTTATACGTGTATCACTCTTTTATACTTGTCTTATTGTATTGAAAATTGGTTCAGAGTAATGGAAGCGTGAATAATCCAATAATGACCGTCAGTTTATCTTGAAATCAATTTATCTTGAAATCGACATGGTTGTATTGGCAGACCTTAATTATGTTATAGAATATTCATCTGCCATTCAGAAATAAAAACCATTAATTTTGACCAAGTTCATTATTTTAAACAATAAGTGTACATTGAGTTGGTAAATATTGTACTAAGGTACTTAGTACTGACATATTAATTGGCAAAATACGCTTAAGAGATACAATTTTCATTTTTATTTGAGTATATGTGATACTCTTTATGAAGATTGTGGGTCTATACAAGCATCAGCTGTTACCTTTGGATCTGCTTCCTTTACCCAAGGTGGCACCACAACATTCCAATTTACAGCTTCCGTAACCTGTTTTACTGGATATACATCAACCACCACTAGTATAACATGTCAGGCTAATGGACAATGGTCTACAGTAGCATGTTCGAAAAAAGGTACGCTTATTTAAGGAAGACACCATCTTGTTATCACTTTCATGATTGGAAAATAATAAGCTATGAGGTAGGTTGTGCTTGGAGGTGTGTGTTTATTAAACTTAAACGTCAAGATACACTTATTTCTTTACGTATCAAATCATTTCTTTCATACTTAATTTAGCTACCCTTCATAAGGGGAATTTATAGAAAACTGTGATACATGACTCTGTATTCATTAAGACAGACTACTGGCTATTTTTATGTTTTGTTTTATATTTAAATTTCGATCCACATCCTTTTCTCCTCTTATATATTGGAACAATTGCTTTAAAACTTCAAACAATTGCCAAAGTCAATAGATAGCATGTGTTAACAAATTATCTTACTCTGACTTGGATCATGAAAAAAGCTATTGTCCTTTCTTAACACAGAAGATATACATATGTTTGTATTTTCATTGAGTAAAATTATACACTTGCCAATTATCAGAAATGAAACGTGAAGACAATGTAATGAAATGCTGGATTGAGATTTAGAAATGACACATGCCTTTTTTTAATATGAACAAAAAGATTAGGATAGGTTTTTACTTTAGATTCCTTTTCCTCCCAAAAGTATCTAAGATATTCCTTATTAACTGTTGTATTGTTGCTTTTCTGTATAGATGTCAACACTAGTGTGGAGGCATATACAAGTAACAATTATATAGTCTAATCTATTCTTTAATCTACATATTTACAGCAGGTAACATATGCGTCTACATTCTATTGTATATCCAAACTTACTGCAGCTCTGATGCCAGAGCGGGCTGAGGTCGGACTCATTAAGGGTCACGTGACTAGTGGCTATTTGTAGACTGGCTACAAGTCGCTTTACAGTAGGGTTAAGTATAGAACATCTCCCTCGTTATGAAATGTAAAATAAGGAAACATTCATGAAATGTTAACAATCTAAATTGTCTTCAATTATTAAAATACTCAATGTATATCATCAGATAATGAGTGCATATAAAAAACATTTTAGTATGAAGTAATTATCTGAGTATTCTGTTTGAGGGTATGGGCTGTTTCATCAGATAAAAGGCTTATCAGGTTTTCCATTCATCACTAAAGTAGCGCACATTCCTTTGTACCACTCTACCAGACCGTGTTACATAATTATCTGATTCGGGGATTTGGTTGTGCTGTGGACTATCACACTGGGGCTCATTTGGGGAGTTGTTTGCAAGTATGTTGCAATCAAAGGGTGTTATCTGTGAACTACATTCGTTCGTCTTATGTAAATATTTCCTGTTTCTACGGAAGCGTTTCCCTTTGGTAGTTTGAACTGTATATGACCTTGTTCCGTTTTTCTCCACAATTTTCCCAGGGATCTAAGTCTTACCTATTTGTACACGTACTGAGTCCTTTACAAAAAGGGGTTTTAACGGTCTGGCGTTTTTGTCAAAGTAATGCTTTTGTTTCAATTGCGTTTCGTTTGAGTGTTGTTTGACCTTGCTTGTATTGACAGGATGTGGAAGTAGCGCTTTATTAATAATGGGCAAGACAGATTTCGTCCTGCGACTGTGCATCAGTTGCGCTGGAGAATAACCACAATCCAGCGGCGTGTTTCTGTACTCCAGTAACGACAAGTAAATGTTTTGATTACAGTCTCTTGCTTTTTTCATTAATTTTTTGGCAATTCCTACGCTACGTTCTGATAGACAATTACCTTGCGGGTGATATGGTGATGAAGTTTTGTGTTGAAAACTCCAATAGTTTGCGAAATCAGCAAACTCTGAACTCGAAAATTGAGGTCCGTTGTCACTATGTAAGACGTCACAAATTCCGTATCGGGCAAAATGACTTTGTAATTTTCTAATTACTGTATTTGCCCGTGTGTCTGGAAGATAGTCAATTTCAAAGAATCTTGAGTAGTGATCTACTGTCAATAAGTAGTCCCTGTTGTCTAAATAGAACAAATTAGTAGACAGTACTTGATAAGGTCTGTCGGGAAATTCTGATGCGATCATCGGCTCTTTAGCGTTTGACTCTCTATGAGTAAGGCATATGGGGCATTGCAAAACATGCTCTGTAATTTGTTTTTGCATGCCGGGCCAAAACAAAGCGTCTTTGGCACGTTGGAGAGTCTTAGTCACTCCCAAATGACCTCGGTGTACTTGATTGATGAGAACAGGTTGCAGCGATCTCGGAATGAGGAGTGTTTGACCTCGGAAAATTAGGCCATCTTCAAATGATAGTTCATCCCTGTGATTCCAGAAATCGATTACGGCGGAATTACAATCTGACCTACAATTCGGCCAACCTGTGAGAATTGTTTGCTTCAAAATCCTCATGTTATGCTCATTTCGTATAGCTTGTCGAATAGTGTCCAAACGACGGTCCGTAACGCAAAGTTGTCTTCTAACCGAATGCACATGTGTGTCTAAGCCGTCGATTAATGTCGGGTATGTCTCATCTACAGAATGTCTTGACAAATGATCTGAGACAGGAATGTCCTTTCCTCGGACATATTCTACTGTTATGTCGTATATCTGCAGAGAAAGGAGTAACCTTTGCAACCTAGGCGGGGCTGCCGAAAGGGGCTTTTTCATAATTGCCGAAATGGGTCGGTGGTCGCTGTGAACCGTCACGTGTCTCCCATATGTCAATTGATGAAATCGCTTGCAACCAAACACTATTGCAAGGAGTTCGCGTTCAATGTTTGCATAAAGCTTCTCGCTTTTGGTCAAACTTTTGGATGCAAACGCTATTGGTTTGCCTTTTTGCCAAAGAGAACATCCGAGTCCGTTCATTGATGCGTCGCATTCTAAGACCAGCTGTTCTTTTGGGTCAAAGTAACCTAGAACTGGCGCGTTTGTTATTATGTCTTTGACCTGATTAAACGCGCGCGTTTGAGGCTCGTCCCAGAAGAATTCTATGTCTTTTTGCAAGAGGCTCCGAAGGTGAGCTGTGACCTCTGCAAGGTTTGGCGCGAATTTGGACAGGTAGTTTACCATGCCGAGAAACGTTTCCAATTCAACGCGACTGTCTGGGATCTTCAACTTCGATATTGAGTCAATTTTGCCACTGTCGGGTTTCAAGCCTTCGCTCGAAATGATATGACCAAAGAAAGGCACTTCTGTCGCACCGATTATGCACTTCTCGGGGTTGAATTTAACACCTTTCTTTTTGGCTCGCTCGAAAGCTTTAAGCAGATTTCTGTCATGCTCTGACCTTGAGCGACCGTGAATGAGAATATCGTCAACTATTGTGTGAATGCCAGGCAAACCTTCAAAAATCTCATTACATTTTTGTTGGAATATGTCTCCAGATGACGAAATTCCAAATGGTAAACGTAGATACCTGTATCTACCGAAGGTTGAACTAAATGTTGTCATGAGGGAAGACGCGTGGTCTAACTTTACGCTCCAATAGGCGTGCGTTATGTCTAAAATACTGAAGTGCGTAGCACCGGCCAGGTCTGACGTCACGTCGTCTAGTGTCGGCATGGGATAATGCGGTCTGCGGATTGAGTCATTCAATGCCTTGGGATCTATGCATATCCTTAGTTTACCAGTCATGGGCTTCTCTACCAATAATATTGAGTTTACCCAGTCTGTGGGCTCAGTTACCTTTGTAATTATGTTCTCTTTGACCATGCGGTCTAATTCGTCCTTAAGTCTCGGTTTAAGGGCTTCCGGGACCTTCCGCGGGGGGTTTACGACCGGAATAGTGTTTTCTTTTAAGTGTAACTTCGCATAACCTGGAATTAGTCCTATACCATTGAAAAGCGTGTGGTGTTCGGACATGACTATTTCCTTAGTCAATAAATGGGGCTCTTTCGGACAATTCTCAACGGCGTACGTCATTTTGATTAGATTCAGATCTAGCGACGATCTGAGACCAAGAAGAGGAGGGGCACCATTTTCTACAACATAAAATGACGTTACGATATTGCTCGATTTGTGAGAGCACGGACGACGAACTTTCCCAAGAACTCTAATGAGATCACCTGAGTAAGAAGTCAACTTGCTATCTGGGGGCTCCAGTGGGTAGTCCAATCTTAGCTTTTTGAACGTATCATTCGAAATGATGTTGCATTCACTACCAGTATCAATTTTAAAGTTTACTAGGATGCTTTCGGGACCAAGACAGATAGTAACAAATGCACGGTCTGGTGAATGAAAAGAATGTGCACTTACCATATTAATGGAAAATTCTGGTGTTCCACAATATCCAGTTGCACTTTCCATGGAATTATTGTCAATATCATGAACAGACTTATTGGGTCTCGATTGTGACCTGCACATGTTTGCGAAATGGTTCATTTTGGAACACTTCCTACACTGTTTTTCGAACGCGGGGCAATCGTTCCTATTTGGGCCATGATCCCTGCCACAGTTGCCACACTGATGTCCACGCTATTTCTGTTGTCGCTGTCGCTGTTGCGTCCCATTACGTTTCGATATTGCGTCAATAGCTGCAGTTCCAGGTGATGGGGAAGACGTCGAAGCCAAGTTCATCGGTTGCTGTATGTTCATTGTAGCAATTTGTTGCTGACAGTATTCGTAGCTCTGTGCAATCTGAATTGATCTATCGAGAGTCAGTTTTTCTCCAACATTGATCAGCTTTTCTCTGATGTTCGAACTGTTAGTCCTAATCACGATTCTGTCCCTTATCATGAGTCTGGTAAGTTGCTGCTTTTTCCAGTTCATACTTGGTGGTGTAATACCAGCCAAATTAATTTTTTTTTTTCAATCATGCGAATAAATCCAGGATACAAAAGTCACTATTGGTTCGTTTCTGACACCATGTTGTATTGTTGCTTTTCTGTATAGATGTCAACACTAGTGTGGAGGCATATACAAGTAACAATTATAAAGTCTAATCTATTCTTTAATCTACATATTTACAGCAGGTAACATATGCGTCTACATTCTATTGTATATCCAAACTAACTGCAGCTCTGATGCCAGAGCGGGCTGAGGTCGGACTCATTAAGGGCCACGTGACTAGTGGCTATTTGTAGACTGGCTACAAGTCGCTATACAGTAGGGTTAAGTATAGAACATTAACTATCACCACTTACTTTGTTTTATCAATTATCTGTGCGAAATAAAACTTATATATATTTATCCATAATAAGGAACTTGTTTGAACTTGGAGATTTTGCTTTACCAGCCGTTATAACTTGTCAAGTTTAGGGTTTCCTAATCTATAATGCTACAGGTATAGATTAAACGTATTTATTTTACATCGATTGTGCAACAAGTTCTTACAACTTAGATTAATCGCTCTCGATGCTCCAGGTATATTAACATAGCTTAAATAGTGTTGATGTGGTGTAAGACCTTCCTTAATAGTAAACAATGAATGACATTCTCAATCCATGATTCGCCATTTTGTGCAATAAAACTGAAACATTGTTGACCCATGTAAAAGAACCAATAAAAGGTTTGTTAAAGTGGCAGTTATTTTAAATTCCTAACAAATGCACTTTAACCTCTATCTTTCGAATACATTGTATAGCAATATAAAGCCAGGCATTAATAGTAAATCTGGCTTGCAGTCCTGGGATCCAATTCACCACATGCCTTAAGATCAATTAGCTAAGAGGGATTAAATTGCACTTACGATTGTTCCTATGTGAGTTTCATCAAACAATCTTAACTTTGAAAACGCTCATAAGTTAGGAGCGAAATCAAAACTAGCACAACTATCTTGATATTTCATAGGGAATATGTGATTACAAAGAAAAGACTACACTTATGACTAAACTTAGGAAGGTCATATTAGAAACAAAGTTCCAACATAGCTGTGTATGGTGAACTTTGGAGATTTCCACTCTGGTTATTTGTAACGAGAAAACTTTAAAGTATTGGTTGAAAATAATGAGTAATTAAAACTTTCCCATGCACCAAATAATACTTGAACAGATCAATAGTAATAGCGAAGTTGTTGGGCTTTGAAAATAAAGCGACTGTAAAACAATCATTTTAGCGATATTTTCAAAATGATAATGACTTGAATGTTATCCTCTATTTAAACAAAGAATTTGAGACCAATATTTTCAAAATTGGCATATGTCACTACAAATATCACCAAAGCTTGGTTTTTATTAAATGGATAAGACTGTCTTCTGTTTTGAGAAATATGTTGATGTTATAAATGAAGATAGTTAAAGGAAGAAGTTGGCTCATTTTAGATTAAGTTTTCACTCTTTAGATATTGAAACAGGTAGATATAATGGAGTTAAGGGAAGTTGTTGAATATGTAAACTTTGCTGTTTAAATCAAATTGAATCAAAATATCATTTTTTATTATGCTGTCCAGCTTATGCTAGCAAACTTAACAATTAAGGGGCCTCCGTGGCCTAGTGGTTAGAGTACAGAAATTGAAATCACATGGCCACCTCTCCGCATGGGTTCAAATTCTGAGAGGGATATGAATTTTCATGAGAGGCAGTCTTCGACTGACCTAAAAATGCCGATGGTTCTACCCGCCTTGACCAGCCCTTATGGGCAGTTGAGTATGGGCTCTTAATTTATCATTAAGAGTCGGGCATCACTACATAACTGAAATAATGTTGATGTGATGTAAAACCCATATAAAGAAATTAACAAATATTTGGGTTATCTACCATTGCAAAACACTAATACCTTTGTAAATATTTCATCTTCAAAACGCCAATGTTTTCTGAGTAAAACAGCTCATTATCTTAAGAGAGCTTTAAATGGCGAAATGAAAAGGTGTAATGTATTTACCTTGTGAAATGGAAGCAATCTTCTGATTTATCCACTTTGCTGTATTTATATGTTTCAGATTGATTAATTTGTGTTTTACATGTTTCAGATTTCTTCATCTTATCCATGATTGTATATTTAATATGCTTGAGTGTATGTTTGTATACTGAACAAAATAAGTTTAGTCAGTCCAGAAAACACAGTCTATGACTCAAAAAGGAAGACACGTTTATATTCAATATTTATTTGTTTGAAAGACAATTCATTTTCAACTTTAGTCTCAAATTATCGAATTCGTCCGTTTTTCAATATCGCCGCACGATCCATGTCATAACATTAGGGTTCAAAGTCCAAATTCAGACACTTTCAAAGTTCTCTCTTGTAACATGTATGTCCTCCATTCTTTGTCCTTACTAAAGGGCATCGCCTTCTCATGCTGTTAATGAGTGGCCTGATTACTCTTAGGGGTATCAGACACCATTCCTGATGTAGTGCGTCTTCCAGTTCTCTGACGTTACTGACGTCAGAGAAGTGGTTGGACACGTCTGCCTAGGTCATCCCAAAGATGTTTGATGGGGGAAAAATCCGGTGAACGAGCTGGCCAGTCGAGGGTTTGAATCTTGAGTTGCCTCGGAGTATCCATTGTGTGATGTGCAACATGGGAACGGCATTATTTTGCTGTAACTTGTCCGCATGCTGGCTGCTGATATACGGGTGCACTTCTAGGCAGATGACTTCATCACAATAGCGAACTGCATTTAACGTACCGGCTACGGTAACCAGTTCAGTTTGTCTTTGGTGTGATATTCCAACCCATATCATCACACTGCCGCCTCCATAACGGTCTCTCTCAATCACGTTTTCAGGGTCAAAACGCTCACCACGTAGTCTCCAAACATGAATACGAATATCAGCAGAATCAACATTAAACCAGAACTCATTCGTAAAATAAAATCAATTCCACATTAACCTGGCCCAAAGAACATGCGCTGTGGCCCATTGAACTCTCAATTGACGATGACTTTGCGTCAGAGGATTACCAACAGTTGGACAACGTCCCCTTAGCCCTAGACGGTTCTGAAAATCATTTTATAAATGCAAAACAAGAAAGAAAAATACCCGAGAGACATTTGATTGCATTATGATTTTCCAATACCTTGGAATACGTGATACAGTGACTTTACTTTTTTTAAGGCCCATGCTTCACACTTTTGTAATTATTTTAGAGGTGAAGTAGTGCATATTGTCGCACTTCTTACTATTTTAAATCAATAATGAACATGAGTGAATGCAATGATCTGTGTAAATCTATTGCATTTTAAAACAATATATACATGTATCATATATATATCATATTAATAAACTTTATCATCTTAACTCTTTTTAAAGCATCATTTGAACATGATACTTTGTTGGTTACTCCTTAAAAGGGATTTAAAGATATTTCTATAGTAAGTGTCAACAAGTCTAGAACATACACAATTCTACTGTAACTTAGCCAAGTATTACTTTAATGAAATAGTCCCTTATTAGAAAGTATTGTGTGAATGCTATGATTAATTATAAATGGCAATTTGCATGTGAAAGTGTTTATGGTGAGGGCACCTTATCAAAGTTCTAATCCGAATTTATAACTAGTTTTCCTACAAAATCAATATGTTTTATACTCTCTGTGATATGTTTAAATGTGGCAAAATTCGTGGGAAAATAAGATTTATATACAAGAGAAAAGGATCAAAGCTAACAGTTGTAAGAATCCATAGTTAGTTTGTTACTGTGTGCAAACAAAATAAATTTCAAGAAAAATGAAACACAGTTTGTTTAAGCTAAACTATGAACTATGGAACTCATATTTAAATGATTTAAGCATTTGTGTAATAATTGTAAAATAGTTTTATCCAAGAACACATTTGAAATTAAAGATTTGGGAGGGTATATAGAAGTTGATTGATTTGTTTAACTAAGTATTTATAATAGTGGAGCAATATAATTCTACACTTTTGCAGGACAATTAAGTGCTAATTGGTATAAACATAGATATAGGAAAAGGGTTGATATGTATTGATTATCTTATACACCCTCTACCCAATGGCATTACCCCACAACCTACAAACATAAAATATCTTGGTGTGCCTCACTTGTGACATTTAACCAGGCACTTGCTTAAAGCAAGAATGTTGCCCCCAAAAATTGGTAAACTGTCTAACTTGAGTTATATAATGTAAAATTATATTTCGAAGTATAGCAGGACCCTAAAAATGGTTTGAGAATTTACTTTGTTTCATGTTTAAATTTTATTTTATATGGTGACAAATATTTGTTTGATAATATCTAAAGACCCCAATTGCTGAGAAGTCAAACTGGCCTTTTGAAAAAAAAGAAGAAAAGAAAAAGAAATTGTTATTTAATTCACCATCTGCTTATAAGTTTTTTCCCCATAACAATAAAAAAGATTTAATATCATTCTCTGACGATTTACACTCCTAAAACTGCCAGATTCCATGCTTCATAATTAGGTTGACGGAATGCAATTGCGATTATTTGTGAAACGTGTGTTCCACTTTGTGTACTCGATTGGTTGACATTTCATTTGTCCTTACTCATTGTTTGACATTGTTAATTGTTTCTAGTCATATGGTACAAGGGTTGTTAATTTTGTCTGAAATGATAAGTCAAACCTTTTTTTATTATTGAAATATCAAATTGCCAAGGGTCTGATTCAACTGACATTGGCCCAAAACCGCTGTTTTCTCAATCCCTGTGTATGATACAATAAATGCAGCCGCATGATTGTAAAGATAAGTTTTTTAATGACAACACAACCTTATGATAACAGGACTATGCAACGTATGATTAGTCGATCAAGTAGGTACACAAAGATACGGTTCAACCATTGTAAACTTGAAACTCAAAGAAAGATGGCGGATTTTGATATGTTTCAGATTGTGGTCCACATCCAACTCTTATGAATGGTGCAATTGCAAATGGACAAACAACATACCAGGCTGAAGCAATTTACACCTGTAATGCTGGATATATAGTTGATGGTACAGCTTCGAACACAATTACTATAACATGCCAATCTAATGGGGATTGGTCCATTGAATTTCCAATATGTTCTGTAGATGGTAAGAACCTTTTGCTAATCAGCGTATTCATGATCCTTACAAATACTTGAGAGGATAGCACTTCTTTTAAAGCTTTTAGCATATGCTGTATCCATCTATACCTTTTAAGAGCCTCTGAACTATACAAAATAATATAAACTTTGCGGCAAATTGTTCTTAAAGGGATATGCAGAGCTTAAAATATATGGTGCATGTTCGATCTTGAATTCTTAATTTTTTCTCTATACTCAATTGTCAGATTTTTCTGCCCATTCCTCAACAGTTGAAGAATCTATCATTTTTATGGATCTTGCCTGCTTTTTTGTTTTACTCAAGCTCTTAGTATTTGATATTGTTAACTTTCAGCTGAGCCATTAGGTGCAGTGTGTCTTAACCCAGCAAATACAAATGCAGCAGCATCTGATCTGTGTAATGGAGTCCATGCGTCATGTGATAAGAAGACTACATCAGGCAATGAGTTTACATGCCAGTGCACCACAGAGTTTTATGATGATAATGGAGATAATGCCGCAGGAAGTTGTAAGCCAAGTAAGTTGAGCTTTTTCAATCCTACAGTAATGTATGTGTAGTCATATCTTTTCTTCCCTTTTCATGACCTGCTGTTTTTTTTCTGTGTTCTAATATAAATGAATACTATGATTTATCACTGATCAAAGCAGATGCTGCCATAAGATAGAAACATTTGTCTTCTGATTACAAGTGTGTCCTTGGTTAGTTTTTACAATTTTAACTTATAATGGATTTAAAAATACATGAGTAAAATTGATCTATTTCTTAGTTAAAAAATTATTAAATTGGAAAATATGTCTTGTGATTACAAAGGTGTCATGACAATTTTACTGATGGTTTTACCCAGTTTGTCCTATGGGCAGTTGAGTATGGGGGCTTTCTCCATCACTAAGTGTAGGGTATCGCAACATAACTGAAAAGACATTGACGTGATATAAAAACCCATATATATAGATAACATATATTCAGTTTCAGACCTTCAAGTACAGTCAATCACATTTGCTGCGGTATCCACATCCTCAATGATAGTATCCTGGTCACCACCTGTAGACAAACAGAATTTTGTTGATTCCTACATGGTTGAGTGGAGTGACAATGGCAACCCGATACAGAGCGGTTCCTCACTGGTTCTCAGTGAAACAACTTACACTATATCTAGTAAATTGACATCTGGAAGGGCCTATAATGTGACGGTTATCACGAGGAATAGTGTTGATTATACATCAATAATCAAGACAACCTATGTTACAAAAGAACAAGCCATAAGTAAGTATGTCTAAAGGTAATAACTACATTTCTCAGTTCTTCTCAATATCTTTAGTATGTCTATCAATGTTAATACATTTATTGAAGAGCTCATGAATTGCAACAGGTCAATTTTATAACTTTTCAGGAATGTGTATGTTGATTGTCTCTGGTAATTG
This sequence comes from Cerastoderma edule, assembly GCA_947846245.1. Lineage (NCBI taxonomy): Eukaryota > Metazoa > Mollusca > Bivalvia > Cardiida > Cardiidae > Cerastoderma > Cerastoderma edule. Next base: position 10,871,066 of record OX401407.1, on the reverse strand, counting down.
TTTACTTCATTTGCTTTAGTGTTTTGCTTGAACCGCTATGATTTTTCTAACTTGTTGTTTTGAGTGTAACTTTCTTAAAGATTAATCTGAATTCCTTAATATATGTGTAATTGTCTCCCTTGTATTTCTAACTTGTTTCGTACAAGTTATGCTTGATCCTTATGATTGACCATATTATTTTAAGATCAATTGCTTAAATAAGTTATATGTAATGCTCATTTCCTTTTGTAAATTGACTCTTTGTATTTGTTTTGTCTGTTAGAGGAAAGAGGAAAGCTCTTGTACATCACAGTGCATTCATTTCCCAAGTTGCATACATGTTGATGTTGTGTGTGCTAGCACAATCACAGTTCTCATCTCCTCAATAGCTCATACATTTAACTGAAATTTTGCTGTAGAAAAGTGACTGTTGCTTTTATAATGATAGGTAGAACTGGTTTGGATTCAATATGCATGTATACATGTTTTTGTCACTGGGATAAAACTGGATTCATTGACCACGCATTTAGGTGACTTTGTGAGAAAGCAGCAACAGGTTTTGGAAGAAATAAGTGCAAATGAATAATAAAAGTACCAAGAGTATGGACAGATATGGTGTTCTGGTGACTGGTGTTTTGATTGCAATACTTACTAAAATTGAATTAAACTTATCCATTCCAGAACCACGAACACCTGGAGCAATCAATTATGGAAGCAGTAATCTGACTGTTGTTGATAAAGCCATATGGGTTGTTTGGACTGGTTCTACTGGTGATGTGAGTGGATATGAATGGAAGTTACAGGATGGTGATCAAGTGTTAACAAATGGAACAACAACTAGCCTGGCTGCTTCTATTTACTACAATGGAATGAAAAATGGATCCAGATATAATCTGTCTATAACTGCTCTCAGTCAGATGTTTGATAACGGCAAAACTATTCGAAGTGAAACACATACAGAAGAAATCAAAACTGTTGTTCAAGGTGAGGCAAGGGCAATCTTTCGTTGTATCAGACGAAATATTTTACATTCTCTATTACATAAGGATCATACAAATGAAACATCCTCAACAAAAGCACTGTGGACGTCTTTGGTTAAGATATGATCCATTTGGTCTAGTCTTTGTGTATATATAAATTTCAGTTAATGTGTTACAAACCTAAAATTTTATTATGAACCTAGCTCGCAATTAGAAAGGAAGGAAAAGAAGCAACAAGTATGACAGAACATAACAAGTTTATTTGAAAAATATGATAGAAGACTTACAATACAGTACCTGCATGCTAAATTAATAACCACTTGTAGGACTATGAATAGTTAATCCACTTATCATTTCGATTGTTCCAAGCTCCCATGGATCTATAGTATATTCCAACACAAACTAATGAAGCAGCAACACTATTAAATCACACTGCTTTCCCAATAACATAGATCACATACTTCTTTTGGTCATAGACTACTTTTATCAAACCAATCAACTCACTTATTTCTATTTTATAACCATATAGAATTTTCTAGTTGCTCCCAGTAACTTATTCTTGTTAGCATTTGCTTGAACAATCTTTAATACACACAGGGTCCTTATAAACCTATGAATAATCAGTATTGATTCTCATAGACCCCTCCATAGCTACTTGTTCATTAAGTTTAAAATATTATTTCTAGAAAGAGCAAAATACTACTGAAACTTATTTGTTTATTTTGATTACCAAGCATGCACTGGCATATACTGGAAGGACATATGATAGACACCCAAACATGAACATTCTACTCCTTTCTAGTGCCCTGCAGACAAAATGGAAATTCCAACTTTTATACATTGTAACAGATCAATACCTGCCTGTACTTGTACTGTTATGTCACTATAAACTCAACATTACTTACAACACAATGAAATATATATTAACAAAAAAGACATCTCTGTAATGATTACAATCAATATCATGGGGTTAAAATACAGGCTTATTATCTGTTGGCCCAGTTTCTCACAGGGTTTACCTCAGTGTTCAACCAAAAAGCTTTGTGATGAAAGATGAGGTGTTTGTGGCTAGATTTTTAGTCTCCTGTCAAGATTTTAAGTCTTAACAAATTACCAAACAATAACGACATTTGATCATTTTGTTGCAGAGGCCTCTGGAAACCATTTTGGGAAAAGGAGAAATTGCTCATAACAAGCAATATCTCCTTTTCCCACAATGTTTTCTGCCCTATCAGAAGATTATTTTTCAATTTCATCACATCTAGAAATGTCGTCTGCAAACTCTTTCAATTTGGGACAAGTGAAAATAGGTGTTTGGGAAAGGGTTAAAGACATATCCGGGAGTAGTCACTGAACACATAAACCGCGCATGTCATTTTCCGTTACTTACATTATTTTACATAGGGTTTAATTCAAATTGAGTAGTCTTCGGATAATAAACTAAATTACCGCTAAGGTTTCAAAATCAGTCATAAATTGCCGTGTAAGATGTCTTTGCGAAAGAAAAGTAACTTAGGTCACTTTATGGCAAAGAAATGTTCAGAAGATATAGAAAATATCAAGTATTTTGCCTAGTCACATGTACCGCAGAGTGAAAATGACTGCGTAATTGAAGTCAACGCTGATTTGCACAAATCATTTCAGTGTCATTTTACTCAGAAACAAGTACAGTTAGGCATAGGTATTTTTATTTTTTTGTAAGCATACATAATTAGCTAATTTCATTAGAAATATGGACAATATCTCTGGGTTAGATTTTTTTAAACTGACAAAAATGTCAAAATTTTGTCTGTTTATCGCCCATTTGGTTTTTAGTTTTTAGCCATAATTTTGATCATTTTTCCCAGAATGAACTGATCTTTATGTACAATATTTCCTTTCTAATCTGATACAGCTAGATACAATTGAAATTGGTTTAAAAATGTACCTATTTAAAACAATGTTAAACATGCGTTTTACAAAATTCATACCAACTGAACCAACTTTCTTGAGAGTATATTCAATGCTAACACTGTTTGATATTCACAATCAAAATTAGCATTTTTTTATTAAAAAGTCATATTGTTTACGGTCTATATTGTTTAGGATTCATGTACCAATTTTTTCACTTCAGTTCCGTCATCACCTCAACAGGTAGATTGCCATATGACAACAGACTCATCAATAACAATCAAATGGTTAGCATCTTCACAACCAAATGGTGATCTGATAGACTACAAGATTGACACATATAGATATGGGAGTGATACTTTGTTGAAAACTAACAGGACAGGAAGTTTGGCATTGATGTATGAAATAACCGGACTCCAACCAGGTATACATTTCAATAATCAACTTGTCATGAGGATGAAATATAGTTATACTATATGATTAAGAATTTTGAGATAGAGCATTTTTCTGTAACTTTTACTTGCTTTACTCTCAATTATCTTTACATTTTAATAGGAATGTTTACTCTGAATGATAGAATTATCTGTATAATTTGGCTTATACAAGCATTTTCATACTGAAGTTGAAATGAGGTTACTGTTTGTGATATTGAATGAACTCTTTATCAAAGTAAAAATTCATCATAACCTTCTGATGTAATCAGTGTTTGCACTTAAGAACTTGCATTGTGATGGTATAGGAAGTTTTTACTTTTGTAAGATAGAACTTGGTTTAGCTGGATATGGGTTTGTCGCTCTACATAACAATATTCTGGCCATATTCAGTACCCAATAAGTAAACCTATCTAGTATTTGTGCTTCCAGTACTGTACTCTATTATTTTTTAGCTGGATATGGGTTTGTCGCTCTACATAACAATATTCTGGCCATATTCAGTACCCAATTAGTAAACCTATCTAGTATCTGTGCTTCCAGTACTGTACTCTATTATTTATTTCCAAGCCTCTGTTTTACAATGACCATGAACACAATTGACCAGTGGTAAAGGACGGAAAACATGTCCCGTTGACTTCATTAGAAGTCAAAGAATTTTTGGCAAGCCTGGTTTTTAATTCAGGACCCCCTTCCCATGTAATTCAAGTTGGAAACCCTATCAGCTACAATTATAGGACTCTGAACATTCTTCTCATTTTGAAAAGAGGAAATCCCTTTTTGATTTATCTTAAGTTTATTTATTTTACAGTGGTTGACAAACAAGTTTTTTCAACTTGCTTATTGAAAAACGATTCTCTCGCGCCAAATTTGGATTAACGAAAGGTCATAATGTAGATTCTACTAATTATTTCGAGCCCACCACCCTAATGTTCCCCTGGACCAATGTTTTCCCTATTAAAGAAGTTTTATCTTTTTAGCTCAAGGTGAGCTTTTGTGATCGCCCAATGTCTGTCGTCCATCGTGCGTCGTCAACAATTTCTTTAAACATCTTCTCCTCCTAAACATTGAGCCAATCTTAACCAAACTTCACAGGAATGTCTGTTGGGTGTTGCTCTTCGAAAGTTGTTCAAAGAAATTGATTCCATGCAGAACTTAGGTTGCCGTGGCATGAAAAAAGGAAAATTTCTGCAATTTTTGAAAAATCTTCTTGTCTGAAACCACTATCCAGAATTCAAAATAATTCACAGGAATGTTCTTTGGGGGCCTCTTTTTAAAAGTTGTTCAAAGAATTTTGATATCTCGACAAACATAGCCACCAGGCTGCGTTGAACTTTGAATGCGTTTTTGTTTTCACTATATATATATGAATGCTAAAATTTATAACTTTACAAACGTCTTTTTTTCCCAAACCTCTGGGCCAATTTCAATGAAATGTCATGTGAAGCATCCCTAGTTATAGGGAAGAAAGATTTGTCAAAAAAAATTAGTCAAGTGACCAAAATGACTGCCAAGCCCATATTTGGTAAAAACCTTAAAAAATGTTCTTGTCACAAACCACTGGTCAGATTTCAAAATTATATTGCAGGAATGTCCTTTTGGGGCCCTTCTATAAAGATTGTTGATTTATTTTTATATATCTCAAAAAACATGGCCGCCAGGGTGCGTTGAACTTTGAACGTGTGTGCATATATCACTATATGCAAGTATGGTAGAATTTTTAACAAAATACATCAATATCAATTTGGATGTCCAAATATGCTAAAATGATTACCACAAAATTGCAACAATAGATCAACAATACTGGACAAAAGTGTGGGATGATCTTTGTACATACAATCGGTAAAAGTAAAATATTCAGTTTCCGCATCGTAAGAATTATGTACCATTTTAATGTCCAACATCAAGCATACAGTGTCCAACTTGTAAAATGGGGGAGAAAAAAAAGGTCAATGCGTAGAAGCACAAGAAACTCTGTGTAAAATGTAAAAGCAATGTTTCTAACTATTCTTCAAATAGGTGGTAATCCCAGGTGAGCGGTTCTAGGGCCATCATGGCCCTCTTGTCTTAAACTATTTTGGAAATGTTCTGCATTAAACCAAATATACTTTTGGAATCAGGTGTTATTTGATGAAGGATGAATGCATTCTATCTAGTCTAAATGTTATCTCCAACAATGAATATTATATTTCAGGTTCATATTATTATTTTGGTGTTTCTACGGTGAATGAACTATACACTTCCATGCCTGCCAGACTTACACCTTCATATTGTGCAACACGAGCAGATGGTTAGTTTAACATTTATTATTCCAATACCATTGATATCTGATATGCAATGATGACTCCTCAAATGTTTGACATGTAAATCATCATGAAATATTCTATGGCATAAGAATGACATCCATAACACCACCCAGTTGAATTTTGAATATCTTTTGTTTCAGTATCCGATATGCCAAACAATCTAATTGTGTCTGAAGTACAGAGTCGATCTTTAATGGTGTCATGGACCAAGCCAACCAATACCTACGGGGATAATATGGGATATGTTGTACAAGTACGGACAGCTGACAATGCATGTGTGATGGAATTGATAAGAAAGTGTAGTGATTGTACACAGTTATTAAATGTAAGTGCTGGTTTTACAAGAATTTATGTTGCTTTATTTTTCGTCTTTTTGGTTGACAGTCATTCATTCATTCATTCATGCATTTCAATGAAAGGTTATAATTAAGTTGTGGTAGAAGGATGGTTCCACAAAGGTGTTGGTTTTAAATGGACATTTGATAACAGTCACCTCCGTCTATTCAAAGTTGTTGTAACCATTTAATTTGTTTTTGAAAGGCATGATTTCTGTTGATCCAGAATCAGCAAAGGAAAGTTCAAAATTTAAATTTTAAATAAATTGTTTCTTACTCCACCCATCAATAATTATGACATCGCAGTAATTTCCTATTTACAATTGAATTTTGGATAAAGATCAAGGAAAATGTGAAAGGAATTTCGGAAGAGAAAGTGAATCTTAGTCAATTGCAATAGTTCATTAATCTTAGAAAAATAAACAATAACATCCATATTTCAAACACAAAGGTCAGGACTAAATATCTGTATTGTTGTCATCTTGGCAGCCTTTTCCAAAAATGAAATTTATGTCAAAGCTGCGTAATGTTGGCTTCTTTTTCCACAGGCACTGATATTCCCTGAGACTGGGTCTTTTGTCAGGTCATTCATCCAGTTTCTTATTCACAGTGTTTGCTTCAATTTTTGCCATATCATTTGGATAATTAGTCCCCTGTGGAAAATTCCAGATTACATTGAAATTAGACAAACAAATGATCATGCTTGAATTTGGGAACTGTTTAAGGGAATTGAAGTTATTCCAGGGATAGCAAAGTTGCATTCAAAAGCTAACGCTTTACCTGTAGTCAATGCACCAAGAAATGTCCCAGAAGCGTTACTCAAACATTTGCAGAAGCACGCAAACTCGTCTTGCAACAAAAGCAAGACAAGGAAAGGCTTATTAATGGGAACAGCTACTCAGCAGTAGCCTCCCCGAAGCATGACTGCCATACCTGAGATCTTCTCCTCAAACTTCTTTTGGGGAAGTTTCCAGAAATGGCAGAGGAGCTGAAGGGCAAGGTCCCAGCACCACTTCTATCATCATACATTGCAAAACAACCATCTTCTGCACCAAAACCTGCAACTGCACCAAAACCATCTACTTCTACACCCAAACCTCAAACAGCACCAAAACCTCCTACTGCCACAAGAAAACATGCAACTACGCCAAAATATACTTCTGCTCCAACACCTGCACCAACAACTAAAGCTAAACAACCTGCCTCTGAATCAAAGTCTAAACAACAAAAATCCATTTCTACATCCAATGGTCCATCTTCTGGATCAAAGGCAAACCCTTCTCTTTCTAAAAAAGAAAGGAAAAACCTTCTTAAACAGAAAGTTCTGTCGCAAGACCCCCCATTGCAACTTCTAACAAATTTTGAAGTTTTGGATTCAATGGACACTGAAGAGGTTCTTAAAGGTGATTCTTCAGATGCCGAGCAGTCCATATGGGTGGTTCTTTGGAAGATTGGGGAAAAAACAAATACCAAAGACCCCAAGTCACCTGCTTCTTAACCTTTTAATTTGCTGCAATGAATTATAAAATGTTATTTTATTCTTTTTTAATTCTACTTTTTAGCGCAATGGCTAATCCAATTATTCAATGTCAAGGTCTGAAGGCTAACTTTGATTAGTTGTCACTTCTGATTAATAATCACAAATCTACTGCACTCTGTCATCAAGATACATTCTTGAAAGAGGATGATACTATCTCCCTCAAATTTCATTCTATCTATAACAAGATTTACACTGAAGGCAATGAAGCCCAAGGTGGAGTATCTGTCATTGTTAAAAATAGTGTTTCCTCACAAGCACATGCAGCTTGATACTTTCCTTCAAGCTGTAGCTGTGAGATTATCTTTACATAACACTAATACCCAGTGCTCTTTTTACCTTCCACCAAATAAACCTATAAACCAAGGTAGTCTTGATGATTTGATATCTCAACTACCTCAACCATTTGTACTTGTTGGTGATTTCAATGCGCATAACACCATATGGGGTTGAACAGATACGAACCACTGTGGTGATCAAATAGAGAATTTTATATCTGTAAATTCTCTTTCGTTCCTGAACGATCCAAGTGCAAAAACATTTTTTCATCCATCCTACCTTTCTTTTTGCAGTCTAGTACTTCTCCCTGGTTTTTCATGGAGATGTTTAGAAGACACTTGTGGAAGTGATCACTTCCCTATTATTTTAACTGAAAATAAACCTTCAGTCCTTGATCGTCCTCAAAAATGGAAGTTGTCCAAGTTGAACGAAAGGCAGCTCTCAGGAAATTCAACCTGAGATTAACACAAGAACACCTTAACGACTTTCGTATCTGCCGTGCAAATGCAAGATGCACAATTAAAACAAGTAAGCGCAAGTTCTGCAGAGATTATGTCTTTAGACTTAATAGTCGCACTTCAACCAAAAAGACTATGGTCATAATTCATAAAATGAATGGCAAAGGTCCATCTCATATTAGTCACCTGACTTCGAACAACCAAGAAATAGATAACCCTCAGGACATTGCAGATACTTTGGCAGAGACCTTCTCGATAAAATCCTCTGATGAGAACTACTCTGAAAAGTTTCAGACTTTAAAAGGAAGAACAGAAAAAACAAAGGTCAATTTTACTTCTAAAAATGAAGAGCATTACAATAAACTCTTCACTCTAATAGAACTTCGATCTATCCTGAGAAAATCACTTGACACTTCTCCAGGTCAGGACCAAATTCACTACCAATTCCTCAAGCACTTAACACATTCACTCCTTTCTATTTTACTTGACATTTTTAATAATGTTTGGCAGACTGGTGAATTTCCATCCAGGTGGCGAGAGGCTTTGGTTATTCAAATAGCAAAACCAGGATGCAAAAGATCAAAACAGCTACCGACCGATTGCATTGACAAGTTGCATCTGTAAAACTCTTGAGCGATGGTTAACGATAGGCTTGTTTGTTTTCTTGAATCCAACAACCTTATTGTATCTGTTCAAAGTGACTTTCATCGATAGCGAAGTACGTAATACCATCTTATTTGGTTTGAACGTATCTTCGAGAAGCTTTTATTAAAAAGCAGCATGTAGTACATTGTATCTGTATTTTTTTACCTGGAAAGTGCTTATGATATCACTTGGAAACATGGTATACTTAAAGATTTGCACGGTTTTGGCCTCAGAGGCCGCCTTCCTATATTAAGCATTCCTGGATGAACGTCTCATCTGTGTTCGTGTTGGGAACACCTTGTCAGGTGCTTTCGAGCAGGAAATGGGGGTTACCCAGGGATGTATTTTGTCTGTTACACACATTAGCATTAACATAAATAGCATTGTTAAAGCTATAAAACCTGGAGTGGACTGCTCTCTTTATGTAGACGACTTTGTTATGTGTTTCTGTTTCAGAAAAATGGATATTATTGAACGCCAACTACAGCAATGCCTTAATAAATTACAAGTATGGTCAGATGAAAATGGGTTCAAGTTTTCCAATACGAAAACCAAATGTATGCATTTTTGCAACCTTTGTGGATTGCATCCAGGCCCCGAGCTGACTCTAGGCAATACTAAACTAGACGTTGTGCCAGAGTTCAAATTTTTTGGAGTCATTTTTGACAAAAAGCTTTCTTTTTTACCTCATATTAAATCTCTTAAAAAGAAAATGCCAAAATGCAATGAACATTCTTAAAGTTATTGCACACTCAGATTGGGGAGCCGATAAAAAGAATCTCCTTAGGCTTTATCGATCCCTTATTCGATCAAAACTAGATTATGGATCTATAGTGTATGGATCAGCCCGTAAATCCTATCTCCAGCTGCTAGATCCAATACAAAACCAATGTTTAAGGCTTGCCCTAGGCGCCTTCAGAACATCTGTTGTTAACAGCCTCTGCATAGAGGCTAATGAACCTTATCTATATTACAGAAGAGAAAAATTATCTCTTCAATACTTTTTAAAATTGAAATCCAATCCTTTTAACTCTACTCATTGAGTGTTTTTAACCCCCAATACAAACGCCTTTTTCAACAGAAACCAAATGCTATTGCCCCATTTGGTATTCGCATGGAGCCCATTATAGATGATTTTGGGGTAGACACTGATTCTATAGCCCAATACAAGTTATCTGACATACCTCCATGGACACTGGACACAGCAAACGTTTTATTTGACCTTACCTCTGATAAGAAATCAGAAACAGATAGAGCTATCTTTTACAGTAAATAAGATGATAAAAACAATATTCTTCCTACAAACCTATATACACTGATTGATCCAAGGACAATGATTCCATTGCAGCTGTATATGATGAAAAGGTTAAGAAATGCCGCCTTCCAGACAATTCCTCTATCTTCTCTGCAGAGATAAAGGCTATTGATCTAGCCCTTAACCTGGTGGAAAAAGCAAATTCCACCCGAATTACCAATTTTCCAATTCTCTATCAGTACTGCAAGCCTTATCAAATCAAAAGTTGGAGAACCCTTTGGTATGTCAAATTATTCAAAGGAACTCTCATATTTTGTGTTCAAACAGACTTGTGTTCTGTTGGCTTCCAAGTCACACTTTAAACCTTCTATTTTAACTTACATCACATCCATCTGGCAAAATGGAATAATGATGTTTTTAATAAATTGCATTCAATTAAGCCTACCCTCAGAGAATGGTACCATTCTTACAGGTCCATATGGAGAGAGGAAGTTACAATTGCACGAATCCTAATTGGTCATTCACACATTACACACTCCTGGCTCTTAGCTAAGGAAGATGCACCTGAATGCATTCCATGCAATGCATCCTTTACCATCAAAAATATATTACTCGATTGCATTGATTTTCAAAGAATTCATGCAAATTATTTCAATGTCAACACTTTTTATGAGCTTTTTGAGACTGTCAGGATTGAATTAATTCTTTCCTTTCTCAAAGAAATTGGAAATAACAATAAATTGTGATTCCTTACACATTTTAAATATACATTTATCAATATCATTTTCTCATTACACTATTTATCTAATATCACACATTCATAACAAACTATTTATATACTATCATTATTTTTTACAAATTGTATATCTACTATCATTTGTTCATTACAAATTCTTATTTATTTTTCTTTTATCAAATACATTTTAACCTGTAAACAATTAAATATACATTATCCACATCATCATAATAGGCGCTAAATGACCTTGGCTGTCGATGCGCCTTAAAACACCATTCATTCATTCATTCTTCAAAGGATCATTGATTCAAGGGTCCAACCTCCAACCATTTTGTGTCACTCAGTCAAAGATTGAGGGCATCATCTTGACAAAAGTCAATTTCTGAATTGATCATAAAAAGAGGGGTACATAAAGGGACTAACTTAGAGATTTGTGTTTTGGGAGTTATAAATGTTAAAAATTTGTTATTGACATTGATTGTCACTAAAACAAAAACCGTTTTCAATTTCTTTTTATCTAATATGCTGAAATCTTGTGTTTTCGTTAAATAATGTAAAGGGAGCCTTAATGTCTGTCACTTTCAGCCTTTCTGTGAGATAATGGGTTCTTAGATAAAAGCAAGAATTCTTTTACCTTACACCTTGTAAGTGTCACATGACAAGAGCAGTTTAATGTTTCCAAGACCCACATGGCATTGTTTCTAAATAAAATGAAAACAGATAAATGTTTTAAAATGTAGTGTTCTATATGTTTTCCATAAGGTTATGCATAAGGTTGGAAAGCTGTCAATGATTTATTTTTTTATGTTGAGAAATCTATGTTGTCATTTTATTAGTAGAAGACAGTTTTTTTTTTCAAAAAGTTGAAATCCCAATCTATGAGATAGTCCTTTTAAACACACCTTGTATTAATTTTTTTCAGAGTTCTGCCTTAGAAAATATGTGTCCGAATGAACGTTCTTCATCTGACCAGCTATCAATGACTTCAATCAACACTGATGATAAACAAATGTACAATGTTAAAGAGTTAAACCCTTATGTTAATTACACAATCATTGTTACTGCTGTAAGCGCTGCTGGAAGGGGGGAGGTAGCCCAAGTAATTGTACAGACAGATGAAGAAGGTAAAACGTTTTGTATTTGTGTTGAATAGGTATTGACAGTTGAAGATTTTGAATTCCAATATTCCAATCTCTTTAAGACACTTTCTGTAGATACAATTAAAATAATGAGGCATCTTATTTTTTGTTATTTTTATTAATTTTTTAGCACAAAAATGTTTAGGTCACTGTATATCAGGGCATGTGTGTGTGGTTAAAATGACGAAAGTAAAACTCTATACAGATACTATGTTGGTGATAATAGTAAAATATCCAATCAAATATGGTATATGCTTCTTTCAGTTCCACAAAAGCCAAAAGAGGTGAATATCTTAGATATTACATCTAAATCATGCAATGTAGCCTGGAACATAGATGAACCAAGACCTGGAGTTACTCTATGGGATGTTATTGTTGACCCTGCTTCGCCCGTTTTAGAACAGTCTATCCCGTTGGAAGGTGAGTTACAATGTTGGTAGTAAAGTGATTCCAAACTACATGTACTTAACAGGTTTTCTATAATTGCATCATTCACACTTTGATAACATTACCAATGATTATAGTACAGGTATGGAAGGGTTATATGCAAGATTATAGATAGTCTTTCAAACAAATATTAAAGGTTGTCAAAATTGTCATTTTATAAATATTTGGAAGTGTCATTTATGGGAGTTTTATAGTGGAGGGCAGATCCAAGGTGGGCAGGCATGTTAGTATAAACAATAAAGGTATCCAAGAAAGACGATTGAAGATATAATATGCAAATATATCTGTTTGGAAATGCATAGTTATTAATGATAGTTTTTTCTTGATACAGGTTTTTCACAGAGACAACAGACACTTAATGATTTACAAGAGTTTTGGAATTACACCATAACAATTAAAGCTACAACATCAAAAGGAAGCAGTTTGTCAGATCCAGTGTTGTTCACAACTTTACAAGCAGGTATTGTGAAAGTGTTTTAACATGTCTGTTCTGATATATAGGCCTTACTGATTTCATTAAGTGTCATGAGTGCGTGGTCTAGTGGTTAAGGTGGCGGTCTTAGAACTTGGAGGTGCTGAGTTTGAGCCCCAGACACCTCTAGTTTTGTGGGAGTATCCGTTGGCAAGTCACTTCAGAGCGCTAGTCTAGTACTGGTGGATCCAGGAAACAGTAACATAACTGAAAAATTGTTGACACAGCATTAAACATCATGATAAACTGCTTTCATTTAGGTCAGTTTTCCTTAATGGTAATGGTCAATGTGTCTGGTAGATCAGAATCACACATCTATACAAACCACAAGGAACACAATTTTGTAATGTCAGCCTTGTTTTAGCTGTAATGGTTCGTCTTGTTCTTCTTCTTCCAATTACTGAGCTGAGTTCTCTAAGGAACGTATGTAACTCAAATGTGCAAAATTTAATGTGGTTCAGAGACATAACAGGTATTTTGGGTATATAGTGTCAACAACTATAGAAATAGTGTCAACAACTATAGAAATAGTGTCAACAACTATAAAAATAGTGTCAACAACTGATACAATAGTGTCAACAAGTCCAAAATTAGTTCCAATGTGTTTTTTTACCCAGTTTTTAGAGTTTAAAAATCAAATTTTATGAACTCTAATAAACCGTATTTAAGAAAAGTAAGAAAATGGATACCTAAAATAGTAGATTAGACGCGGACATTTTTGGGGTCAGTTAAACATGACCACACACTCATTTTACCATTTTGTGAAAACAATGATAGAAAATATTTGTATTAATACATTAGCCATATGAATATTTGAGATGACGTATGCTTTCTGCTGCAATACTTTTTTTCTACCATTTCTAAATGACATTCAAAAATATCCGCATCTCATACTGACCCAATTCATGGAGGTAAGTAAAGCTAGCATTTTGTTTCCATTTTGTATTTCTTTTAGGTTATTTAACATAAAAACGTCAATTTTGCATCCTAAAGAGTGTGAAGTTTCATGTTGACAATATTATTTCAGTTGTTGACACTATTTTTACAGTTGTTGACACTATTTTTATTGTTGTTGACACTATTTTTAGGTTGTTGACACTATTTCGACATACCGGGTATTTCTGGTGTTCATCCATTTCGCAATAGTTCAAATACTTTTATATGTTAAGTATCTTCAATTTGCTTTTCACGTAAATAGGATGAGCTTAATAAATATTGGCCAAGTTTTAGTCACCATGTCAATCAGAAAAATGCACAGAACATTATTCCAACAGCAAATTGGAGATTTTAAATGACAATCGAGCGAATCCAGAATTAAGCAAGCATTATGGCATTTTTAGCTCACCTGAGGAAAGCTCAGGTTGAGCTATTGTGATTGCGTACCGGCCGTCCATCTGTTCACATTTTTCAATATCTTCAACTCTGAAACTATTTGTCAGATCTCAACCAAACTTGGTCACAAGTATCGGTGCAAAAGGGTGAACAAATTATAAAAAAAATTATGGCAACCAGGTACCAAATCTTAAAATAATATTAAATCCAGTTAAAGGGATTGAACACTTTTTATTCAAAAAACATTCCCTAATTGATTGTTGTTCAAAGAATTTGATCCCATTAAAAACATGGCTGCTAGTGGGGACACACTGATTTACCTTTTAAATCTTATGAACAATTCTTTAAACGACTACTTTGAAAATACTTGTAGGAAAGTCATCAAACTCGGCACAAATATTCAAATATTAAGATAGTCATCTACCAAGAATGTTCAAATAGTATGAGTAGGTCACAGGATCTATAAATAGATCAAAATTTGGAAAATGTTAAAAAGTCTTCTTTGAAACCACAATCGGAGAGCTCTAAGATTTGGTATGTAGCATTATCTTCTGGTCCTCTTCCAAGATTGTTTAAATTATAACCCCTGGGTCTTAACCATTTCACAAACAATAATGACATTTAACCACTTTGTTGCAGACGACTTTAGAAAATATTGTGGGAAAAGGAGAAACTGCTCATGACGAGCATTTTCTCCTTTTCCAGAAAGGTTTTCTGCTCTTTCTGAAGAATATTTTTCAATTTCATCACATTTTGAAATGTTGTCTGCAAACTCTTTCAATTTGGGACAGTCGAAAATTTGTTGTTTGGGAAAGCGTTAGTTAGCCCCACCTTCGGGACTTATAAGTTTTACATAGCCTAATATAGGAAAATCTTCTGTAGAGCCAAAAGGTCTAGATCATTGATATTTGCATAGGCGTAGGAGCGTTTTCAACATGGGGGGGGGGGCAATTTCGGAGATGAGGACCGGTCTAAGAATAAATGTTCCTAAACTTTTTCATGACTATTCATACATTTACAAATTCAATAACATTATAAGAATTAAAAGAAAGCGTATGAAAATGTATATCTTTAAAAGAAAAAAAAAGGATATGCCAGGCCTCGATCTTACGCGGAAATCAAATTGTGTTGATCTTCTTAAAAAGTGGCAGCGACAAAGCTGTCACAGCCAGAAATTCAACTATATTATACTGTTAAAGAATTGAATTATTCTTCAAGCTTTAGCTAACAATTGAAGACAATATTGAGTCTGACTCCTTAGAACACGTTTTACACCACTATTTTCTTCAATCGAAACTTCCCAGTTATTTTTGTGAGCTGAGTTTTCATTGGATAAACCCGATGTGTTGGGATTGCCATTTGCGATAATGACGTCAAAAAGGTTTTGGTTAATGCTCGTAACAAAAGGCGAATTGGTACTAGATAAAGCACAAAAATACACAATTATTTTAATTCTGCTGTTAAATTTTGTTTCTTTCATTTTTCTTTTCAAATATCTTCATTTCCCATTGTGAATATTGGGGGGGGGGCAATGTACTCTGCCACCCCGGTCTGGAGATTGGGGGGCCAGGCCCCCCCTCCCAGCTCCTACGCCTATGATTTGGTATATAGTAGAATAGAATAGAAATGTTGTTTTTTTGTAGTATCATCTTATGGTCCTCTAACAAGTTTTTAGCTCACCTGAGAAAAGTAGAGGATGAGCTATTGTGATAGCATTTCGTCCGTCCGCGATCCAGCGTCCGTTCATGTAGAAGTCTTCTACTAGGATAGTTGAAAGCATGACTTTGGCGGCAAATAATGGCCCAGCATCAAGAGTTTATCAGTTTGATTGCACTATATATCAGGCGAGCGACGCAAGGCCCCGAGGTCCAGATTACAGGTGTTATTCCATAACTGACTTTATCATTGCTTCTCTTAACCTTATGTTGTGGGTACTTGCAGAACATAATATAGTGTAAATTTAATATATACTTGATGTATAAGACCCTCATATATCCTCTTGCCTATATCTATGTCATGCTTGTAAATTTTTTCAACAATGTTGTTATTGTTGTTTTATTACAAAAGCACCAGGACCTGTAGACAGTTTTAATGTGAAAACTAGTCCTGGGGGTAATACAGTGCAGGTTCAATGGAAAATCCCAACATTGCTAGAGAGAAACAGTGAAATAGCCAGATTCAGCCTTAGTCACAACACTTCATCAGACAGGGTAAGTTGTCCAGTCTAAACAGTCAAAGGCTCCTTTGATGCTGCTTCATTCAATCAAGTTGTAGTGAAGCAGTATTGCTTTAGTAGAAAACATTGGGGAAAATGGGGAAAATGTATTATTAGGGCTGATTGGTTTATTAGGAAAACTGTAAAGATTAAAAAAGCTTTCTCTGAATTGTAATGTTCTTGCAAAAAAAACATAGGATTACTTTAACATAATACCTTGGTACTTAAGGTTAAGGTCGGAGATATAGTTTTCACATCTACATGTATTTCTTTTAAGGTTTAAAGAGACTCTCCAAGATTGAGGTTTTAATTTCTTTAAAAAAAAAGGTCTTCTACCATCAAAATAAGAACATACATTGCTAAAGTAACATAGACCTACATTCTTGACAGCTTCCCATCCCTGCTCATAACGTAAGAGTAGAGTTAAAGAACATTAAAAATCACAAATATTACAGACTGTGTGAACAGGCTTATTTTGTATTCACCATTTTGACACACTGGTCTGGAAGTATTTTTAACCCTTTCCCAAACAACAATTTTTCGACTGTCCCAAATTGAAAGAGTTTGCAGACGACATTTCAAAATATGATGAAATTGAAAAATATTCTTCAGAAAGAGCAGAAAACCTTGTGGGAAAAGTAGTAATTGCTTGTTACGAGCATTATATATTTCTCCTTTTTCCACAAGGTTTTCTAAAGTCGTCTGCAACAAAGTAGTCAAATGTCGTTATTGTTTGGGAAAGGGTTAAGCAGATGCTTTGTGTGACTGTGTCTTTTAAAAGTGTTAAATAAATTAAGGCGTGTTAAATGTAGAAACATTAAGTCCAATTGAATATTAAAATGTATTTGGGTCATTATGTTACTTGATCGCTAAATGACTGATTTGATGCTATTGAGTTAATTCTCCAATGCAGGCATACAAACTTGGTATATGATCATTTCATTTTATCATATCAAATTTATAAACATATGATATTTTCAATGAAAAAAATAATCTCTATTTGTATATCATCTAAGCTGTTTATCAAATAAATTTTGTTTTGAAGGATTATTGTTGTAGTTTGGTGTGATTATGATCAGATATTTATCAAATTATTAGATATTAGTACCTGGAACCCATATATTGATAACAGTCATTATATCCAACTCTTGGATTTCATATAACTCTTAGAATCGACCCACACTTTGAAAACGATATGACTTGTTGAATGTTTGAAGAGTTATTGTCACCGGTTGAATGTCGTTGTAATGGTGCTTGAGACAATGTGCAAGTCAAAACGAAATATAAACAATACAGTTTTTGTTTTGCAATAGAATATGCAATGAAACATTGGAACCGAATGCAAAAAATGATTTAATATGTGTCAATTCATCTAAGCATGTACTGATGATATTGAATGGATTTCAAAATTGTGTTGCGGCAGTTTTGGATTTGAGTACACATCTGTTCATTGTATACAAGCTCTAAATATTTATTGTATACAAGCTCTAAATATTTAAGATCAAACTAATTATACTTCCAAATGCTTTTCTCCAGTATGTTTCATACAACAGTACAGCTGCTGGTATACAGTTTTAAAAAATAGAAAAGAAAAGGATTATGACCAAACTTCTTCACAACTGCGAACATGAAGCTTTAAAGGCTTGGAGCTTGGACATAAACATGTTTGTTTCATCTCAAGCAGAGGACCTTCCATGGCCTAGTGGTTTGAGAACAGAACTTAAACTTCGCACCAAATGACCTTAGCTGTTGATGCACCTTAAGACACCATTCATTGCAGAACTTAAAATCACATGACCCCTCTCTGCATAGGCTCAAATCCTGGTGAGGGAAATGGATTTTCATTAGAGGTAGTCTCTCGACTGGCTCATGGAATGCCGACGGCTCTACATAGCTTGACCAGCTCTTTTGGGCAGTTGAGTATGGGGTATTTCTTCATCAATATGAGTAGGGCATCGCGAAATAATCTTAATAATGTTGATGCAATGTGAAACCCATATAAATAAATAAATTATCTCAAGAAAACAGTTAACCTTTGAATTTACTGCTTGAAATGGAATAATTTCTTCATTGTCTTAAGCCACTTTACATGTACATGGTGCATGGACATAAGAAAAGGATTAGTTGTAGCTTGTTTGTAAGGGGGGTCTTTAATGTTTTTATAAATGCACACATTGGTAGATACCAGTTGTATATTTTTCCATATTTCATTTACTTTATTTCAGAGTATGCAGGAAATGTCATTAGATAGAAATTCTGATGATGAATATTTGTATGATGTTCTGCTAAACGTTACTCCAGAGATGACTTATCAGTTTAAAGTAGGTATTTGCACAATTGTTTCCAGAAAACTTTTCATCATGATCATATTGAACTATAATCATATCGAATATGAACAAAAGCAAGTACCGTTAGCTTTTTAATGGTTGGTTAAAGGTTTGGTAGTTTTTCCAATGTCTAGTGTATTTACAATTAATTATGTTTTATTCATGTAAACAGCTGACCCTCTTGCCACCAACGTGGTAGTTAGGAAATACAAATTTACTCTGTATAGAGTCATCCTTATCCCTCATAATAGGGCTTTTGACATGTACAAATTAGAATTGAAATTGCCTTTATGACATGTTGTAGAAACTATTTTTGCAATTGCTGAATTGCTCCTTTGAAGCAGTTTGTCTTTTTGCCATAGATTTCTCTTAAATACCTTGCAGATGCAGTAAGGTGGCTTTTGATATACCTATGAAGGATAATGCATGAAAACAGCTATATTCTCTTGAAAAATGCATCTTGACAGATTGCAAAATCTCCATCAACCATAAAACGTGTGTAACATACTGTATTTACCATATACCTGGTGTAAAACTATGCCTGAACTTATTCTATGAAGATATTCATTCATGATCTGCACTCCAAATTTGTTTTGATAATAAAAACAAAGTGAAGTACTTCAGATGAAATAGTTGTCATTCTCTAATCAGACTATCATTAATGATAAAAGAAATATAACCATATTTTGCATATGAAGGAAACAGTGTCTGTCTTGTGTTTGTTGAGGCCATATACCCCCAGACCCCCTCTGGTCTAGGGGGATATTGGTCTCAAAACTCACAACTTCACAGATACTGTTCCCTCCATATGCCAAGTATGTAATATTGAGTAAATTGTTATATATGCTGGTCAGAATCAGTATGTTTTGGCATTATATATCAGGGACCTATTAAAGGCACCCTCCCTACTGGAATTTCTTGAGAATCATATAGTTTTCCCAAAATTCAAAGTCACCTTAGCTTTTCGGTTTCCCAATTTAGCAATTCCATTGAAACCATTCCGCACAATTGACAGGCCTAGGGCTCTTCCCAATTTAAGGGGAAAAAAGCCCGGATTTTGAATGTAGTTCATAGCTTGGAAAGTAAGGTGCTGTGAAGTATTACATATTATTGTAAGAATATTCCAGGATATTTGTGGATAGTCATTAAGATATAATAATGTTACATACTTTTAAAACTTGTTTAAAACGTTAAGCAATCAATCTATGAAAGTTATGTTTTCCCAACAGAATGTCATAAGCCTGTTGCCTTGGAAAATATTTTGCAAAAGATGTCTTCAGGGTAATTTAAAGTGATAGAAGATTCGCTGATATGTTGCAAAAATGTATGGCAAATCATATATCACAACAAATACAGTATCCTGATGATGAGTAGGCACCCTTTTTGCCTAATTTTCTTTTTCTGTTATTTCTTTTTCAAATATCAAATGCAGAGGTATTTGTGTTGTTTGTAACAGTTCAATCATTTAATGGATTACTTGACACTACCGATTAACTGAAACATATTATTTGATTAAACATGAACAAATGCCTTTTTCAGATTTATGCAATCAATGTTGCTGGTGAAACTGGAGAACAAGAGGAGATAACCATAGAGGCACCAGCTGGAAGTAAGCAAAGCTCTTTAAATTTTAGTTTGTTTACTCAGACACTGAAATGGGCTTTTGTGTCAACATGGTCTAACATGGTTTAACAACAATGCACATAATTGGTTTCTTAAGGCTTTCATCGGTGACGGCATTCGACTTTTCATGAGAGGTAATCTCCCGACTGACTTACGGAATGTTGATGGTTCTACTTGCCTTGATCAGTCCTTATGGGCGGTTAAGTACTTATAGGGTATTCCTCCATCATGAAGAGTTGGGCATCGCAACAAAACTGAAATAATGTTGCTATGATATAAGACCCATATAGAATAGAATAAATAGATAAAGGATTTCATGATGATCAATCATGGTCGAATCAAGTTTATTTGGTCCACAACAAAGTCACTGTGTCAAAGCCTAGTAGGCACTCATGGGAAAATATTATACCCCAAAGATTTGTATTGAACTTGCTAAATAAAAATGTTCTTGTTCAACTGAAGGCAAAAATAAAGACCTATTTGAGTCTAAATTGATTGTCACTATGTCAAATAACCTAAAGAAATGTGTGAATGCTCTCTAGATAATCTGATGTGTCTGAAGGAAACTTTGCCAAAGCATTTTGATTAAGCCAGATTTAGGATATAGAAGAAAGAAAAACTTGATTGTAATGCAAAGTATTGATATATTTAAATTTCAACATCCCCGAATTTCATGACGTTTTATTAGTCCACAAAGACTATCAACTAAATTGATGAGATGAATCAGGCTTATACGTACGAGTGCTTTCGAGAGAGATTGATGTCCTTTTATTCATGTATAAAGCACATTTCTTTAATTAAGAATTTATTCATGCATCATATTGTATTTTCAGTTCCGTTTAACTTCTTTGAGAAAATTGACAACAAAAGTGTTATACCAGCAGAGGCCATTGTACCAAGCCAAACAACACTTAAATTGAGCATTAACAAAGGTTTCTATGAGCAGAATTCCCGCAGGAGTGTCACATTAACTGGACTAATTGGCTGTGCAAAGGACAAATGTTCCGAAAATGGTATGTGAAGACATGATATTCTTAGATATTGAAAATGCTAAACGTATAAGAAAAAAAGCTGTATTCTTATTATTTATATTCTCCCGAAATTTAAAAAGTCTATTGACTATACATCATACATTTATTTCTCACCGATGTCTTATAATGCTTACTCAAAAAGTAGTAAGATGCCAATAGAATACTATGGAAAGAATCATAGACATTAAAAGAGTTATTAACACGAAGTCTTGTGCTGTTTACTCTGCAATTTAATCTGCACATAAGGAAATAAGTTTTGGCTTCTAGAACTATATAGTTTTTTTGTTGTTTGTTGTTGTTTCTATTAAAAATACGTCCCATTTCCATATGTTTATGTTTATGAAAGACCTTTCGAATATCTTTTTATGAGGCTTAAGACATCATTCACCAACACCGTGTGTTAATAAAACTCCTGAAGACTACCTGAGTATGTAGCGTTGGGCACCACATTACGCTCGGAAAGTCACTGAAGCCCTCTTATCGTATCCTGTGATCAGAAATGAGACATCACTTACATACATGTCACCTTGGTGAATTTCAAGTCGGATATATGATTTTGATCTTCAACTCGTTACATTTTTAACTTCACATGTAGTTTCAATTTTACTTTATTCGGAAGTAAAGGCCACTGACCAACAATACAACACATATACATAGTACAATTTAACTAAAGTGTCCCAGACTATTAATACATCAAAGCTACTTTATCATAATTCGTCTAATGTTAGAAGAACATAATTTTTTGATTAACGGCAACCCTATATAAGAGGAGTAAAAGAAACTCATTTTAATGATTATACTGTAATACATTCGATTTGAGTGGGCTTATCACAAAAAAAAGTGTTTTAGATTGGGGAAATGACTCATGATAAATACCACCCATCATTACACAATTTCTCTATACAATTTCATCATGTTTACGTAGAATAGCATCATTCCATGGTTCCAGTTGCAGTTTAATAATGTTTTTTTTTTTGTTTTTGTCTTTTTTTTTTGGGGGGGGGGGGGGAAATACTTAATCTGTATAAAGCAAGATAGGGAAAAAGAACAATCAATCATAAACACTAAGAGATTAAAATTGTTCCAGAAAATCAACTTGCTACTGACACATTTTTTAATGTATTACAGCAGATATGAAGTTCGCTATTTTTCTTGTAATAACCGTGTTCGTATTAGTCATCTCATCAGGCTGTAAAAGTGTATCATATCATTTCCTCCATTGTACCAAGAGAATAAGAGAAATATTAATCAGATTTTGTAAGTTTTGAATTGGGCAATCAGATATCCTTGTTTTAAAGTGTTTGATAAACATATCAACGTTACCAATGTTTTGGGAAACCAAACTTAGGCAAAACCATGGATACTGAGAGGTGTTTTAGCGTGTGTATCCAGAAAAACTCTCCCTATAGCATCATGCGATTTTAACATGTAATAACATTGTTTAGGATTCCGCGAGTCCAACATTTAGAGAATCTTATGCCAGTATTTGATTACGTTTAATTGATCAATTACACAAAAAGGCTTTCTCCAACATTCAGTAAGGACAATATAATTGTTTACAGAACTACTAATGCATAAAAATGTACGACAGAATTCTGTTTGAATACTTTCAATGACCTCAGAGTAATCGAGGCCCAAATATCTGCCCAAGTGTATAGCTTGGAGAAACCATGAAATCAAATGGTTTCAAATATTCATCATGTATAAAATAGCCAAACTAACTTTGGTGTCTATTTATTTCAAAAATACCATTTTTAGCTTGAGAAATTAATTTATTTCTACTTGCTGACCATACCAATTTAGGAATAAAAAGGGGGCCATGTATTTGTACATTGAACAAGTGTACTTTTTATTACAATCGAAATGCCAATTTCTATTAAATTTTAAAGGATCACCATTTCTGAAAACAATAATCTGAGTTTTCTTCATGTTTATTGATAATTTAGTGTCATGACAGAATTCTGATAGTTTATTCAGCTGCTGTTGTAAGTTGTTGACCGAATATGGACAATGGGCGACATCATCAGCGTAGATTAGAAATAGTATTGGAGCAATATCTCTTGATATAGTAATACTCCTACAACATTCGTTAATCAGGGAAGACATTTCTTAAATGAAAAGGTTAAAAAGTATGGGACATGCTACGTCCCCCTTGTCGCACTCCAATATTGCTCAAAAATGGCTGTGATAGTTTCTCTCCTATACGTAAATTTGACTTCAAGTTCGAGTACATAGATAAAAGAACATAAAACATCTTGCCATAAAGGCCTTTTCGAAACAGAACATTGAGAAAAAATCATGGACTACAGAGTCGAAAGCCTTTAGAAAGTCTACATATAAAACCAGCTGAGGAAATATATTTTTGTACCATGCTCTGTAATGCACATACATTTTCAATAACTGAGTATCCTGAGCAGAAGCCAGCTTAATTTTCATCGATCAGATTCAATGTATCTACTTATTTATATCTTATCATAAACAATATTAGCAAAAATTTTATTCATGATATTAACATATGAAATTCCTCTATAATTCGATGTACCTTCCATTAAACCGAACTTGTGTACTGGAATAATTACGCGTTCACACCATGCTTCGGGTAAATAGCCTTAATCAAGAATTTCATTAAACAATGAGCAAAAAAAGTGTGCACTAAGATAACATGTATATTTGTAAAATTCAGCCGGTAGCAAATCTCTACCAGAGGATTTACCCGCTTTTATTTTGGAAATACTTTCTTTTACTTCATAAGGTGTGATGGTTGTATTTGATGAATAATCACTAACACTCGGAAAATATGAATCTCTATCTAAGTACACTTGGCTGTCTTTATTCAGTAATGGTTTGAAATGGTCAATCCACTTATTCATATTTGATTCATTGATAGCATCCAAATGATTAATACAGAGTTTTCTTTTATCAAAGTCTTCCAAAATTCGACTGGATGGCCTCTACAATTCACTAAGTTTTAACTTTTCCTCTTTTTTATAATCATATTTTCTTTTAGTACATATGCTTTTGAAATGTTTTTTTAGCCTCTAAATATCTACCAAAGTCATGCTCATTATAAGTCATTCTAAATTTTTCGAAGCAAGGAATGTTTTCTGGTTTTAGCTTCATAACAGGAATAATCCCAACAAGATTAAAAGTGGTGTTAAGAAACATATAAAAAAAATTGTATGAAGAATATGCTTTAAGGAAAAAAATATAAGTGATCATATTCCAAACTCTACCACTGAAAAGGTAACATTTGTGAAACAACATCTGAAAATAATCATAAATCATCGTAGCCTTGAGCCTTTTACAAAAAGGAAAAACAAGGATATGACCAAATATTAAAATACTTCGATTCCAAGTATGTGATGATAATGCACCGATCAATATGTATGTTTTCAAGCATAAGCTGTCATTGTGTTTATGTTGTCCCAATGTCTTCTGAAGTTTGCGATTATTGGCTGTCGAAAATCAAAGGCATGTTCAAAAAAAAGGGTAATAAAGAAACAACAGTAACCTTATGTACATTTTGCTTAAACATACGGAGGTCGCTATGGCATACTGACGTGCATACTAAATGAGTAAGGAGGTAATTTCTTGTAACTTTGATGGTTCTTCCCTTACTAAAGGGCCATTGCAATCGTTATATTACTCCCTCCATGATATAGGGGGAATCGCATTATATCTGAAAAAGTGTTGACGTGATGATGAATAACAAAGCCCTTAAAGATAATGGTAAAGGCCTCCGTTAAATAATCATTTCGAAACATCTATGACAAAATGAAACTTCGCTTATCATTATTTTGTCACATTGATTTCGAAGTTTACTTTTCCAACATTCTTTTCTCTCTAGGGCAATGTTTTTATTATTTTTAACATGTCTGTTATCAATTGCAAATGCTTGATCTTCGGTTACCACATCGAAATGAATTAAGTTGGCTTGTAGATTATTTGATCTTCGAAAAGGTGAAAGTCAAAGTAAACTGTCATTGGAGCATTACAGTTTTTGTATTGCTGTATGATATGCAGTTAAAAGTAGTTACTAAATGAGTGATTAATTAATAAAGCCTATCTTTATATGAATATACATAGTCTATACAATAGTACAGCTATTGCACAGTTTCAAAGAAATACAGTTTAACTTCAAAATTGTCTTACGTCATCGAAAAACAATTCTAGAAAGGAATAAGGTTGATTTTTTAGTATATATGTATGTTTCCAGTTTACCTTTTCCATACCTTTTGTTGTATGTCTTTACTCTCCTTATATCCTTTTAGAGGTCATGGCTCACGCTGATGTGGTATTTATGGTGACAATGATGCAAGTTTAATCTTAATTTCTAGGGATTGGATCGACGATGACACTTGATGAATTCAACACACTAGATAACTGGCATACAGCCAGTGCAAGAGGTTTCATCAAATACAGGATAACCCGGGCCGATTGGAGAAACGAATTATTTCGAAAAAGTATGTTTATACCTTAAATAGATTATTTGTCTAATTTTAGAAATTACAAAAAAAAATCCACCCCTTTTCAATGGTTACATTGTACGCTGTACATGACGACAGATATAATTTTCTAAAGTTACAATCAATGATTAAAGTTGGCAGTATACTTGTATACAATACACATTATGAAATTACACCTAGAGTTCATCATGAATTGACAGTAGATATTTGCTCCTGATAGTCCTTGTGCAGTCAATTATACACATGTTTGAATCAGTAATAGGACATTGCTAATCTCTACTTTATGTATCATTGTAGGTAGAAACTAGTCACGTTCATGATCTCTTTTGATTGATTCTTCTCGATTACTTGATTGATTCCGAAGTATTTATCTATATGTCAATCTAGAAATAACTTGAAAGCTAATACTATGTTAATCCTTTTAAATCATTGCCAGTTGTCTTGTCAAAACTTTATTTACTGGTTAGATGCTTTACATATAATATATACAAGTATCCCCAGCTGCCATTACATTTCTTGACAACTTAATAAGAATTGACCCCTGTACAACATTTTGCAAGTACCCTGTAATTTAGCTGTTACAGACAGGCCTGTTTATTATAAGAACTATCAATGATTCATCCAGATTTGATTGGTTTACAGTATTTTACTATTTTGTTTTCGTCAAATATTACGAACCGCAGGCGAAATGTAGTCGTTTTGTTGATATATGTTATGAACATGACTAGATAAAGCAAAGTGAATGTCAATCAAGCAGGTTATTGACTTGTGTCCATTGAATCATCTTTGCAATTAAAACATATCTATACATTAAAGGACGAAAGCGTCAAGCTGATACTAATACAGAAGAGTTTATAGTTGGAGCTGAGATGTGCAATGATTCTATGAAGACACAATATTGCAATGGACCTTTGCAACCAGCAACGTCATATATGTATGTACTCTATTTATTTTGGTACCACTAAAATATCTAAAGCAATCTGTTGAATTATGCATGCTTTCGTCATACGTAGGCTTTTTAATAATATTTTCATTCAGTTTTGTAAATAACGCTATTAATTATGGCTTTGACATAACATTTGATAATTTAATGTATAAACCAAATGAGAAATTTGATTTTGATAGTTGTATGCTGATTGTTCATTATCTGTTTATGTGTTCATTATTTTATTTTTCGATTGGGGCTATTGGTTATTCAAGATGTTGTAGCATATGAAACAGTTATCTCCATGTTCATTGCCGACCATAAATGACTTTGTAAAGGAAAAAATATATATCGGTTTTCCGGTTAGGGACGTATCTCTTTCAACTTTTTCCACTTTTTCAAAAATAGATATGTATTCAACTGGAGGATACCCAACCTTTATCAATTAGGGTATGCAAATCATATCAGTTTTTATGCACATGCATAAAACCAAACGTCGTTTGCGATATGATGACATAGCTATTTAAAAAGGAAACGGTTTTATTCGATCATCAAATTTTAAATTAGCATGTTGCTTAAATTTCAATTAGTGTCGTTCCATTTAACAGTTTAACCAGGTTTTCTCATAGACCAACAAAAAGCAGATATATTGTTTGCCGTTGGTTTTCTATGTATATGTTCTTTTCTATCTCCAGAATACATGCCGTGATCTGTACAAGTGGCGGCTGTCTAATAAGTAATGAATATGGACCCTTCACTACACTTGATGGTAAACAAAACCTTGAAATGATAAAGTGTGAAGGGATTTTCCCTTTATGATATTATATTGATTCTAAAAAAAATGTGTAAAAACCTTTGATATTTGAATACATTTTGAAAAAAAAATATCTTCTAACACGAGGTATGCTTTTAAGAATATATCAAGATTACACGGAACCGTTCAAGGGGTATAAGTTCAAACAATTGAAAGGAGATGTGCTTATTCATATATGCATATGTCTAGATAAGGAACATATTGATGAAGTCAAGCTGAAAAAAAAGATTCGTCTGAAATGATGAATACAATTATAACTGCATCTGTAGACAACTGCACAGTATTTTTTACGACAGATTTCATGAGTAGAGTACTTGTTTGATTTACACTCAGTGTTAAATTAGCTACAATAGGTTCGCTTTGAACAACATTTAAAGAAATCTTGTAATCCTCCAAGGACCGTTTAGTCCCTCCATCGAGCAGGAGCTCTTTTTACTATTACAGGGCCATCTGACGATGATGGTGACTCTACATATGTGGTTATCGTAGCTGTAATTATTTCTATTGTTGTGGCAGCTTCAATCGTGGCTGCTGTTGTTGTCGTCACCCTAAGGAAGAGAAAGACAACAGACAAAAGGTACGTCTTGTAACTTGATGACAACAAACATATTAAGGAAAATAACAACAAAAGCCAACACTTATGATCTGATCTTTAGAAGTTTTTTCACGTAATATTTTCATAAAATCCCATACTTATATGAGAAAGAGACTTTAATCCCCATTTAAAAAGTATCAACAAGCATGTTTTACAGTCATTCGGTTATGGCAAACATGCTTTTAACCTCTATTCTTATAGGAAAACCTCCATTATTTAATGATTTAACACCTGTCTCACCTCCATTCTGATATAACATAACATAACATAACATAAATTTTATTTCGAGATTGGACTTGAGCGTGGCAATGCTCATCGTCCATTACATTGTATATATAAACAATTACATTTATTAACATATGTACATACAATTAAACAATAATTGTACACGTGCGTGTGTCAATCAGTATCTATACTGCGGAAGCAGGTAAAAAAAAGAAAAAAAACACATGTATGGGGGAATATAAAGAAAAACTGAAAGGATTCACATTTCATTTGGTAACTGATTAATTTTGAAGGTTTAGTGTATTTTTCCTTTCAATCGATGCCTTGATGCAATATGCTGCAAGGTTATGCAGTATTCTTTTTTTTGTTGAATTAAGAAGTTGTATTAATTTGAAAATACTTGGTCTGGTGAAATAGAAGGTTGGTATAAATGTTTCTCTCAATAGTCTATAGTAGGGACAAATGAGTATAAAATGGAATTCGTCTTCCAAATCATTTAAATCACAAAGTGTACATTTTCTATCGGATCGATCAATGTTTCTATGTCTACCGGTAACTATATTCAATTGGCTAGAAGACATCCTAAATTTGGCTTATATGTTCCTATAAGTTGTGTTGTAAATATTCTGTATATAAAATGACATTTCGAAAGTTTGCTTTAAGCCCCTAAACAGTGTTAGTGATGCTTTTGAGTTTAAATCTTGGTTCCAGTTATTTATGTAGTGGTCTAGAAGTCTGGTCTTTAAGATAGAAGAGAAAGCTTTTATGTTTACTGAATCTGGAAATATCCATACGTCATTGAATCCACAGCTTACTAATAAGTTCTTAACTTTATTAGCCCAGTTCAATGAATTATCATTAAGATCTATATCGTGTCTCATTCTTTTTATAACGGTGTTAAGTATACAATTATCGCGTTTTGATGAAAATAGTTTTAAAAAGAAATTAACAATTCTTATGTTTGAATTAACTGAGAGAGGAAATCTTCCTAGTTCACCATATATGGCACTATTACTAGTAGATTGATTTACATTCATCATTATTTTTAGAAACTTTCTATGCACTCTCTCAATGGTGTCTGATTTGAAAAATCCCAGCACCTCGCAAGAATAATTCAATATTGAGGCTACAAAAGAGTCGAACAGGGATAGCATGACCTTAACGGGAATATCTTTACCGCGGGTGACGGATAGAAGACCGTTCATCGCTTTAAGCCCTTTACCCGCTAGGGTTTTCAATGCGTGCATGAATGAACCGCCGCTTGTAAAAACAACGCCTAGGTAGTTGAACTGGTTGACAATTTCAATTTCTTTGTTTGAATAATTAAAATTCAGTGACTCTTTCTTCCTTCCACCTTTTTTAAATATCATGATTTTGGTCTTGTTAGTGTTAACATTGAGTTTCCATTTATTGCAGTATAATTCGAAGCTGTTTAATAACTGTTGTAACCCTTCTGCCGTTTCGGATATAATCACCGAATCGTCAGCAAACAGTAAAAGATATATAGTTAATTGTTCTATGGTGAACCCTTGACAGTCGTTACTTAAGTACTGCTCAATGTCGTTGAGGAAGAGAGAAAATAGAATCGGTGAGCTGATCTCACCCTGCAAGAGCCCGATCTCACACCCAAAAAAATCAGATAGGCTATTTAAGTGTTTTACACACAGCTTTATATCAGAATACAATGAGCGAATAATGTTAAATATTTTACCACTAATGCCTTGTTTTATAAGCTTATACCATAACCCGTTTCTATAGATTGAGTCGAAACATTTTTTGAAGTCAACAAAACAACAATACAACTTTTTATTCTTATTCAATTGTTGTTCTATAAACGAGTTTAGTAAAAATATTGCGTCAACAGTACTAAAGTCTGATTTAAAACCAAATTGAGCGTCTGTAATGACGTCATTATTAGCGGACCACAGTTTAAGCCGTTCGTTAATGATTGACATAAATAATTTCCCAAAACAGCTTATAAGGGTAATGCCTCTGTAGTTGTTTGGGTCTGATTTATCTCCCTTCTTGTGTACGGGTATAATTATTCCCCTTGACCATGAACTCGGGAACGCTTGTTTATCTAAAATATAGTTAAACAATAGTTCTAAAGGTTGTTCTAGCAAATCGATACTCGCTTTGAAATATTCGTATAAGACATTGTCTATAGAGCAAGACTTGTTATTTTTTAGTTTTTGGCAAGCCTTTCTGATTTCTTCGCAAGTAATTGGCGAGTCAAGATCCTCACCAGTTTCATTATTTGGGAGAGAATCATGGTATCCTATTAATTCAATACACTCCGTTTCGTCTATATGGCTAATTTCTGAAGAGAGGTGTTTAAAATGTTCGTAAAAGGTGTTTGCTTCAATATTTGTCGAATCATCTAAGTACTTCTTCTTCTTAAACAATTTCCAAAACTCGCGGGGTTGTTTATTTCTTAAGTCATATAAAGTTTTTGCAAATTGGATGTTATATCTACGTTTTGCTCGTTTGCAGTGGTTTTTGTATTCTTTTTTCTTAAGAAGAAAGAACGTTCTGTTTTCTTCGTTCTTTGTTGTATTGTATACGTTTAATGCTTGCTGATAACCATTTTTCTTATTTTTGCAAGTTAAGTCGAACCAATCTTTGTTTTCCATGTGGTTACTTTGGAATTGTGTCTTACTAGGTCTATAAGACTTTTTGAAATATTTATCTCCTCTCTTTGATAAAAAATCTGTAAAAACATGTACAAGGCTATCTGGGTCGCTTTGATTGGATATTATGTTTTCTAAATCTGATTTCAACGCATGTATGTCGCGCTGTATATCTTGTACAAATTGTCCTTTGTATTCGTTTTTCCATCTCAAGAAAGTGGTTGGTTCATCCCGAGTAATATAATTTAGTGAAGATGTTTGAAGATTGAACTCTATTGGTGCATGGTAAGAATGAATATTGAAGTCTTTAACACAAAAATAATCTATACATTCAAAATTGTTTTGGTTAGTTAAGACATAATCTACAACACTTTCTCCATTATACGTAAAACATGTTAGCTTGCCAATATTTGAATCACAACTTATGCGGCCATTAACAATACGTAAATTAAGGGATTTACACATTTCGAGCAGACGCTCTCCAAACCTGTTCGTCCCGTTATCGGAAGAGACACGTGGTAAGTACTGGTCTGTCTCAGATTGGTCGTCTATTCCCGATAACGGTCCGTCATGGGCTATATAATCTACCCTTTGACCTACACGTGCGTTCATATCACCGAATATGAAAACGCGTCCCAGGTCCTGATATTGGCGTATATTGTCCTCTATCATGTCAAATATATCAAAATCGTATGTGTCATACACTGGTGAGTTTTCAGGGGCCACATAAGTAAAACATAAATAATAATCATCAGGGATATGGAAAAATGTACTTTCTAATTTCAACCATAGTATACAGTCGGTTGAGTTTTTCACTAGTTTGATCCCTTTGCCTATACTGTTTCTTACATAGACTAAGAGTCCACCGCTGCTACGTTTTGCTCTTCTATGTTGGTACTTACGGTAAGAATGGAATGCTTTATAGCCACTTAATTGGATATTCGACATTTTATTTGTCCATGTTTCGCATAGGCAAATTATGTCATAGTCATTAATTAAAGATGTAAAGTCCGGATTGTCCTTCTTTAAAGCTGTTAAACCCTCGATGTTCCAGGATAAACACTTCACATGGCTTCCGCTCTCCTCCTATTGGCTGTTGGAATCGGCTGCTGACCCTCTGTATAAGCGACCATCTATAAACAGCTTGTCAACAGAGATATAAGCTGTTTTCCCTTCTGCCCTCGCTGCTCTCATTATGGGAATGAGTTTACGTCTAGTTTCAACGATTTCCATCGGGAATTGTTGGCTTATTCCGAATGGGTATTCGAGACTTCCTGCACTTTTTTGAACACGTTCTCTATCTTGGTAGAACGCAAACTTTGCTACGATAGGTCTAGTTTTGTTCTTGTCAGATCTGCCAATTCTATGTGCCCTATGAAGTATGATGTTTTGGACGCATCCTGTATTCCGCACTTTGATTCTATAACATCGAGAACCTTGGACGAGTAATTCGAGTCTGTTTCGTTTTTTTCTTCTGGGATTCCGAAAAACAGTAGGTTATCCCGCATGCTTCGTGACTTCAGATCTAGGATTTCTGATCTCATTTGTTGATCGTTTTCCCGTTGTTTTTGTTCGAGCGACTTGGCTTTTTTAATCATTGAGTCTATTTCTCTTTGTTTCTTTAACAACTCATCCATGGTAGTTGAATCGTGCTCTCTGCTTTTTTCTATGTCTGAGATTTTTGATTCAAGAGAGGTTACCTTTGTGTCTATTTTGTTTAGTCGTACCGTTATCTCATCCACGGACGATTTGATGGAATCTAGTGTCGAAAGTTTTGTTTCAAGTTGATCAAATCGTGCCATCATGGCTGAAAAAACGTCGTTCGTAGGTTGAGTAGGGTTAGGGGCCATCTGCGGGGGTAGTGTGTAAACTGGTGACCCTTGATTCGCCGCTTGAGTAAATGGTAAATGTGTTGAAGCCATGTTTGGCATATTAGCTTGTGTGTTATATCCCCATAACTGTTCGTTTGGATTTGTTGACTGTCCTTGTTGGTAGACGGGGACTGGTGTGGGTGTCTGAAACTGGGTAGAGGTGTTAGACTGCATCTTACTGCTAGTATTTGACTTACGTTTCGTCGTCGTAGTCTCTATTGCCGCCCTTTTGGTTTCCAGTCCTTTGTCTACCGGGGAACTCTTACTGTTTTTTCTTTTTTTCGGCATTTGGTAGTCAAATATTCCACATATCACACAGTCTGCTTTTAATCCAAATGTTCTTGATATCCTCCTGTTACTTTCACGCACTTTAGGTACTTAAACACATGTGTAATACTTATTTTTCACATTTTTTTCCTCTCAGGTTTATAAGTCCGCCATTATTCACACGCATGCGCAGTCACCATATATGTATAAGTGTTTTCTCTTCTTTATTAGAGCTTACATCTGTTACCTCCATTCGTATGTGTGCGACAACCCTTTCACCTGCATTTTGATATGAGACTTGACCTGTTTTGCATATGCCCCCTATACTTATATGAGAACAGAAGTGTCCTTCCATTTGATTTGAGACAAAATATTGTTTACCTTTACTCTGATGAGAGATATGGCATGTTTTCCTCTTGATTTGAATTGGTACAAAACATCTATCACTTTTGTTATATGACAACAAACCTGTTTTTCCCAATTTCTTATATGAGGAAGAGCTCCTACTCTACTGTCAATCTAATATGAGTAACAATATATCTCCCGCTCTAGTTCGATATGAAGTTTATCCTTTAACTCCATTTTGAAATGAGAAATAGCCTCATTTAAATCCATATCATTGTTGATATAAGAAATGACCATTAAGCACAATATTAATTGTATAATATGTTCTTTAACCCATGATTTGTGTACATGTTATGCCTTTTTCTCAACATATTCCTATCCCTCATTCAGGTTTTTTGCAAATGAGCTAGTTTTAATCGTGATAATCTTAGTGTAAACCTGATTATGGCGTTCATGGTGTTAACCTATTTTTTTCTGAATTGAGCATTTACACCATGTTTACATATCTAGACAAAACATAGGCTAAGAGCTTGACGCACATAGAAGTGTAACGTTGCGTCTGTGTTAACGTGTATGGCGAATTTCCCTAATTTACGTGTGTCTCACAAAGGTTGTCGTACCAAATTTTAGCAAACCTAGGACACCCTAAATCGTAAGTCCACACTAAGCAGTGTTAATGTGTAAATGTCTTCAACATCTGATCACGTGTTATCAATGACCGGTCAAATCTCAGTCTACCTTTCAGAGTTGTCGTCTGTTCATAGCTTTGTATAAACTGGTTATTTTCCAACTCATCTAGTTGAAAAGGAATACATTTTCTCTTCATTCAGAGAAGCAATCTTTTGGTTTCTACCATTTTATCAGAAATCAACAGTCTTGCTGGTGGTAACACCTCCTGTTTGTTTATAATGTTCACTAGTTATCTGCTTCTCCTTCAATGTATAATCATAATCGTAATGGGTCTATTTCCCTTCTTGCATTGTAAAATGTAATCTGGTCCATTTTACATTTTCTTTTTGGTTTAATGTTTATTGGTGCGTTACCCTTTCTAATTTGTATAAAATAAACTGGTTAATT
Source organism: Cerastoderma edule (assembly GCA_947846245.1). Taxonomy (NCBI): domain Eukaryota; kingdom Metazoa; phylum Mollusca; class Bivalvia; order Cardiida; family Cardiidae; genus Cerastoderma; species Cerastoderma edule. The sequence continues at coordinate 10,836,434 of OX401407.1, read as the reverse complement.
ACCTTTTTTGGAAGTATAATGTTAACGTGTTCATTGTCCTTTCTGTATAGTATTTTGAAAACCGGTCCATCACCTTTTCTTTTTGGTAAAGTGGTAACTGGTGCAATACGTTTTCTTTCTCTTATAATGTAAACTGGTCGGTTATCATTTCTCATTGGTATAATGTAAACTGTTGATTACCTTTTCTTTTTGTTATAGTGTAAACTGTTGATTACATGTCCTTTTTTTATAAGGTAAACTGGTTCATTACCATTTCTCTTTGATATAGTGTAAACTGTTGATAACCTTTTTTTAATAATGTAAACTGGTTCATTACCATTTCTCTTTGATATAATGTAAACTTGTCCATTGTCTTTTCTTTACATATAATGTAAACTGTAGATTACATTTTCTTTTGGGTATAATGTAAACTGACTTATTACCTTTTCTTTATGGAATAATGTAAACTGATTAATAACACTTTCTTTATAATATAGTGTTAACAGGTCCACTACCCTTTCTTTATGAAATAATCAAAACTGGACCATTGCCCTTTTGGTATAATATAAACCGTTCCATTACTTTTTCTCTTTGGTATAATTTAAACTGGTCCATTACTTTTTCTCTTTGGTATAATATAAACCGGTCCAATGGTTTAATGTAAACTGCTTCATTACCCTTTCTTATCTGTTTTAATGGAAACTGGCGTTTAACCCTTTCTTTTTATGCATGATGTTATCTGTGTAAACTCGCTCATTACCTCTCCATTTTGGTATAGAAGCAGGTTGATTGTACTACCATTGGTTAACTTTTGGTTAATTTCCCTTCCAATATTGTTTGCTTGTAACGTCCTGTCCTGTATTTCTAGTATGTGTTGGTATAATTTACACGGGTTTGCTACAACTCCTTAGTGGTGTAAAGTGTCAAGTGTATTTTCACCTTTCTTTTTTGGAACAAAAAACTTAACAATTTCTATCACTTTTATACACTTATATAGATAATTTACTTTTTATAACCCCTTCATGTCTTACAAGGTATCCATCTGTTAGTATTGCCTCCAAAAATACATGATTTACAAATATTTGTAATATAACATGACTGTAAAAATATTTGTAACTCTAGGTATCAATAAAATTGTTAACTTTGTCAATTCTGGTCGGAATATAAAAACCGTACTTAATTTCGATCTGTTTGTGACCCATAACCCGCTTGAGTAATACTCCCGCTGTGATGCGTGTTTTAAAAAATATGCACATTATGCCTTTTCTAGTATCAGCAGTTATGTATGCAATTT
>OX401407.1:10810665-10834661 GCA_947846245.1 Cerastoderma edule | reverse complement strand
TATTCACTTTATGAATGTCTAAAGGTGACTTATGTATATGTAACATTGAGATCAAATTTCGGTAAATTGCCATTGTACATCCTCTAATTTTTTTCTGCATGTAATTAAAGGGAACTCAGCACTTAGAATACTTGGTTAATTTTCTAAAAATAGTTTGCTGTGTCGTCTGCTTTCCCAAACCATTAATTTCTGCTTAATTTTGATGAGAAAAGATACGCAGAGAAGCAAACAGGTAGGATCACAGGATAGCCGCCAATTTACTTGACGGCTGGTCTGTGACTAACATGTTTGCATAAGCATGGAGTCTGTTATACAAAAAAAGAAAATCAGCAAATTAGAAGCAAAGAAATTGAAAATGGTGTTTTTGAAGTTTTTTCTTAATGATAATGATTGTTAAAATCGAACTTTTGACAATTATTTCTCCCAGAACGTACAATCTCTAAGTTAGTCCATTTGTTTCTACCATTCCTCACAAAGCTATCATGCTTATTGTGATTGATGCAAACAAGTAAGAGAATGAATGAATGAATGAATGAATGAATGAATGCCTTATTTCCCCCCCCATATTTATCTTGCTCGCTGAATGGCAAACGCCTATGTGGTGATGGTTAACTGTCAACTATAATTATCTTATCAAGCAATAATTAAATCATTAATGTTTACGTTGTTTGTATTTCTACTCATTGAAACCATTTTCGCTTGACTGAAATGGTGTATGTGTCCATGTGCATTGGTTTTCTGATGTGACAATAGTATCTAAAATAACCACCTCTTACTCTATGTTAAGACGTTGTTGACAAAATAAACCCATTTAAACGGTCTTTGATTCATCTTAGATTTTAATGTTCTAAATCTTCTTTATAAAGTTAAGAGCAGGGTTGGACAGCTGTCAATAATCTAGTTCTATGTTACTTCAGGAATCTTTGTTTAAGAAGATAAAGAACTTGTCTGTAAAGCAGCATTTCTTTACCCTTTCTCCATATACAGCTGCACCTGTAACAGAATTGCCGTCTTCTGATCTATCAGTGTAAATAGGTTTATAGGAAGAAAAATTGCTTTTTAATCTTACTCTATTAACTGTGAAAAATAACTATCAGTTTCTTTTCTCTCATTAGAGGTTAGCTCAATGAAAAGGTTAGCTCTGTTCAATGTCCATGGGGGTATGTCAGATTTCTTGTACTGGGCTATAAAATCTACCCCAAGATTATCTATAACAGGCTTCATGGGAATACGAATGAATGAACACACATTTTCACCAAAAACCAGAATTGTATACAATTCATTCATTTAGTATGTGGAATGAAATAAAGAATGATTTAATGAACACAACAATTAAGCATAAATATAGTTCATTTGAATTTCATCTGCTAGTTAATTATAAAAGAAATGTTTATTTATTTATACATAGGATATCAAGAATACCTTCCCAGAAGGTAAAAAAAGTAATGTCAGAATTACAAGATTAACCACATAACAGAACAAATGCCATTTTTAATCAGATTTCATATTTTAAATTTTTTCATGGAAACTCACTCACACTCACTATCCTGTTTATTTGTTCAGGCAAACAATTAATCCTCTTCTGAGGGTGGGGCCTGACTGTCCAGTCTCGATCTTAGCCTTCCTTTCCATTCTCTTCTCTGATTGGGGTTGATGGTGTTCATACCTAGGATCTTCTTGGCTCGCTTCAAGACATCATCCCAATATAGTTTTGGTCTACCAGCTGTCTTCTCTGCTGGGACTTTCAATTGTCGGACTTGGGCGATGCATCCGTTGCTATGCTCAACATGCCTAGCCATCACATGCTGCTCTTTTGCATGATGTCTTTGAGGCTTTAGAGCTTCAGTTGAGCTAGGAGGGATTCAAACAGTTTGTTTTGCTCAGGTTTCACCAAACAGATCCACCTGACCATTGCTTTGCGGAAAGGAATTTTTATTTGACAACTTCAATCATGTAATTTTAATATTTATGGGAAAATTGAAAAATAAAGGGAGGTAATTGATATGAAATATATTTTTAGTTGACAAATAAAAGAAGCAAAAAGTGAAGGAAGAATTTCCCCATTTATTTATAAACCGGCTTTCCAAAAGAGAGTCAGATAAGCGCGATGGCTCACTTCCCGTTAATTAACGAAAGCAAGGTGTTTTAGCAATTTTTTAGTAAAGAAATGGAAAACAGTCTTTGGTTAGTGACAAGGAAATGTCAATACAAACTTTTTGACTTTTGTTACTCCAAATACCTACATCTCTGAAAGAGCATATTTAAATCTTTATGGCCTAGCTCTTAACCTGGTGGATCATGCAAATTCCACCAGATTTATATTTATGATTCTTTATCAATGCTGTAAGACTTATCAAATCAAAGGCTGGAGAACTCGCTGGTATATAGGATGATTTAAAGGATTTCCCATAGTTTGTCTTCAAACAGACTGGTGTTCTGTTGGCTACCAAGCCACACTGATCGATATCATGGGTATTGAAAATTCGCAAAGGCAGCACTAAATCTTCCCATTTCAGAGTCTATATAGTTCCATACATTAATTTTGAATCCTCTGTCTTAACATACACTAAATTTATATGGTAATCGAAACGGAATGATGTTTTAATTGATTACATTCAATTAAACCTTGGAAAATGGTACCCTTCTTTCAGATTGGTATGCAGAGAAGTTACGTTTGCACAAATCTGAATTGTTCTTTCACACATGATTACATATTTCTGTCTAAGGAAGATCCCCTGAATGCATTCCATGCAATACATCCTTTACCATCAAACATACTACTATTGCATTGAGTTTCAAAAAATATTTGTTCTAAATATCTTAATGTTGACACTATTCAGGAGCTTTTAGAGACTTTCAGCATCAAATTAATATTATCCTTTCTTGGAGATTAGAATTAACAACAAATGTTGATTCCTTTCTCATTCAAAATACTCAACTATCATCATTAACATTAACTCATTACAAATTATTGATTTTCTATCATTTACTTATTATGAATTGTCTATTTACTTTCATTCCTTCGAAACTGATATCTTTTATTTCGAATAGTTAAGAATGTTTAAAACCTGTAAACAATTCTATATATATATATATATATATATATATATATATATATATATATATATATATATATATATATATATAACACTGAAGTAGGCATTAGGTGGACCATGCATAAAAGTAGGCATTAGGGGGACCATTTGTATATTTCTTTAAACTTCATTCTTTTAGGATATAATGGCATATTTATAGTCTCCTTACAATAAAGGTTGATATATGTGATGATTTATGTCGTCAACCCGCTATTAAAAAATATACAAAAAAAAAGTAGATAAATGGTCCCCTTAATTTTTACTAACTGTATTATATGACTAAAGGAGACCAAAATATATTTATAGCATAACACCGTCATTAGGTGGACCATTCCTTACACTATGCATAAAGGGGACTTTTTAAGATTTTTTTTTTCATTTTAACACAATAAGTTTTCAATAAATTTTGTTTTATTTAAATAAAGATAGTTTAAAGCTATCAAATCAAAATCTTGTCTTAAAAGGCAATTTTCGACTTTTTGCCAGAACTTCAAGATATCCTCCACATTAATGTTTCCATTTTAAACCATCTTAAATCAAAGAAATCGTTCCGCAGAAATTTTAATCCCGTCAGGGCAATGTTATTGCTATTTTTAAAGCAATCATTGTAAAAAAAGCATTTTTAGTGAAAATGTTATGTATTATTCAATAGATCGATCTGCAATATATGTCATTTTGGCGTTAGAGGACGATTTTCATATTATTTTCTTCAAACGGTCACAAAATCGAATCATATGCAAAAGTTGCAAATCATATTCTTAGATCTGATAGTATGTTTCGTAATTTAATTGAAACAATCCAATCGAAAACATATTTAATATGAGACGATCATCTGACCCTTGTTCCGCAGCCAAAAGGTAGCAATCGACGCGGAATATTTACCAGAAAATGACGTCATATTCCATGACGTCAGAAAAGGGGAGGGCAAAAACCAACAGTTTGTATTTCACGGAAAGCACGACCCATTTTGTAACACATTTCAATTTTGTTATAAATTGCATATAACGTTTTATTTAACCCACGCTAAAGAAAAAAAGTTGGCCGCATGCGAGTCCTCCTTTTAGACCTTATCATAAAAATACCGTCTTTTCATTTGTTTCGTGAGAAATTAAGTCCTTTTCCGAAATTTCGTTGGTCCGGATACTACAAATCCGTGTATGCCACGTTTTGTTGTCATATTAAATACCCGTTAATAAGATATATATATATAATCTTCAAACGGGCATGGGGGATAATGTACAAATAGTCTGTAAGGCTTAAATTTGGCAGTTTTTGGGGGGTTGGGGGAAGATACCAAAGACGAGACGAATAGATGCTACCCAATCATGTTCATCCCCCACGCTGTTCATTTACTAGAAGTGTTTTAAAAGCCTTCGACTATATACTGTTCAATATTGTCTCGTCCAAGTTTGTTTCTATTGTTAATGTCTGTCTTTTCCAACGATGTATCGTCCAGGTTTGTTCTTAGTGTCATCATATTGCCTAATATTGTTTTGTTGTGTCAATGCCTCTTTTGTCTCGTCCAAGTTTATGTTTGTCACACCAGAAAATGATATAAATTTATTGACACGAAAGGCTAAGTGATAAATTTTGAACGAACTATTTCCACGGAATGATTATTTATTATGTCAGGGCTCCAGATAGTGTCCGTACATCACTGTACGGGTGAATTTTGGCTAGCATGGATAGAAATGTGTGGCCAAACGTACACGTTCGGGTCAACTTTTGTATGTACGGATCCCTTGCCAAGAAAATCTGTATTTTGAAAATCATAAATCAAAAAAGGAAAAAGAAAGAGATCGCTTATACCATATCAACATAAAAAGTCAAATAATCTGTCGGAATTGTTCAAGTTCTGTCGAATTTTCAGATAGGCTGACCAAACAAAAACGAATTCGTATCGCCACTATTCAACAGAAAAAGATCGGCGATTTCTTTTTCAAGAATCGCCGTATTTAAATATATGCCCAAGGGCGAGCATAGGATTTATAATTGACCAGCTTTGGGACAATATTGTTCAAAAAAACAATCGGCCAATGCCATAAAAGTCAGTTCGAAACAAGAAAGTTGCGTGATATTCGTCCCTGTTTCACTTCGAACGCAGATTATTGTCATTCCCGACGGTTTTTATTAACGATAGGATTGAATGATGTGTGAGATGATTAAAAATGTTTTCTGGTTATTTTAGATTAATAGACTTTCGTTTTTGTTTGTGGGATTCACAAATCTGTATCCAATATTGTTTTCGTTTTTTTTTTAAATACCAATTATACTACCCATATTGTCGTATCAGCTCTTGCAAACAGAATAGTTTTTGTAGGAATAATCCCATCAGGATCTTTCCTGCTTTGCCTACCTTCTGTTGGTTGGATTTTATACTTTATTTAAACGATATCGAAAATTATTGTATTAGATGGAACCTTAAACTTAACGTAGATAAAACAAAAATAATGATATTTGCAAAGGGTCGACATACATCATACGACTTTTTTTGAGTAACAGTAAAATTGAAATTGTACAATCTTTCGAATACCTTGGAACGCACATTTTTAAAGATGGGAAGTGGAACCGTACTCAAAAATTAATTGCACAGCGCGCATCGTCTTCAATGCATTACTTATTTACTGTGTTTAATCCGTTAGATATTGCCATTACTCATAAACTTAAATTGTTAGACTCCTTAATTATGCCAATTCTTAATTTTTGGAATCTACATTCCATTGAATTTACATACCACTTTTTGAAGGACGGTACTTTATCGATACACAAACAGCGGTCTGACCCCCAATTACTCGAAATCTCCATTAAATGGGCCTTTAAATTCAAATAGTAATTGAGTGATTTTATTGCAGTGTAACAATGAATAAACGTTCGTAAAACTTATTCTCTTCAATTCTTTAAATGCATTAAGTGTACAAACTGTTTCATATGAATAAGTTGAATTAAAAGACCCATGAAGGGGTAATCTTAGTTGTGCTTTATTCTAAGACTCAACCATCATGAATTCACAGCTAAATTTCAAATTCATAGCATATAGAAAAGGTGGGCACAACTTGGCACTAGATGAATACTAACATATACAGAAAGAACTAATATATAAGAACAGGAAAGATAATCTGGAGATGCATTGCACAAGACTTCATCCTTTAATCAACATCAGACAATAATCCAACAGCATTCGAAAGAAATCCTCACAACAACCCTGCTCGACCAAGTTTTACCAGATTTATAGCATCCATATTCAGATAGAATAGTCATGATGCTAGAGGTTTACGTCTTTCATTTTGGTTAACGTCAAGTCATGTACGCACAATTCTTTAAGCGTTCGTTTGCAAAATGTATGACTTTGAGCTAAGTTTAAACAGTATGGAGAAAGACATAGGCTAACGGCCTACAGATTACTAAAGACGCCAATACACTTCTTAGTTCAGCTTGTCTACTTAGGTTAAACTGTCTGATTCCAAAATGTATGGTGACTTACATATTTTAGGAATTTTATTATAGTAGGAGGGCAGTTCTCCGCCCAGTTAAAGATGTTCGAGGGGGCACTTCTCCGGGAGGGCACGGTAACTATGATTTAAGGATGATTTTAGTAAAAACAGCAATGCACATCAAGAAGATGAATTCCTTTCTTAAATTCTGTTTTTTTATAATTAATATGACTTTTACCCCTCTGAGGAATAAACCGTTGATATAATACAATGAAGATCATATACTAGTGAATTAATATAAAAAGTTGAAATCATTACATTTAAAAAGGATTCTGGGTTCCCATTTAACCACATAATGAATGGTAACCCTTTATCATTACTAAGAAAGTCGATAGTCGACGTTCCCTTTTAGGCCCTCCTAATCCCAAAATTCACCCGAGTGTGGTAAAATTCGAGTCGACGTCCGATCAACGGCTTGTCTTGTTTGCTATTTCACTATACATCCTACAAATCCAACCCCGCACGGACTGATTTACGGACAAACAGACGATCAGAAAACAATTTTTGCACATATATGATTAATTAGAACGGAACTAACATTTAAAAAAAAAAATAGCCCTGTTAATCATACAAACAAATTCAAATTTTTTGGGATATCGGGGTCTGCTATAAGGCTCATTACACACAGACGGAGGAACACAATTTAACGAGTTAACCCTTTCCCAAACAACAAATTTTCGACTGTCCCAAATTTAAAGAGTTTGAAGACGACATTTTAAAATGCGATGAAGTTGGAAAATAGCCTTCTGATAGGGCAGAAAACATTGTAGGAAAAGAAAAAAAACAACGCTCGTTACGAACAATTTCTCCTTTTCCCGCAATGTTTTCTAAAGTCGTCTGCAACAAAGTGGTCAAATGTCGATATTGTTCTGGAAAGGGTTAACATGATTGAAAGTTGAACAATTTTGAAAACCTGAAATTTGTAGTTCATTACCCCGAAAAGGCATGTTTGCTGTAGCGTTATATAGGGACAAACAGTCTCAAAACCCTGAAATTCAGGAATAATCCTGAACTCTTTCACCCATGGGTTAAGCATTTTTGATCCTTAATTCTTACGAAATCCAAGTCCTTGGATATTCTTTCTACTGTTCTCACAATAGTTAATGCTGGTTAATATTAACTCGTCCGAACCACGACTTTTCTTGTAGGGTCGTCAGTTTCTGTCTTTACCTCTCATCAAATGGAGAACCAGTGAGGAGAGTATGGTGGGATAATTGGGGAGTTTCTTAGAACAAACACAATTCGGGTTCAGTTTTTCTTTAATATTTTCACTACAATCATTATAAAGGATATTTTATCTATTCATATATATCTATTTCATTCTCTGCACCGTTCACTGCTTTGACAGTAAACTCTTTTGGAAGATTAAACATGAAGATGATAAGGTTTATTAATGCACAATGAAATGTTTGTGATATTCCGCTGCTTCCCAGATTCAAATTTGGATCATTGTTTACGAAATAAACCGATATAACGGTAAACTATATCATTGTGAGGCAAATTGATTATCTTATCATTACACCCGGCCTGATGGACTTATAAGTCTAACACAAATAAGTAAACATATAAACACATGTACAGGTGAGGTTTACATAAAGTTTTTCATGAACAGGAGAAATTTTAAAAGGTAGAAATTGGTTGATAAGCATATTCGTGGAAAACTTCGATATTAACGAAACGGTTTGATCTATTGTTGACATGTGGCAGCAGACGATTAAAAAAAGGAAACTCTGCTATAAAAAGTGATAACCGTAGTTATATAAGGCATACCGACACACATCTGAAAACATGACATGGGTGAAAGTTGGAAATTATGAAAACCCCGAAATAAAGCTGGGGGTCAAGGGGGCCGCAGGGCACCCTGTCGTTCCAGGGCAAAGCCCTGGCCAGGGGTGCAGGGGGCCGGAGGCCCCCGGAAGCTCCTGGATTCCAGCAATTTAAGATGGTAGTAATCCATCTTCCTGACTCAAAATGTGTCAATAACTTAGAAACAATTCTATGTTCTGCCAGAAGGAAAAATGAGGTCAAACAAAGTAGATTCAGGAGAAACAGATCATATAGGAGCTATCTAAGCTAAATCAACTATGTAAACAAATGTTTCCTGATGCACCCCTAGGGCTATATAAGTTTGAAAAGGATTAAGAAGAAATAACACAAGAGTGAGTAAATTTCAACATTAATATAATCTCTTTTTTTCGTTATACTATAGTCAACATGATAAACTTTGAACTTTTAACATTTTATTAGTACATTTATGCCGCTGGCCCATAAAACATGTTATTGAATTATAACAATCATAATTATCAGTCCCTAAAATAAACCAAAGCAATGATACCAAATACTTTAAGAGAGCTTAAATAACATTCACAATAGCAAAAACTTATCATTGATAGATATCAGTTTATTAAAGAATAAAAAGAAAAATCAATTGTACCAACAACTTAGAAAACGTACATCATCATGTATGTCACCCATTGAAAAATCATCATAGTTACAAGCAGGGATCATAAAAATGCCGGTTTTGGACTGATTTCGGTTGTACTGGACCGAAAAAATCGGTCCGGATAATAGACAGGCAATTTAAATTTACAAATGAAAAGAAATGAGAATCATACATTAATGAAAAACAAACATGGAAAGAAAAATTAAATACATATCACATTGATGCAAGTTTGATCCTTATCTGATGTCATAAATGCTTGAAACGTATGCAGTTTCAGAACTTTCTGATTGTACCTTGTAAAAAGACAATATTTAATCAAATAAATGTTCTTGATATATGCATTCCAATCACATCATGTTCTCCATAGTGCATCGAGATGGTGTTTTAGGTTACATTGTGTTCCATCCTAAATGCTTAATACAATATCTTTCAGAATGATCCGTTTTCCAGCTGTACTTCTGAGGTTATCCTTTATAAGAAATCTCATTCTTATGGTTGAATAGACAATAGCCATATTTCCATTAATCATCGATGTATGCTGCTAAATTTTCAATTCATCAACAACTAACTCAACATTTCAAATTGCCTTCAAGAGTTTTTCCTTTGGATCCTTTGTTTCCCTTGTATTTTCATCGCCTCACCTATTTCAATAACTTTTTCACTTCTTGATAACAGTCCATTTCAGCATCACATTTTTAATATCAATAAAATCCAATAGCCTGTGGAAGAAATGAATGTAAATTATGTAAACGATTGTATGCTTCAAGCAAAGGGAACAATTATAGATCTTCTAACTGTATCTCTTGCCTTTAATCTGTAAACTGGTAGCTTTGTCATGTCTGTCAAAACGAAAAGCATAAATTGGAACAATTCAGCAATATAATGTAAAATGCCTTGAATATGAAAACAAATTTGTCATAGGGAAACTGTTTTTTATATATGATTGTTATAAATGTATTTTTTTTAGTTAAATCCATCTTATTTATTGGTTGGGAAGCAATTTACATAATTAGAGGCAACAAAGTCAAGAAAGCAGAATCTTGTGTTTGCTGCAAATGAATTCCGTTATTTGACATGCCTTAAAAATACAAAAGAAATTGCATTTCATTTAATGTTCAAGCAACAAAAATCAAAGACCCCAAAGTCGCAATTACTACTGGTCTGTTCTTAGACCAAAACGGAATTGACTGCATCTTTTCTCTATATGAAGTAAGGGGTTATTATCAATAAATTATCATAAACTTGGCACTTGAAGCATGTCTGTATGACATGATCTTAATATGAAAAATAAACCATCACAAAAATATATACCACTCAAAATGTGTTTTGTGCTGATTTTTCCAGCAGATAACAATTTGTAAAGATAACAAAGGTGATAGAGTTAATCATGTATAAGCATTTATAGAAAACATGATATTTGCTTTATGAAGTTTGAAATGTGCAATCTGTTAAAAGTTGACATTGCTTTCAAATTGATTTAACCGATATCATAAAAGCTGTCTCTTGTGACCATTGTGAAAATCAGCAAAACAACTTTACTAATAAAGAAATAGAAATTACTGTTCCTTGTTGTCTTCATCATTCTGTACTGTTTTGCATTCAATATGGACATACCTGCATGAAATATAGATATGTACCTGTAAGATAAACTTATCAGTAGCAAAAAAAGGTTGGCGTATTATAAGGATTAATATGTAACATACGAAAATATGTGCAACATTTATCAAAAAAAGAATATCACAAAAAGCATCCAATTTTCACACATGTTTCCATTCCAAGATTTAATTTCTTAAAAAAGGATATCACTAGGAGAACTTTTAAGTTTTCTTCTCAAAAACAATTGTTATCTTATCTTAGATTTTCCTCTATTCACATTAGGTTCAAGACGGGGACTCAAGCTTTAGAACTCGGACATTTCTTCTGATACTTTGTGATTGGCCTTTGGCGAGATTTCAGAGCATAGTACTGGTAAATCCAGGACAGCCTGGATATTGATGACACCACATCAAAAAAAAACTGGTCTAAGACTGCCACTATAACCACTGGACCTCAAAAATTCTGTAATGGATTAAGATCACTACAGAAGAGGGCTAAAATGACTTTACTTTTATGACTGCTCTAATGAATGGCTAGAGAGGACATACGACTTATCCTTAATGTTCAACATTAGTTTTGGACAAATAAGAATCATTTGAAATGTGGCAAAATGGTGAATGTAAAATGGAAGATCTTGTTGGTTTAGCCAATTCATGCAAAAGTTAAAATACAATTCTTACAAACAATTCACTTAACTTATATTGTGTTACATTCCAACAAAATCACAATGATTCTTGGAATTTGAAACTTCACGCTTATCAGTGGTATTTAACGAAAACATCAAAGGAAAGCATGAAGCAGACTCTCAGGGGACCAGCTTGAAATCTAAGTTTCGAACAAAAATAAAATGTTATACACATATCATTTTCAAATAGGCTTTATAAGGGAGATGTAAATTTTATAGACATACCAGCTTTAAACAAAGTGTTTAGGCTTTAGGGGGACCAGTATATATAATTGACATACCAGCCTTAATTAGGCTTTAGGGGGACCAGTATATATAATAGACATACCAGCTTTAAATAGGATTTAGGGGGACCAGTTTAAATCATTGATATATCAGCTTTAAGACGGCTTGAGGGGGACCTGTATATATCATTGACATACCAGCTTTAAATAGGCTTTATGGGGGTGAGTATAGATAATTGGTAAACCAGCCTTTAACAGGTTTTTAAGGGGACCAGTTCATACCATTGACATTCTAGATTTAAAAAGGCTTTAGAAGGTACAATTAAAAACAATTAAAACCCAATTAAAAAGAGACAAAGGTGACAAGTACATAAACGTAACAGTTTTTAACAGGTTCAAAGTGAGTGGACCACACAAAATTATACACAACTTTATACTGAGTTCAAAGGGACAATCACTAAAGTATGACATATCAAGTAGTTCAACAGGTTCTTAAGAGACTGTGAGGGGGACTACCTCTCGAGCATAGTTTTGACTTTTCATGATATTGAGTTAAGTTGTGACTTGATTGGCAATTGTGACAGTGACAGATAGACAAAATTAATATGTACCTTCAATAAAAGCTAAATAGGGGTTTGCATGTTCTGCATCTTTGTAGCAACCAGAAACTTTTTGGAACCTATTCATAAAGGTTTGGTGCCATGTACAGGAACTGAAAAAAGAATGTGCTTCTAAATAATTCATTTCAGTCAATATAATGTTAACTAATTAATTAAGAGCACTCTTTAAGCCACACTATCGGTCAGATAAAGTAAACCATCTAGAGCAAGATAGGCTATGACTTCATAAACAATTTTGTAATGTCTAGGTTTCAACATGAACAAAATAAGTAAATAAAATGTTTGCAGATTTGTGCAAAATATATGTATATCTTAACTAAAACCTAAAACCGGTGTCTACAAGGGAAGCAAATTTGAAATATTCTGCGATTCATTGTTTTCTTTTTACAAATGGACACATTGCTTTGAAAAATTTAAATCACATATTCTAACCATCTTATTGTAAAGCAATAGTCATTTTAAAATTTTATGAAGAAATAATATCATGATATCAGACACAAGACGAAAAGATTGAAGATTGCTTCACCAATGAAATCAACGCTCTCCAAGCATCCATTGTTGATACTTCAACAAGCGTTTGTTGCAATATCAAGTCGCCAAGTATATTTTCTAGACTTAAATTATATAACACTTATGCAAAAATGGTAAGGAAATACTGCTGAATAAGATACAAAAATATATGTTTCAACTTTGAGATGGCAGCTGCCTCTAACATCTATATTGCGTCATCAATCAAATGAAAAACAAAACAGTTTTCCCAACAATGTTCGTGTACATCTGTAGGCAGGGGGCTATTAACATTATGTCATTGATATTACCTACCACGATTTCTTTCCTGTATACAAGAAAAACATCGTTTTTCATCTTGGAGAAGAAAGTCCTTTAAGTCAACTCAACTAATACACCATACCCTGCAAAGATATTATATAAAACTTCAGCTCTACAATCATAAGTTCAATTCCCTCTTAAGTCGGATTTCCTCTCTTAGATGCGTTTCATCAATGTTTCGATCTTAAGTGTGATGATGTCAAAGAATGGTAGCCATTTTTCTATGATTATAACATTTAAGTTCATTCAAAACGGGATATATCTATATAAAAATACGTACCCATTACTGTTTATAATATAATTGAACTAGATTTACACAACATGGATTAATGCATTTGCACATGTACATTATCAATTGCAAAACAAAAGGCTCACATCAATAAGTACATGTTAACCTCTAACAAGTTGCAAATGTGATAAGCTAGGGCCAAAAGAAATGTCAAGTCATGGTATACCGCTATCACCCAGTTTATGTTCAGCCAGGTCGGTGTTGGAAAAGCATCATCATACATGCAACCATTTTCTTTTTATGTATTTCCTTCCTCATTATGGCCAAATAATATGATTACCAGTTAACCAAAGTTTTGAATGACAAATAATTTTAAATAAATGTTTAGATCATCTACAAGGACGGATATGATAATCAAGTATTCCGGCACAATGCAGTAAAATTTACATGTCGGTCATTTTTGTAAATATGACATACCGGTAGTTGTGAGTGTTTTCATATCGCTCCTTACTAATGACTGTTTTTTTGGGACATGCGATTCTTTGCTGAAAGGAAGTGTGGTAAGTGTGATTTAAATCACTCTTAGCTAAGTGCATTTAAGACATTTCGCTATTTGGGAACATTAACCATAGCCAAGCTTATGGGAATGTAACCATCATTTTGGAATTGCAAATTGGGAAAATCTTTTTATTTAAAACAAAAGATTATATACAGACTTTCTGTACAAAACTAAAGATTCTAGAGTGAAAATGAAATAGAATGTGCTTATATGCATACAACTACATAACTTAAGTTAATGCCACAATTCTCTCCAAACTAAGGAGTTATTTTGAATAATTTCTGACATCAAACATTTCATATTGGACCATTTAGCTTTTTCTACAACAGTTTCCCTCATTACCTTTGAAGTCGAAAATATTTCAACTCAAAACATGTTTTCCTCCATTGATGGAATATTGTAGAAACTTTTTCATTTGAAGACAACCTCTGAAACAAAATTGAAAAAGCTTAAGTAAAAAAAACAGTTGTATCATAATATTACAATAATCACTAGTATAAAATACATTATGATACTCAGAACAGTAAACTGATAAAATAAAATCACTGGCTTTGAAGACATTTACTTTTTACATTAAGTATAAACCATGTGATGGATTCCAGCTTATATCATGAAAGTAGCATCATTATTTTCTGAACACTCATTCTTTTCATGATATGATGATTTGTACCATACCTTTTTTTATCAACATACATGTTAGTAACAAAACTATGAGCTTGACATGACATGCTTCTCATAAACACACAGTCACTTCGACACTACCCTGACAGGGGCATAAAATGTGTAAGAAGTAAGTCAGAAGAAAATGGTCATTTTGAAAAACAAAATCAACAGGATTACCATGGAAAACTATTTGGCAAGAACCATTATCAGTATAAAGATCTATTATTTATTCTCACAGTTAAATACAAACTATAAAAAGATTATAACCAGATTCCCACTTATGAAGATAATATGAAATTTATCTAAAATCATCATTTTTCAACGGTGTGTGTGGTGTAGTGGATAGCATCTGGAACTGAAGACCAGGCGGGCCCGGTTCGATCCCCGAAGGTGGCCATGTATTTCACCGTAGAGTGTTTTTGGGCGAAACACACATCCTAGCCTAGTACTGGTAGGCCACCAGGAAAAAATGTCGAAGTCCCCGTAAGGGGTTTGACATCATAGGATTAGGAAGATAGAGTATGCCAAATGTGAGAAAAATGCAACCACTTTCAAAGGGACTTTCAAAAACCTATTCAATAGAATATATTAACCTTATAGAAATTATTCTTATTATCAAATATGATCATTTGGTACAGTAAATAGTTTGCTTGGTTGTCAACACCAATGTTTCAATAAGTCGAATATAGTTTGTAAGTGGTTTGTCAATCATAGTTTAAACATAATCACTGTCTTAATTTGCACATAACAATTACTCAAACTCTTTGATGTTATTACTCTAGAAAAATAATTGACTTATGAAATCATATTAACTCAATGTGGACAATTTGCAATTTTGTACATATAAATGGGAAAAGAAAAAATACTAGTAAAAGAGTGATTACAGAATTCACGAAAACCGACGGTCCAACAGTCCCGACTGCCAATTTTGTCCAAGGACAGACGAAAGTTATAAGCTTGTCGGACCGCGTGACTGGCAAAAAAAAGCTCCGACAAATAAAAAGATTGTGCAATAATATGCTTTTCATTATCAAGGTCCAGTGTTATTACTTTGGTACCGATCTTTTTCAATAAATATAAAAACTCGATATGTTGTTGATTCGATTATTTGTTTATACTCTTCCTTGTGAAACGTCGATTTGTTTTCTCGCTTAACATTGGACCAATACGTCTACAACGAGCCAATCAAATACCTAGATAGATACGGGTAATTGGTTTTGATGAAAGTGACATCATTCGCGACAATCGGAACTACTCGGAAAGTGAAGTGACGTCATTCCGCTGGGAACCAATATGGCGTCATCCCTATTATTTCAGAGGTGTTTTCATTTGATAAACCCGATGTGTTCAGATTGCATTCGTGATTGATAGTTATGAACCGAGGGTCAATCAGATTGCGCGATGTATTTATAGAAATAACTATTTCGGGGTTTTCCCACTGAAGTTCATCTGTTTACACATAGATACTGCCGCTCAAACGACGGAATTGGCCCTACCCGACCAAAAGGTGATTTCGTTTCCATTCTTTTGACAATTTTACCAGACTAGTCCCTATTTTCGGACTGACAGATTTCATTTCGGACTGACAGGAAATGACTGCCTGTCGGTCCGAATGACCTGTGGACCTGAAAAGTTTTCGTGAAGTCTGTGATTACCTTTAATGATCAACACATCCTGCAATGCAGCCCTCAACTAAAATAATACTTGAGAAATACATGTTGTTATTTTTAAGGTTAAGAAAGTTTAAAAAGATAATATCTCAATCTCTGAGTCTCTTTAAACAATATTTTAAAGTACATTCAATATGCACATATACAGAATTGAGCTTATAACATACTTTAAATGCCATGTTATGTATAAGAAGAAACCTAGGAAGAGTAGTGGAGACAGCAACCCCCTTCTGGTCAGGTTTCTAGTCAAGTCGTACCCTTGTTAACTCATACCTTATTTGGTCAACTTGTACCCTTGGTCAACTCGTACTGTAGTCAACTCGTACCTCTTATATAATGTATACTTCCATCAAATTTTTTTCACCAATTTTTACTAAATCTATTACTAAATATATGTGTAGTAAGTCGTCCGATTATATTGAACCAAATAAAACAAATGACTGATGCGGAAAGGTGTACTCGAGATACGTTAATCCCATTACTGTGATCAGCTCATCAAATGCCAAGAATTTTTTTTTATGTAAAAGTGAACATTAGGTAATTGTAATAATAGATATGTTATTTTTTATCATATAGTTACATACCTGGACCGGTCGCCAAACAGCCTGATTTACATTTTGATGTTTTTATTAATAAAAGTCGGCTAAGTAATCAATTAATTGCACACCAAAAAAATGCCATTAAGATTATGGTATTACCTCAATGACATTGATCAATGTGACATCATTAATTGCCGACTTTCTTTAATTACGTGCCTTTAATTATAAGGGCCGGTCAGACAGGCTTCCGCGAGTTGATCACGAGTGTATCGCGAGGAAAAACTGTCAAACGCGAAGTAAACGCGGTCACAAGTGAATGACACGCGAATGAAACGCGGATGACTCGCGAATAACAAGTGCGCACACGCGCGAAACATTTTACACGCGCTCGGAACCCGATTTTATTTTTGAGCTGCTCAAAAATTAGGCGCAATGGCCACCGCGTGTCGCACACGTGGTGTAAACGCGGTACAAACCCGGACCAAACGCGATAACACGCGGTACACTCGCGGATCACAAGTGGACGACAAGTGGTCACTCGCGGGCATACGCAAAATTTCTTCGTGTGATTGCGTGTGTAGCACTTGTCATCCACTTGTGTTCCGCGTGTCTACAGCATTCCTAGCACCTGTGATAGCGTGTGCTCCGCGTGTATAAGGCTTTCTCAGGGATTGTGTCACGAGTCATCCGCGGGCCATTCGCGTGTTTTCGCGTTGAATCGCGATTGAACCACGACTGATTCGCGTGTCGTCCACGACCCAATCTCGTTTGTACCACTAGTTATTTCTGCTATAAAAAGATCGCGTGTTGGCCATTTTCATCAGTTGTGATCAAGACGTTGAAGAGGCAACATGGATCCGGCACATCGTAATGCTTTGGTTATGCTGTTCCAGCAACATCAGAACCAGCTTCTTCAGGTTCAGCAAGCCCTAGATGGTAGAAGAAGAGTGAGGAGAAGACAAAGAAGAGTCAGAGCCATATGGATGCGCCAATGGATCAACCGCAGGCCACAGCTGGGGCTGTATGACAGACTGATGGTGGAGCTGAGGAACGAGGACCCCCGTGCCTTCAAGAACTTTATGAGAATGCCTCCGGTGATGTATGACGAACTGGTGGAAAGGTTGACACCAACACTGACGAAGGAGACAACCAATTGGCGAGCTCCCTTGGACCCAGGCTTAAAGGTGGCCATCACCTTGAGGCACCTTGCATCAGGCTCGAAATACAGGGAGATGCAGTATGGCTGGCGTGTCCCACACAACACCATAAGCCTTATTGTTCGTGAAGTTTGTGAGGCAATTGTGCATGTATATCGTGAGGAGATGCTGGCACCCCCAGAAACCCCCCAACAGTGGCAACAAATTACAGACGATTGGCTGAACAGGTGGAATTTCCCTCACGTGGTTGGAGCTATAGACGGCAAACACATAGCATGCAAGGCCCCTCCCAACTCTGGCTCTGAATTCTATAATTACAAGGGTTTTTTCAGCATTATTCTCTTGGCTGTGGTCACCAGTGATTACAAGTTCTTATGGGTGGACGTGAGTGGCAAGGGGGCCTCATCAGACGCGCATATCTACAATGCCAGTGAGTTTAAAGAAGGCTTACAGAACGGTGACATTCTTGGATTCCCTCAACCTACTCCCCTCCCAGGGGACACAGAAGATCTACCTTACTTCCTGGTGGGTGACGATGCATTTGGATTGAGAAGCTTTATGATGAAGCCCTTTGGGAACAGACAGCTATCAAGAAAACAAAGAATCTTCAACTACAGATTGTCAAGAGCAAGACGAGTGGTGGAAAATGCCTTTGGCATTCTTGCCAACAGATTCCAGGTGTTACTAACAACAATGATGCACCAACCAGACACGGTTAGGCTCATTGTCAAGGCATGTGTGGTCCTCCACAACCTGATGCGCACGAGGTATCCTGTCATGCAAAACAGAATTGTTGACATTGAACGCCCTGATGGAGCCCTGGTGCCTGGTGCATGGCGTCGAGGAAAGAATCTGGATGACACAAGACCTGAGAACCTACCAGGAACCAACAGGGACTACAAATTGGCCAAGGCTCAGAGGAATCTCATAATGGAATGGTGTTCATCCCCTGCTGGGCGTGTTCCATGGCAAGACAACATGCTCCTTGACTAGTTCTTGTGGAAGTGACAGTGTGGACAAGTGATTGTGTTTGGGGGCATTGTGACAGTATGTGTTTGGGGGCAGCATTTGTGGCATTAAAACTTTGATAAAACTTTTATATAATAAAATAAATGAAAAAATCCTGCAATAAAATAAAGTACATTTCAAATTGGAAAAGAATAAAAGTATGCTTAGGACTTTTAGTCCTCAACTCACTTTTATTTCTTTTCATTTGAAATGTAATTTTATTTTATTGCAATATTATTAACATTTATTATTTTCAATGTATTGTTACATTTTTTGTCATTCAATAATATGGTTATAAAATAAAAAATGAACGAATATTGCAATGAAAAATATTTGAAATGACAAAGAATAAAAGTTAAATAAATACATAAATTATTTATTCAACTTTTATTTTTGTCATTTGATATACATTTTGTTTTGTTGCAATATTCTCCCACTTTCATTTTATTATAATTACAACATCTAAGTCACATGGTGCAAATACTGTCTTCTGATTGACTGAGATGCAACATGCAATCCAAGTTCATTGGGCGATGAACACGGTTTTGCAAACAGACTACTTTTCTACGGAGTAATTTTGCTAGTTTTGTTCGCTATAAATCGAATGAATCAAATAAAATTAGTTTTAAATTTGTTGAGTTGTAATTATAAGAAATGAAATTAAATGTGTCGAGTTTACGGCGTGCGTTATACAAATAAGTGCACTTTTCCCCGACCCGACGTTCATAACGCCGTAAACTCGACAAATTTTAATTTCATTTCTTAAACCATTTCACAAAGTTCAATTTATTCACGAAAAACAATTAGTAACAGTTCAACAATTTTATTATCACGTATCACGTGTATAACAAGTGAAATAAAAGAAAGTCACTGCTAGCAATCCATGCTATGGCAAAAACAAAATACAAAATACATCAGTTCAAGGAATGTCACTGTAGCACCATGAACCACATCACAACACTACAACATACGACTGTCAGTGTAACATGAAACCTTCATGCATCCTCACCCTCACTGTCACTGTCACGAGTTCCCTGAGTAGCCACAGACTGAGTGTCACTCTCAACTGCTGTTGGTCCCACGGCTGGTGGTGTTGACAAGGATAGTGGTGCACCCAAACCTGCAGATGCCAGAATGGGAGGTCGGTGAGTTGCTGGTGACACTGTCGAGAATGGTGGGGTGTTCATACTGGCTTGTGAAACACGGCCGAAGTTGTTCTGCTCCATGTTGAACGACCAATCCCCACCTAGGGCAGTGCTCAATGCTCTAGACATCGATTCTGAAGATGCTCTGGGTTGACGAGGAGTACTGAGGTTGGGTTGTTGAAGCTCTTGCTGCTGCCCAGGGTACTGCTGCTGCTGTTGGTATCCTCCTCCTCCTCCCCCTACGACATGCTGCCAGGAACTGCAGGCATCATAGTTGGGCTGTGGCTGGAAGTACTGCTGATGCTGAGGGTACTGTTGAGGGTACTGATGATACTGCCCAAAGGAGGCGGCTGTGCAAGTTGGAGGAGCCGAAGTGGAAGCCGAGGGTCTATCGGATTCAGCCTTTATCTGTTTCAGTATATCCGATATGAGCTCTTTGACATTGTTGAAGTCTTGAAGACTGCAAGACCTGAGAGTCTGGGTGACATAGCTTATGAAGGGTTCACGCTGGCTCTTCTCCCTCTCCTTGTCCTCGAGCATTTTTTCCATAAGCTTTTCAAGGAGTGTCTGGTTGGTCTGAAGATTTTTACGAAGTTCGGGCATCCAGCTCTCCTCCTCGTCCTCCTTCCTCCTCCTCTTCCTGTTCTGGGAACTAGAGTTGACTGATCCGAGCTCTGCTGCCTCCCTCTCGAGGTCTTCGAGCACATTGCCTGACTGTCTCTCTGTCTCAGCTGGGTCATCCAAGGATAGCAGAGGGGGTCTGGCAGTGGACGTGGAGGCAGAACGAACGACAGAACTAGCAGTAGAGCCAGCAGCAGCAGTACGTCGGATCTGCATGACAGTGTCAGATTCTTCATCAGGTATGGCAGCTGAAATAAGGTAAACGTTTGTTAAGCGTTTTGTATTCACATTTTTCTGAACAATATTAAACGACTGTTATTAGGGACAAGTGAATTTCTGAATAATCATTACACTTAATCGTAGTAATTATTATGTTTTAAATTTTCAAATTAAATGTACAAAAATGCTTTTGAAAAATGGAAATGTTTGAAATAATTATCAACATATGTACTGACCTTTGTAGAAGGAGATATTATTCAGCACCCACTTGTCCCTGTCGGTGAGAAGCTTGCGCTCCTGGCCACTGGCAACCTTGATCAGCCTGACGTACCAGTCCTTCAAGTTCTTCCACCAGTGCCCGAGGTAGTCAGTTGAGACACCAATTTCTTTTGCTTTAGCTTCCCAGGCTTCAGTCTTTTTCTTGTAGTCACGTTGACTGCGCATCCACAAGTAACTTCTGTCTCGCATCCACTCAACCAGATCCTGTTCTGTTTCAGATGGCAACTTCCACTCCTTCTTGGGACCTCTTGGCTTTCTCGGCTTCTTGCCCTTGCCCTTGGCATGACCATCAGCCTCTTTCTGCTCCTCCACAGGTTCCTCCTGCTCCTGCTCTCGCACCACAACTTGGGGTGTGGGGTCATGTGACGCAGGTGAGGCAGGGTTCTCCAGTGGCACATGCTGTGGCTCGGCCTGAGTGTCGACGGGCATGGTGGCAGTGCTCTTAGAAGGACCACTCGTGCTGACTGAAGTGTTTGCAACTGTTGTACAGACTGAAAAGAGAAAAAAAAGGTATTTTTAATAAATAGTAAGGAATGTTGAAAAACATACATATCAAATGAACACTTCAGCACAAATAGAATTGAAATAAATAAATTTATTTGAATACTTTCTGACTGCCACGTAAAATAATATTTAAATGAAATAAATTTTGAACACGTCACGTTATAACGAGTATTTCCAAATAAAAAAAATAAAAACATGTTACATAAATTGTACTTACCATCAGGAAGAAGCTCGTCCTCTTCTCCATTGCCATTGGCACCAGGGACACCAGCAGCGGCAGCAGCAGCATGTACCAGAGCCGTCACCTTTATGCCCACCTTCTTGGACTGCCTGTTCTTGCTGCCCTGGCGGGGCTCGGGGGTGCTGCTCTCTACCTCCTCGGTAGCAGTTTCAGGCTCCGAGACCTTCGCCCTCGGCCTGGGCCTTGCTTGCCCCTTCTTTTTCTTGGGCGTAGAGCTGCCCTTCTTTGTTTTCGGTGCCATCTTTACTCTACCGAATATGGATCAGTACTGATCGAGAACACCGGACGCGGCGGCTTTTATACACGCGGGCGGCAAGCGGAGCACAAGTGATCGGCACGTGATTCACACGCGGAGCACAAGTGATACACACGCGCTGCGTGTGATCACTTGTGACCCCATTTTCTGATCACAAGCGCTCACACACGGAGGACTCGTGGTAGACACGCGATGGACACACGGAGCACACGCGCGCGTGTGGTCCACTTGTCATTCGCGTGTCCAGCACGTTTGAGACAAATTGGCTGATTTTCACCGCGTGTAGAAAAAAATTGCAAAATTAATAGCAAAATTACACGTGATCAACTCGCGGAAGCCTGTCTGACCGGGCCTATACGATGATTATACTAATAAAGGGTGATCGGTTTCATTGAAGTTTTCACGCTTATATCATTTTTATCTCTCCTCACAAACAGTTGACAAATTGGATTGGAAATCGACAATAAAGCAAAGCCATCTATTAGCGTTTAATGCTATGCCATTTACATACCATTTGAGGAAATTATTACGTATCTATGAAACTTTCTTCGTTTGTACTTGTATGTTGTATGTTGAATCACATATGTAAATATAAGGTAGGTACGAGTTGACCTAGAAAATACGAGTTAACCAAAGATTTGGGTACGAGTTAACCAAAGATTTGGGTACGAGTTTACAAGGGTATGAGTTGACAAGGGTACGAGTTGACCACTAACCTCTGGTCACACGTTACTGGTCACATGTACAGTTCTGAAATTATTCATTCTTAAAGTCTTTTATTTGTATATTCTTCATACTCCTAGCTGTGCTTATAATATATTCTTACTAAGCTTTTACTTCATGCTTCCTAGTTATGAATATCTATGATTTAATTAAAGTGACCAGAAGAATTAGAACTAGAATTATACAATCATCAAACAACCATGTTAAGTAAGTGGGTGGGGTACGTTCCCCAGCTGCTATTGTTTATTCCCCGTCATCACATTACCGTTACTTGTGAAAACTGGTATAATATCTAAAGATGAGAACAATAGATCAGAAATTGGCATAGCATAGTCTTTAAAACATTCATAAGAATGACACGAGAGATATAGACATTCAACATTCTGTCATCCTATTTCGCGACCCAGCATAAATTCTCTGTAAAAGTTTACATGATCCGATTCGAGAAAAGATACTAAAGGACATTCGCATAGACCAATTCAAGATAATGAATCGCTGGTTAAAGAAAAGATCATCACACTCACCATTCTTTTTTCACAATGCATCATGTCAGAGTCGAGCCGAGTCGCCAAACACTGTCGATGTAAACAACGCGTATCCGCATGCGCGACAAGAATACCGCAAAGGAAATCTCATATTTAAAAAAAGAGGAGAATTTCTACAGGAAAAATGTATATTATTTAATTGCGGGAATAAAATCATCATATTTTTTGTAAAGATAGATGAGCATCGAAATAAGATTATTTTGTTGGTTTTAGATAAATATATAGCGGAAATAGAAAAGTTATTTGATATTTTGTCTGGTCTCCCTAAATCACATTTTTTAGGACAGAGAAATATATAGGGTCTCTCAAATAAACCAATTTTCGACAGTTTGGAGATATAAAAAAAATTTTTTTTGACAATTATCTAAACATTGTGGTTGCATTTATAGTAATTTCATAAAAATTAATGTTTGAAAACGTTGTTTGACTCAGCAATATAACCCCTCAAAATTAGGGGGACCAAAAATTGTCCCCCTAATTTAGCGGTCCCCCTAATGCCTATTTTTATGCATAACTGGTCGACCTAAGTCATATCTCATATATATATGTATAGCAGACTCCATGCTTATGCAAACATGTTAGTCACAGACCAGCCGTCAAGTAAATTGGCGGCTTTCCTGTGATCCTACCTGTTTGCTTCTCTGCGTATCTTTTCT
>OX401407.1:10752152-10810165 GCA_947846245.1 Cerastoderma edule | reverse complement strand
CAATGGTTTAGGAGGAAAAGATGTTTAAAGAAATTGTTGATGATGCACGACGGACGACAGACATTGGGCGATCAGAAAAGCTCACCTTTTGGGCACTTTAATTTGTGCTCAGGTGAGCTAAAAAAATAGTGCTGGTATTAATCTTTCAAAGTTGGTAATTTTTCTTGAGAAAATTCAAAATGACAAAAAAATAAATTGCTTGTGACAATCATAATTTTGACATTTTCTTGTTTTTCCATAGATTAATTACTCTGGCAAACAAATATCAACCCTAGGGACCATGAAGAAAGTTGAATCTGTTGAATGACTTGTTAAACATTGCATGAAAATAAAACAAATGTTTAATGTCCTTCTAAAATACTAACTGATGGATTGACCCCCCCCCCCCAAATATTTCAGGTAAACGATTCAGCGCATTAACCAATATTCTAGAAATTTCCTCATCAGGACTGCATAAATGATATGCTTTCCAAGCATTTGACTGTTTATCCCATATGAAAAAAATTGTTGAGACATAGAAGAGAGGTAACATCGTGTCACATTGGTTTCAATAGAAATATGCATTAACATGGGTCTGGAACTGGAGGTTACCAAGCGCCAAATTTTTCTACTGTCCGAAATTGAAAGAGCTTGCAGACTGCATTGCAAAATGTGACGAAATCGAAAAATAATCTTCTGATAGGGCAGAAATCATTGTGGGAAAAGGAGAAATTGCTCGTTACAAGCAATATTTCCTTTTCCCGCATTTTTTTCCAGTGTCATCTGCAACAACCTCGTCAAATAATGTTATTGTTTGGTAATGGGTTAACTTACCTGGACTCCTGTATACTGTGACACTGAAGTTGCCCCAGATTTCACCGTATTCATTGTGAGCCCTGCATTGGTACATCCCCGTGTCCATGAAGGTCACATCGTTAATGTACATGGAATTCCGCCCAATGTCAACCCTGAAAGTAACAATATGGGGAAAATGAAAATAATGTCTTTGATTATCTATATTAAAAGTTATTTTGTGCCTTGCAGAAGAAAACTACACAACTTTAGATAAAGCATCCAAATATTTGAATATTTGAAACTAATTCTATAAAGATTAAAGATTTAAACAACCAACTTGAATTGTCATGAAGAAGGAGGCTCAACAATTTGAAACCAATATGATAAAAGGGAAATGCTCATAATGAGAAATACCTCCTTGTGTCACATGACTTCCATGTTAAAATCATATAGCAAATGTTATTTCTCATTATTAACTGTTGTCCTCACCTTGTGCTTTCAATTTGACCCATAAAACAGTTCCACATAAAGGCAAAGTGCTAAACTTCATCGTCAAAAAAGGCTATTTGATTATGTAACAGGAGACTTCCTTCAGACTATAAGATATGGTATCTGAAAGAAAAAAAAGATTCCAACGTCTTCGACATCATTTTGCTACCTTTTTAGGAAAACGTGTCTTGCCAAAGGGCACTCCGCATATTATCCTCCATCAAATATCATGAGTATGATATCTATTTACCTGTCTGTGCATTTGATGAGGGAATTGTTATGGTACCAATCAACAACTGGTTTCGGGCTTCCCTTTACTTTACAGAGCAGCTCCAGACTGTCATTCACAAAGGTAATTCTGTCGGGAATTATGGGTCGTCTAAATCTTGGAGCTCGTCCTGGAAAATATGAAATAGATGTAAATGACTATCAGCTACCAAGGCCATAGGGCATAGCAGTCTTGTTCATGCAGTCTAAAAATCACAGGTGTGGCAAAATCTGTATTGCCCAGCTTGTCCAAATGCCTTTACTTTTTTTCCTAAAAATTTACTATATAACCACCATATCAAGGCCAAGTGCAGGAAAACATTAGGCATTTACTGACAAGTACATGAAAATCTGATTTGGCCATCCCTGATTTAATCCATTTTTTAGTATAACTGAGTTTGCCAACACTCATTGCCTCAATATTATTGTCTCAGTGAGCAATTTCTTCTTTTGTCCCTATGCTTTCTTAAAATAAACAAAACAAGAGGGCCATAATGGCCCTTTATCGCTCACCTGAGTTCTGTTTGAAAAAGAGGTATATTTAAGACAGAGTGGTTGGTATGTTTCAAACTCTTCTAAGTGCTAATTGCATTGAATACTCTAAGCCAATGCTCTTGCTTGTTAACATTTTTTTATATTGACCCCACATGACCCAGTTTCAAACTTGGCCAACATTTTTATTGAGACAATCATTCTGACCAACTTTCATCAAAATTGGACCATAAATGTGGCCTCTAGAGTGTTCACAAGCTTTTTAAATTATTTGACCTAGTGACCTAGTTTTTGACCCCACGTGAACCAGTTTCAAACTTGGCCAAGATTTCATTAAGACCATCATTCTGATGAACTTTCATCAAAATTGGAACATAAATGTGGCCTCTAGAGTGTTCACAAACTTTTTAAATTATTTGACCTAGTGACCTAGTTTTTGACCCCACATGACCCAGTTTCGAACTTGGCCAAGATTTTATTGAGACAATCATTCTGACCAATTTTGATAAAAATTGGACCATAATTGTGGTCTCTAGAGTGTTCACAAGCTTTTTAAATTATTTGACCTAGTGACCTTGTTATTGACCCCACATGACCCAGTTTCGAACTTGGCCAAGATTTTATTGAGACAATCATTCTGACCAACTTTCATCAAAATTGGACCATAAATGTGTGGCCTCTAGAGTGTTCACAAACTTCTTAAATTATTTGACCTAGTGACCTAGTTTTTGACCCCAAATGACCCAGTTTCGAACTTGGCCAAGATTTTATTGAGACAATCATTCTGACCAACTTTCATCAAAATTGGACCAAAAATGTGGCCTCTAGAGTGTTCACAAACTTTTTAAATTATTTGACCTAGTGACCTAGTTTTTGACCCCACATGACCCAGTTTCGAACTTGGCCAAGATTTTATTGAGACAATCATTCTGACCAATTTTGATAAAAATTGGATCATAAATGTAGCCTCTAGAGTGTTCACAAGCAATTGTTGACACACGCACGGACGCACGGACACACGGACGCACGGACGCACGCACGGACGACGGACATCTCGGTATCACAAAAGCTCACCTTGAGCACTACGTGCTCAGGTGAGCTAAAAAACATACTGAATATGTTTTTTTTTTTTCTTACTTTTAATCTGCCTTCTGTGGTTGCCTTCGAATCGGCCCTGTAACAAAATCCGAAATGAGGAAAGGGATTAAGATGGATGAATTGGGGATTCAGTTAAAGTTCATCTGATCAATATTGCAGCTGGAAATCTGAACCAATTCAAACGCAAGTTTTTAGCAGTTTATCAGGTATACTTCCCCCCCCATCTCCCACTGTACATAATAACAGAAAAAGGAGGAAATTCTGCAGGAGAATGCTACAAATACCTGCAAATTAATACAATTAAGAAATATAGAGTAAGACGAACAGAAAAGGCTTTTTAACAGTGTATACTTTATCCCGTTTTAAACAGGAAATGGCAAGGCAATATTTGATTTACACTTTTCCAATCCATTATTCACCCCATATAAAAAAATGAAATCTTGAAAAACATTTATTGATAAATTTTGTAAAACATTTCAACAAATGGAGAATTTGCTCATGATGAGCAAATTCCCCATGTGAATGTCATCAACAGTGTTTCCCATAGTTTAACAAGAACGGTTGGGAATGAGCTCTGCCCCTTTTGTTATCCCTTTGTAGATTGAAGATTTCCTCCCCTTACATACAATGAGAATGGAAAAAATGAGAAAATTAGGAGTCTATCAAAAACAAACTATCAAAGAAAAATGTTTGTTTCAAACAATTCTTCAATTAAATCTTGAAATTACATGCAGTTATTTCATTATACTTATCACACAAAATGATACTTTCATCCTATAATACCACTGTATGAAACTTCCTCAGATTAATTTCATTTATTACAGATTGTCAGTCAACTATCTGCAAATTAAGGTTAAAACTTACCCATTCCCATATACAGGTTCATGAATGTATCTAAATTTGTGAACAAGTTATGAAAAGCTTTGTGATCATGAATGGACATTTAACTTTCATAAATGTTCACAAACAATGTGATAGAGATATTTATCGCCATTTCATTTTCTTCCAAATGGCAATGAGTAATGAAATCTGAACACAAAAAAAATTAGGGGGTTGAGGGTTGAAATAAACCTTGGATAAAAATACATCTTGAATTTCAGCAGACATGAAAATAGCATTTTAGTTTATTTTATCATCATCTTATTTCATGGGAAATAATCAAAGTACAATATCTTTTTAATGAGTTCATGATAAATGCATCTGTCTGTCATGCACAATTCACAGAAATTAATTCATTTGTACATGCAGATACATTTCAGGCAGTTTGCACTCAGACTTACTTAACGCCACAAGTTGACATCAAACTATCACTTAATGCATTCTTAATAATTGTTACAAATGGATAAATTACTCAAAATATGTAATTTCTTCTTACGTCAACAAAATTATTTTCAAAATCTATAAAAAAATAAATAAAAAAAAACTTTGTTTTTCTTTCTTTAATATTGTCATCTGTGTGTGCCTTTATTTAAATAAATTTGCACCTGTCATTATATGTGACGTCGGCAGCAGAAATCGGTCTTACGGCGAAAACGTCGATTTCGAGAAAACGTCGTTTAAAGTTTGCGCTTTATATTTTCGTGTTAAAACATAATTAATCATGTTTTGTTTTCATTAAAACTTGCCAAACTTGGTCCCTGAAGTTTGAACCATATTCAACTGAAATAAAAGTGCAGTCCGAACGAAAAAACACAATATATTTAACTTTTGAAAGACTTAGCCCCGACCTTTCGAGTATTTCCTGTTTATAAATAGCGATGACCTACATATTTGTTTCTCGATGTAAATCACGCTTTCTTCGCATAAAAGTTTCGAGGTAGCATTACTTCATCGACAGTGAAGGTAAGTGGAATGATTAAGAATGGATTTGTAATGTTAACATTGTATTTACTCTCGTAACTATTGATAAATCGGTGTTAAAACGGTGTTGATACTTCACGAAAATAACCCGGAAGTCGTCGGAAATCTGTCACTTTCGGTTGCTATCTTTGGTTAGATGTGATTTAAGATTATATGAAGCTTAGTATTCGACATTCAAAACAATAACCCCAAACCACATCCAGTATTCTACTAAAAATAATAATTCATTATGTGATTTTGAAGAGAAAATATGAAACTTGCACGGAAGATCGAACTCGTTGACTGTGAATATGAAAAGGACATTATGGTTGTCTTGAACACTTTCGTCTGTATTCAGGAAAGATTCATTGCACATACGCTTAACTTTTCCTTACCACATGTGAGAATAACTTTCACTTATACTATACTACTTGTAAAATTAAGCTTTCATTACCATGGCAATTTCCAGTATAGCTCTTATTCAAAAGACAAAAGGAAGAAAACATTGGACCACCCCACCCACAACCCCTTACACAAAAGAAAACAGTTAGAAACAATAAGCAAATCAGAATGATGTTATCTTCAAAGTGTCTGAAAAATATAAATCAAAGGCCTGAAAGGCCAGACTGCGTCGCAGTGGAATTGTATTCCTTAGTCTGAAGGACTGTTTGTGTGTTTTAATTTAAAAAATATCTAGAAGATAAAATGCAGATAAACCATACAACTCTGTTGTATATCTTATTTATTAAAGAAAGAACAACTGTAAATATAAACAATGTGCAAATGCTTTTAAATGTATTCTATGAAAAACGTAATAAAAAATAAGTATGAAATTAACTACAGTATTAAGTTTTTGTACGATGAGACATAACAAGAGACCCATGAAGTCCTGAAATACTGACTAAATTTTCATCGATATTGACAATCTGATAAAAGTTGGTAAAGATTTGAAGAACATAATTCAACTCTTTACGTCCATCCCCATCTCTTGCATGTGAATCAAAAATGAAAAAAAATCTAAATGATAACAAATTGCTTTTGCATTTCCCTTACATATAAATATGCTGTACTGAAATTCTCCTTGATTGGCAGGCAATCCAACTCCTATAGCCATCTCAAGTTTAACAAGGGGGTAATTGTCTGTGTAATTCGGGTTCATTGCACCACTGTACGTTTTCTTTACTTTGCATACAAAATACTCACTAGACAAACAAATGTAGGGAGGCAAGTCATGTACTTCAAGAAACTCACCTGAGTTGTTGTTATATTTTCTTATATCAATATACAAATCATCTCCTGCAATCAAAACTTGATCCAAATCATAATTCCTCCAAGAAAACTTATCAAATGGATGTGTAAAAAGTATGGTACACACTGCTTACCTCTTGACAACACACTAAACATCTCATTACCCTGGTGGATGTTTCCCTAAATAGGAAATTCATTCAACATTTTGTTAATCTGACTTTCTGGCCCAGGATTCGTTTCGACATCACCACATATCATCAAAAGTAACATAATAAGTAAGAGGTTTCTGTTAGCATGACAGACCATAAATAGCACTAAGATAAAATTTAGTTTACAGTCTGTGTCCTCATCTCCATCAAGTTTACCGGCTTGCAGTCGTAAACAAAAACATCCTATCCTCAACATCCATTGATTAAAATTAATCTTCATTTATTCACATAATATTGCAATGCAACTCAAAACAGTATCTCCCTTCATTTTCAAAAGATGAACAAATCGGAAAGGTTAGTGAATCCACTGTACACGAAGTCGAACTTTTTCAAGCATAGTCTTAGCACAAGATAGCCGGAAATTCGAAATCTTGAACAATGCCGCTCAGCATGCGCAAACACTAAACGCCCCGGCAAGTGAATAGATAAAACAACATGTCTCTGGATGTAAACATTGAACGTTTGGAAGCGATCATGTAATTTTCCAGACATGAAACCGTATCTCAACTCTAGCACCAAATAGTTGTATCGACTCTAGTATGTTCTCCAGAAATAAAAACAATATACTCCAAGATAACTCCAGACAGTGTGCAGTGCTCACAATTACTTATTACAACGTAAATTCCCCGCAAAAAGGCCCCGACAGGAGTATATATATATATATATATATATATATATATATATATATATATATATATATATATATATATATATATATATATATATATATATATATATATATATATATATATATATATATATATATATATATATATATATATATATATATATATATATATATATATATATATGAGATATGACTTAGGTCGACCAGTTATGCATAAAAATAGGCATTAGGGGGACCGCTAAATTAGGGGGACAATTTTTGGTCCCCCTAATTTTGAGGGGTTATATTGCTGAGTCAAACAACGTTTTCAAACATTAATTTTTATGAAATTACTATAAATGCAACCAAAATGTTTAGATAATTGTCAAAAAAATTTTTTTTTATATCTCCAAACTGTCGAAAATTGGTTTATTTGAGAGACCCTATATATTTCTCTGTCCTAAAAAATGTGATTTAGGGAGACCAGACAAAATATCAAATAACTTTTCTATTTCCGCTATATATTTATCTAAAACCAACAAAATAATCTTATTTCGATGCTCATCTATCTTTACAAAAAATATGATGATTTTATTCCCGCAATTAAATAATATACATTTTTCCTGTAGAAATTCTCCTCTTTTTTTAAATATGAGATTTCCTTTGCGGTATTCTTGTCGCGCATGCGGATACGCGTTGTTTACATCGACAGTGTTTGGCGACTCGGCTCGACTCTGACATGATGCATTGTGAAAAAAGAATGGTGAGTGTGATGATCTTTTCTTTAACCAGCGATTCATTATCTTGAATTGGTCTATGCGAATGTCCTTTAGTATCTTTTCTCGAATCGGATTATGTAAACTTTTACAGAGAATTTATGCTGGGTCGCGAAATAGGATGACAGAATGTTGAATGTCTATATCTCTCGTGTCATTCTTATGAATGTTTTAAAGACTATGCTATGCCAATTTCTGATCTATTGTTCTCATCTTTAGATATTATACCAGTTTTCACAAGTAACGGTAATGTGATGACTGGGAATAAACAATAACAGCTGGGGAACGTACCCCACCCACTTACTTAACATGGTTGTTTGATGATTGTATAATTCTTGTTCTAATTCTTCTGGTCACTTTAATTAAATCATAGATATTCATAACTAGGAAGCATGAAGTAAAAGCTTAGTAAGAATATATTATAAGCACAGCTAGGAGTATGAAGAATATACAAATAAAAGACATTAAGAATGAATAATTTCAGAACTGTAGATGTGACCAGTAACATGTGACCAGTGTGTACCCTTGTCAACTCATACCCTTGTAAACTCGTACCCTTTTTGGTTAACTCGTACCCAAATCTTTGGTTAACTCGTATTTTCTAGGTCAACTCGTACCTACCTTATATTTACATATGTGATTCAACATACAACATACAAGTACAAACGAAGAAAGTTTCATAGATACGTAATAATTTCCTCAAATGGTATGTAAATGGCATAGCATTAAACGCTAATAGATGGCTTTGCTTTATTGTCGATTTCCAATCCAATTTGTCAACTGTTTGTGAGGAGAGATAAAAATGATATAAGCGTGAAAACTTCAATGAAAGCGATCACCCTTTATTAGTATAATCATCGTATTATTAAAGGCACGTAATTAAAGAAAGTCGGCAATTAATGATGTCACATTGATCAATGTCATTGAGGTAATACCATAATCTTAATGGCATTTTTTTGGTGTGCAATTAATTGATTACTTAGCCGACTTTTATTAATAAAAACATCAAAATGTAAATCAGGCTGTTTGGCGACCGGTCCAGGTATGTAACTATATGATAAAAAATAACATATCTATTATTACAATTACCTAATGTTCACTTTTACATAAAAAAAAATTCTTGGCATTTGATGAGCTGATCACAGGTAATGGGATTAACGTATCTCGAGTACACCTTTCCGCATCAGTCATTTGTTTTATTTGGTTCAATATAATCGGACGACTTACTACACATATATTTAGTAATGGATTTAGTAAAAATTGGTGAAAAAAATTTGATGGAAGTATACATTATATAAGAGGTACGAGTTGACTACAGTACGAGTTGACCAAGGGTACAAGTTGACCAAATAAGGTACGAGTTAACAAGGGGTTGCTGTCTCCACTACTCTTCCTAGGTTTCTTCTTATACATAACATGGCATTTAAAGTATGTTATAAGCTCAATTCTGTATATGTGCATATTGAATGTACTTTAAAATATTGTTTAAAGAGACTCAGAGATTGAGATATATTATCTTTTTAAACTTTCTTAACCTTAAAAATAACAACATGTATTTCTCAAGTATTATTTTAGTTGAGGGCTGCATTGCAGGATGTGTTGATCATTAAAGGTAATCACAGACTTCACGAAAACTTTTCAGGTCCACAGGTCATTCGGACCGACAGGCAGTCATTTCCTGTCAGTCCGAAATGAAATCTGTCAGTCCGAAAATAGAGACTAGTTTGGTAAAATTGTCAAAAGAATGGAAACGAAATCACCTTTTGGTCGGGTAGGGCCAATTCCGTGGTTTGAGCGGCAGTATCTATGTGTAAACAGATGAACTTCAGTGGGAAAACCCCGAAATAGTTATTTCTATAAATACATCGCGCAATCTGATTGACCCTCGGTTCATAACTATCAATCACAAATGCAATCTGAACACATCGGGTTTATCAAATGAAAACACCTCTGAAATAATAGGGATGACGCCATATTGGTTCCCAGCGGAATGACGTCACTTCACTTTCGTTTTTGAAAATAGACCTTAAATGTGAAATCTAAAAAGTCTTTAAATTTGATTGAGGAAACAACTTAACATGTCACAACAACAATTTTTGCCATTTGGTATGAGTTACTGATAAAAAGATTACTTAAAAGGATGTCCAACCCTTCCATACACATTGAACTACTTAACTTGCACGGTTAGAAAAGGTGTTAATCGGCGGATGCCGATTTACCCGAAAAATTGTAACCCTACACTCCGTGGTGTATTTCACAGCTTGCGGAAATACCCGAGTAGTTCCGATTGTCGCGAATGATGTCACTTTAATCAAAACCAATTACTTGTATCTATCTAGGTATTTGATTGGCTCGTTGTAGACGTATTGGTCCAATGTTAAGCGAGAAAACAAATCGACGTTTCACAAGGAAGAGTATAAACAAATAATCGAATCAACAACGTATCGAGTTTTTATATTTATTGAAAAAGATCGGTACCAAAGTAATAACACTGGACCTTGATAATGAAAAGCTGATTATTGCACAGTCTTTTTATTTGTCGGAGCTTTTTTTTGCCAGTCACGCGGTCCGACAAGCTTATAACTTTCGTCTGTCCTTGGACAAAATTGGCAGTCGGGACTGTTGGACAGTCGGTTTTCGTGAAGTCTGTAATCACTCTTTTACTAGTATTTTTTCTTTTCCCATTTATATGTACAAAATTGCAAATTGTCCACATTGAGTTAATATGATTTCATAAGTCAATTATTTTTCTAGAGTAATAACATCAAAGAGTTTGAGTAATTGTTATGTGCAAATTAAGACAGTGATCATGTTTAAACTATGATTGACAAACCACTTACAAACTATATTCGACTTATTGAAACATTGGTGTTGACAACCAAGCAAACTATTTACTGTACCAAATGATCATATTTGATAATAAGAATAATTTCTATAAGGTTAATATATTCTATTGAATAGGTTTTTGAAAGTCCCTTTGAAAGTGGTTGCATTTTTCTCACATTTGGCATACTCTATCTTCCTAATCCTATGATGTCAAACCCCTTACGGGGACTTCGACATTTTTTCCTGGTGGCCTACCAGTACTAGGCTAGGATGTGTGTTTCGCCCAAAAACACTCTACGGTGAAATACATGGCCACCTTCGGGGATCGAACCGGGCCCGCCTGGTCTTCAGTTCCAGATGCTATCCACTACACCACACACACCGTTGAAAAATGATGATTTTAGATAAATTTCATATTATCTTCATAAGTGGGAATCTGGTTATAATCTTTTTATAGTTTGTAATTAACTGTGAGAATAAATAATAGATCTTTATACTGATAATGGTTCTTGCCAAATAGTTTTCCATGGTAATCCTGTTGATTTTGTTTTTCAAAATGACCATTTTCTTCTGACTTACTTCTTACACATTTTATGCCCCTGTCAGGGTAGTGTCGAAGTGACTGTGTGTTTATGAGAAGCATGTCATGTCAAGCTCATAGTTTTGTTACTAACATGTATGTTGATAAAAAAAGGTATGGTACAAATCATCATATCATGAAAAGAATGAGTGTTCAGAAAATAATGATGCTACTTTCATGATATAAGCTGGAATCCATCACATGGTTTATACTTAATGTAAAAAGTAAATGTCTTCAAAGCCAGTGATTTTATTTTATCAGTTTACTGTTCTGAGTATCATAATGTATTTTATACTAGTGATTATTGTAATATTATGATACAACTGGTTTTTTTACTTAAGCTTTTTCAATTTTGTTTCAGAGGTTGTCTTCAAATGAAATATTCCATCAATGGAGGAAAACATGTTTTGAGTTGAAATATTTTCGACTTCAAAGGTAATGAGGGAAACTGTTGTAGAAAAAGCTAAATGGTCCAATATGAAATGTTTGATGTCAGAAATTATTCAAAATAACTCCTTAGTTTGGAGAGAATTGTGGCATTAACTTAAGTTATGTAGTTGTATGCATATAAGCACATTCTATTTCATTTTCACTCTAGAATCTTTAGTTTTGTACAGAAAGTCTGTATATAATCTTTTGTTTTAAAT
The DNA here is from genome assembly GCA_947846245.1 of Cerastoderma edule. Classification (NCBI taxonomy): domain Eukaryota; kingdom Metazoa; phylum Mollusca; class Bivalvia; order Cardiida; family Cardiidae; genus Cerastoderma; species Cerastoderma edule. The sequence goes on along the minus strand of OX401407.1, from coordinate 10,798,313 downwards.
AAAAAGATTTTCCCAATTTGCAATTCCAAAATGATGGTTACATTCCCATAAGCTTGGCTATGGTTAATGTTCCCAAATAGCGAAATGTCTTAAATGCACTTAGCTAAGAGTGATTTAAATCACACTTACCACACTTCCTTTCAGCAAAGAATCGCATGTCCCAAAAAAACAGTCATTAGTAAGGAGCGATATGAAAACACTCACAACTACCGGTATGTCATATTTACAAAAATGACCGACATGTAAATTTTACTGCATTGTGCCGGAATACTTGATTATCATATCCGTCCTTGTAGATGATCTAAACATTTATTTAAAATTATTTGTCATTCAAAACTTTTGTTTACTGGTAATCATATTATTTGGCCATAATGAGGAAGGAAATACATAAAAAGAAAATGGTTGCATGTATGATGATGCTTGGCATCACCTGGCTGAACATGAACTTGGTGATAGCGGTATACCATGACTTGACATTTCTTTTGGCCCTAGCTTATCACATTTGCAACTTGTTAGAGGTTAACATGTACTTATTGATGTGAGCCTTTTGTTTTGCAATTGATAATGTACATGTGCAAATGCATTAATCCATGTTGTGTAAATCTAGTTCAATTATATTATAAACAGTAATGGGTACGTATTTTTATATAGATATATCCCGTTTTGAATGAACTTAAATGTTATAATCATAGAAAAATGGCTACCATTCTTTGACATCATCACACTTAAGATCGAAACATTGATGAAACGCATCTAAGAGAGGAAATCCGACTTAAGAGGGAATTGAACTTATGATTGTTAATGAAATGGGGCCCCTGGTTGCTCTGCACTCTAGAGCTGAAGTTTTATATAATATCTTTGCAGGGTATGGTGTATTAGTTGAGTTGAGTTGACTTAAAGGACTTTCTTCTCCAAGATGAAAAACGATGTTTTTCTTGTATACAGGAAAAAAAACGTGGTAGGTAATATCAATGACATAATGTTAATAGCCCCCTGCCTACAGATGTACACGAACATTGTTGGGAAAACTGTTTTGTTTTTCATTTGATTGATGACGCAATATAGATGTTAGAGGCAGCTGCCATCTCAAAGTTGAAACATATATTTTTGTATCTTGTTCAGCAGTATTTCCTTACCATTTTTGCATAAGTGTTATATAATTTAAGTCTAGAAAATATACTTGGCGACTTGATATTGCAACAAAGGCTTGTTGAAGTATCAACAATGGATGCTTGGAGAGCGTTGATTTCATTGGTGAAGCGATCTTCAATCTTTTCGTCTTGTGTCTGATATCATGATATTATTTCTTCATAAAATTTTAAAATGACTATTGCTTTACAATAAGATGGTTAGAATATGTGATTTAAATTTTTCAAAGCAATGTGTCCATTTGTAAAAAGAAAACAATGAATCGCAGAATATTTCAAATTTGCTTCCCTTGTAGACACTGGTTTTAGGTTTTAGTTAAGATATACATATATTTTGCACAAATCTGCAAACATTTTATTTACTTATTTTGTTCATGTTGAAACCTAGACATTACAAAATTGTTTATGAAGTCATAGCCTATCTTGCTCTAGATGGTTTACTTTATCTGACCGATAGTGTGGCTTAAAGAGTGCTCTTAATTAATTAGTTAACATTATATTGACTGAAATGAATCATTTAGAAGCACATTCTTTTTTCAGTTCCTGTACATGGCACCAAACCTTTATGAATAGGTTCCAAAAAGTTTCTGGTTGCTACAAAGATGCAGAACATGCAAACCCCTATTTAGCTTTTATTGAAGGTACATATTAATTTTGTCTATCTGTCACTGTCACAATTGCCAATCAAGTCACAACTTAACTCAATATCATGAAAAGTCAAAACTATGCTCGAGAGGTAGTCCCCCTCACAGTCTCTTAAGAACCTGTTGAACTACTTGATATGTCATACTTTAGTGATTGTCCCTTTGAACTCAGTATAAAGTTGTGTATAATTTTGTGTGGTCCACTCACTTTGAACCTGTTAAAAACTGTTAGTTTATGTACTTGTCACCTTCGTCTCTTTTTAATTGGGTTTTAATTGCTTTTAATTCTACCTTCTAAAGCCTTTTTAAATCTAGAATGTCAATGGTATGAACTGGTCCCCTTAAAACCTGTTAAAGGCTGGTTTACCAATTATCTATACTCACCCCCATAAAGCCTATTTAAAGCTGGTATGTCAATGATATATACAGGTCCCCCTCAAGCCGTCTTAAAGCTGATATATCAATGATTTAAACTGGTCCCCCTAAATCCTATTTAAAGCTGGTATGTCAATTATATATACTGGTCCCCCACAAGCCTATTTAAAGCTGGTATGTCAATGATATATACTGGTCCCCCTAAAGCCTAATTAAGGCTGGTATGTCAATTATATATGCTGGTCCCCCTAAAGCCTAAACACTTTGTTTAAAGCTGGTATGTCTATAAAATTTACATCTCCCTTATAAAGCCTATTTGAAAATGATATGTGTATAATATTTTATTTTTGTTCGAAACTTAGATTTCAAGCTGGTCCCCTGAGAGTCTGCTTCATGCTTTCCTTTGATGTTTTCGTTAAATACCACTGATAAGCGTGAAGTTTCAAATTCCAAGAATCATTGTGATTTTGTTGGAATGTAACACAATATAAGTTAAGTGAATTGTTTGTAAGAATTGTATTTTAACTTTTGCATGAATTGGCTAAACCAACAAGATCTTCCATTTTACATTCACCATTTTGCCACATTTCAAATGATTCTTATTTGTCCAAAACTAATGTTGAACATTAAGGATAAGTCGTATGTCCTCTCTAGCCATTCATTAGAGCAGTCATAAAAGTAAAGTCATTTTAGCCCTCTTCTGTAGTGATCTTAATCCATTACAGAATTTTTGAGGTCCAGTGGTTATAGTGGCAGTCTTAGACCATTTTTGTTTTGATGTGGTGTCATCAATATCCAGGCTGTCCTGGATTTACCAGTACTATGCTCTGAAATCTCGCCAAAGGCCAATCACAAAGTATCAGAAGAAATGTCCGAGTTCTAAAGCTTGAGTCCCCGTCTTGAACCTAATGTGAATAGAGGAAAATCTAAGATAAGATAACAATTGTTTTTGAGAAGAAAACTTAAAAGTTCTCCTAGTGATATCCTTTTTTAAGAAATTAAATCTTGGAATGGAAACATGTGTGAAAATTGGATGCTTTTTGTGAGTATGTCCATATTGAATGCAAAACAGTACAGAATGATGAAGACAACAAGGAACAGTAATTTCTATTTCTTTATTAGTAAAGTTGTTTTGCTGATTTTCACAATGGTCACAAGAGACAGCTTTTATGATATCGGTTAAATCAATTTGAAAGCAATGTCAACTTTTAACAGATTGCACATTTCAAACTTCATAAAGCAAATATCATGTTTTCTATAAATGCTTATACATGATTAACTCTATCACCTTTGTTATCTTTACAAATTGTTATCTGCTGGAAAAATCAGCACAAAACACATTTTGAGTGGTATATATTTTTGTGATGGTTTATTTTTCATATTAAGATCATGTCATACAGACGTGCTTCAAGTGCCAAGTTTATGATAATTTATTGATAATAACCCCTTACTTCATATAGAGAAAAGATGCAGCCAATTCCGTTTTGGTCTAAGAACAGACCAGTAGTAATTGCGACTTTGGGGTCTTTGATTTTTGTTGGTTGAACATTAAATGAAATGCAATTTCTTTTGTATTTTTAAGGCATGTCAAATAACGGAATTCATTTGCAGCAAACACAAGATTCTGCTTTCTTGACTTTGTTGCCTCTAATTATGTAAATTGCTTCCCAACCAATAAATAAGATGGATTTAACTAAAAAAAAATACATTTATAACAATCATATTTAAAAAAACAGTTTCCCTATGACAAATTTGTTTTCATATTCAAGGCATTTTACATTATATTGCTGAATTGTTCCAATTTATGCTTTTCATTTTGACAGACATGACAAAGCTACCAGTTTACAGATTAAAGGCAAGAGATACAGTTAGAAGATCTATAATTGTTCCCTTTGCTTGAAGCATACAATCGTTTACATTATTTATATTCATTTCTTCCACAGGCTATTGGATTTTATTGATATTAAAAATGTGATGCTGAAATGGACTGTTATCAAGAAGTGAAAAAGTTATTGAAATAGGTGAGGCGATGAAAATACAAGGGAAACAAAGGATCCAAAGGAAAAACTCTTGAAGGCAATTTGAAATGTTGAGTTAGTTGTTGATGTATTGAAAATTTAGCAGCATACATCGATGATTAATGGAAATATGGCTATTGTCTATTCAACCATAAGAATGAGATTTCTTATAAAGGATAACCTCAGAAGTACAGCTGGAAAACGGATCATTCTGAAAGATATTGTATTAAGCATTTAGGATGGAACACAATGTAACCTAAAACACCATCTCGATGCACTATGGAGAACATGATGTGATTGGAATGCATATATCAAGAACATTTATTTGATTAAATATTGTCTTTTTACAAGGTACAATCAGAAAGTTCTGAAACTGCATACGTTTCAAGCATTTATGACATCAGATAAGGATCAAACTTGCATCAATGTGATATGTATTTAATTTTTCTTTCCATGTTTGTTTTTCATTAATGTATGATTCTCATTTCTTTTCATTTGTAAATTTAAATTGCCTGAAAGATAAGGTTTGAATAGATAGCATGGTAGGTTTTTTCCTGTCTCAAAAATATTCCTTAAATGGTGCAAATTTGACAGGAAAATTCACTTGATGTCATTTCCATGTTATTTTTAGACAATCTTTAAACTATCGGAGATCATGCTTAGAACTACACATTTTAGCAGACTTTCAAATAGAAAAAAAAGAAAACTGGTGAAAATGAAAGGCTGATGTCATTCAGTCAGCAGGCCAACATGAAATTGTGTGGATAAAATGCAGTCACCAATGGACATATGGGAATTCATTAACAAAAAGGTAGCTTGAAGAAATCAAGGACTCTCTTGTTTGACTGAAATGAGCATTTTTAAAGAGGAAATTAACGATGTAGTTGGAGGCCAAAGATGGACAGTAGCGTAGGACTACAGATAATAGATCTTATACAGTGGGCTAAGTCATGGATCTCAAGACCTAGGAATGAAACGGTTTCTTGATATTATTGGAGGATAACATGAAGACCAGTGTTGAAGCATGGGAAAGATGATGAACAGAATTTAGCTTGACTATTTGAAGAATAAGGAGAGCTATACTACTCACCCAGGTGTTGATTATGTTTATATATGTCCCTGACCAAGATTCATACCATGTTTGTATCTCATGAACTACTGTATGGAATGGAATGCTATGATACTTCACACATGTGTTAAAGGTCATATTCTCTGACCAATTCTCAAATCTTTTGTATGGAATTTAAGCAAATTATGCAGCCTTTTGTACCTAGAAAAATCATGGGTTAATTTTATGTGCAAGTTTGTTCTCATTAACTACTTTATGAAATGGGTTGACACTTCACAGATGTGTTCAAGGTCATAATCTAAGGTCCCTTACCAAGTTTCATATCTCTTGTGTTGATTTTAAACAAGTTATCGGGCCTCGTATTAATCTGCCTAGTTATGATGATAAAATCAGTGCAATTTTCATTCTCTATGTCTTACATATTTTACATGCCAAGGCATCAACCTAGAGGCTGTTGACAGAGATATATCTTAATGAATTTGACAGCTTGTTATGCCTGCATATGTTTATATTTGAATTTTGCTTTTGTGCTGTGAGTGTCAATGATATGATAAAAAAGTTTAAGGCTTTGAAAACAAAGTGACAAAAGAATTAACTAATTGTGTAACAAATTACTTCTTTTTCACAATGTATTCATGTATTTTTTTATTTTTACTTCTGATTTGTGAACAACTTTTCAAAGCTAATTCAGTTGTTAAACTGTCACACAATGCATCATCAATACATGTACATGCATCAATTATGTACAGACTTTTCTTTTAAAGTTATAAGGTTATCACATGTGTTTATCATTGTTCAAAAAACAGGAACACAAGTTGACGTTGTTTAATTCTGCATTTTATTGTTATCTTACGTGATTTGCCCACTTTTTTTTTAATAATACAGTGTTTTCATTTTAGGTCTCAGAAGTTGAACAAGGAGAATGGCTTTTATAGTAATGATAAAATATATCACATTGTTATTGAACTGAGTGTTACATGTATCAATTGTTAAAAAATCGAAATCTGCAGAGAACATTTAAATTATTTCTACAAGACAGTTATTACTTCTGTTCTTGCATTATACATGTTGCAAAAATCATAGAAATTGAATTTATTCCCCAATTGAAATACTTCTAGTCATTATCAAAACTTTTTAGTGGAAACACAAATGTTAATCAAATTATAAAAAAAAAACAATCAGTCACATTCTGACATATATGTAGTATTTATTCCAAGCAGAGGCTTCATTTTATGGACAAAAGATGCAGATTAAAAATGAAGCTGTATGAATATCTGAATACATCAGCTATTCTTTAAAAAATGGTTGTTAATTTTTACACTTAAAAGAAATACTTAGTAAGCTCAACATGGTCTCATGGTAGTGAATTTTCGCATGTGTTTTAACTCAATGTCAACAATTGTTTAGTTATGTTATGGCTTTCCCGTAGTACTTGGCTTAGGCTTGTTGGTGGAAATCAAAGCATGGTTCCAAGATATACAAGTCTGCCAATTTGGGCACCAAGCCACCATGATCCTTTATGTATTGATACTAAAACTTTCTGTCTTCAGGGTTAAGTAGGAATGTTTATTACCTGATCGTTGATATTGTTATTTTGGTTCATATGAATTCTGCTTATGCAGAGTGTATCGATGAAATGTAATTAATCCGATGAAATGTAATTTATCCCCCAATGAATTGTAATTAATCCCCTCGATGACTGTAGAGATTCGAGAACGAGGCTTAGGCCGAGCAAACAGGGTTTTCAAGCTCTCCGCTTTTTTATAAAAATAGAGATGAGGTGTGCAGCAATGTTATTTCTGAGTTTTTGAAAACACATCTGGACATTTCTGACGATGTCGCAATCGATAGAGCACATAGGCTCGGGAAATTCCGTCCCTCAAACAGAAACCCTCGCTCCATTATAGTGGCATCCCGGAACTACACTTACACAGATTGTAACATGTCTATGGGCTACAAACTTGCTGGGAAACGGTTTGGAGTTAGCAGTGATTACCCACCAGAAATCAGTGACGCTTGACAAGCCCTTTGGTCCAACTACAAAGAACTTAAGAGCACTAATCCAAGATCAAATGTCAAAATCCAGTATCCGTCAAAGTTAGTACATGATGGTGTTGTCTTCAGTGATATGTTTCCTGAATGGGAACGCTACGTAAACAAGCCCCTCTATGAAATGTAATTAATCCCCTCGATGAAATGTATTCAATCCCCTCGATGAAATGTATTCAATCCCCTCGATGCAATGTAATTAATCCCCTCAATGAGATGTAATTAATACCCTCGATGAAATGTAAATAATCCCCTTGATGAGTGTAATTAATCCCCTCAATGAATTGTAATTATTTCCCTCGATAAAATGTTATAAATCCCCTCAATGAAATGTAAGTAATCCCCTCGATGAAATGTAATTAATCCCCTCGATGAGATGTAATTAATTCCCTCGATGAATGATATTAATCCCCTTGATGAATGTAATAAATCCCCTCGATGAGATGTAATTAATCCCCTCGATGAAATGTAATTAATCTCCTCGATGAATGTAATTAATCCCCTCGATGAATGTTATAAATCCCCTCGATGAATGTAAATAATCCCCTCAATTAAATGTAATTAATCCTCTCGATGATTGTATTTAATCCCCTCGATGATATGTAATTAATCCCCTCGATAAATGTAATTAATCCCCTCGATAAATGTAATTAATCCCCTCGATAAATGTAATTAATCCCCTCGATGAATGTAAATAATCCCCTCAATTAAATGTAATTAATCCTCTCGATGATTGTATTTAATCCCCTCGATGATATGTAATTAATCCCCTCGATAAATGTAATTAATCCCCTCGATAAATGTAAATAATCCCCTCAATTAAATGTAATTAATCCTCTCGATGATTGTATTTAATCCCCTCGATGATATGTAATTAATCCCCTTGATAAATGTAATTAATCCCCTCGATAAATGTAATTAATCCCCTCGATAAATGTAATTAATCCCCTCGATGAATGTAATTAATCCCCTCGATGAAATGTAATTTATCCCCTCGATGAATGTAATTAATCCCCTCGATGAATGTAAATAATCCCCTCAATTAAATGTAATTAATCCTCTCGATGATTGTATTTAATCCCCTCGATGATATGTAATTAATCCCCTCGATAAATGTAATTAATCCCCTCGATAAATGTAATTAATCCCCTCGATAAATGTAATTAATCCCCTCGATGAATGTAAATAATCCCCTCAATTAAATGTAATTAATCCTCTCGGTGATTGTATTTAATCCCCTCGATGATATGTAATTAATCCCCTCGATAAATGTAATGAATCCCCTCGATGAGATGTAATTAATCCGCTCGATGAAATGTAATTAATCCTCTCGATGATTGTATTTAATCCCCTCGATAAATGTAATTAATCCCCTCGATGAATGTAAATAATCCCCTCAATTAAATGTAATTAATCCTCTCGATGATTGTATTTAATCCCCTCGATGATATGTAATTAATCCCCTTGATAAATGTAATTAATCCCCTCGATAAATGTAATAAATCCCCTTGATGAGATGTAATTAATCCCCTCGATGAAATGTAATTAATCTCCTCGATGAATGTAAATAATCCCCTCAATTAAATGTAATTAATCCTCTCGATGATTGTATTTAATCCCCTCGATGATATGTAATTAATCCCCTCGATAAATGTAATTAATCCCCTCGATAAATGTAAATAATCCCCTCAATTAAATGTAATTAATCCTCTCGATGATTGTATTTAATCCCCTCGATGATATGTAATTAATCCCCTTGATAAATGTAATTAATCCCCTCGATAAATGTAATTAATCCCCTTGATAAATGTAATTAATCCCCTTGATGATATGTAATTAATCCCTTCGATAAATCAAATTAATCCCCTAGATGATATGTAATTAATCCCCTCGATAAATGTAATTAATCCCCTCGATGAAATGTTATTATTTTTTTTTTTATATGGGTTTTACATCACATCAACATTATTTCAGTTATGTAGCGATGCCCGACTCTTAATGATGGAGGAAGACCCCATACTCAACTGCCCATAAGGGCTGGTCAAGGCGGGTAGAACCATCGGCATTCCGTAAGTCAGTCGGGAGACTGCCTCTCATGAAAATCCATATCCCTCTCAGGATTTGAACCCACGCGGAGAGGGGCCATGAAATGTTATTATCATACAATGATGGAAATGATAGTGCTTACATTGAACAAAGGGTAAACAAAGACCACGTGATTGATGCATGGGGCAAACGCATGTTTATTTCTTATTTGCAATGGTCGGTTGCATAGGGATAGAAATATTGGTGAATTCACATTCGTCAACAATAATGGAAATACTGTTTTAGATTATGTTTTAACGAGGCAAGAAAATTTTAAACAATTTCCGATTTTTGAAATACTATCTCCGAACGAATTCTCCGATCGCTGTGCTATTCATTTTTGCATAACATGTTAACGCCCACATGTGTCACATGACCGTTCATAGCTTGGTACAAATGGTTACCATCACAATTATTTCAATAATGATGTTTCTTACATTTATCAGTTGACACATTTCGCTGGCGTATTCATTTCCACTTGGTCAAACATCAATGCATGACAGTGTGGTCCCAGAAGTCGACATTTGATTCCCTTATCCATGGATCCTTTCGAAAGCATTTTTCGAAAGCATAAGTCATTTCTTGGTCGTTGAGGCATTAGTGAAATGGTCATCTTCATATTTGTCATTACAATGTTTGATAAATAAGTTGTTGACATTTCCACGAGTGTTGTTCATGTAGCTATCATTCATCTGAGTTTTTAACAAAGCAAGAAATTTATTTATTAGAATTGGAAATAACGATACTAAAGCTGAATCCTTGAATCCTTGAATAAAAAACGCCTGTATATACAAATAAAGCGAAATCAAAATTTCGTATTTCTGAAGGAGAAAGAACAGCCAATCTTGCAAAAAGAATCCATATTTTTTTTGGAAAAATGTGAAATCTCAGTATAAACAAAATTCATTAATTTCACCAAATGTACAGATCGGTGATTTATTTGAACACTTCTCGACCAGAACAGAGTCACATAATGAAAATGAACCAAAACGCCCCTTTTTGCTGAAGATTTAGATATTGAATTTACTGAAAACGAATAAAAGTCTGTATTATTTACACAAAATAATTCTAAAAGTCCGGGCAATGATCATTTATTAGGTGAAATTTTCAAATTAACATTGGACATAATTTTACTATTTTAATGGAGTGAGGGGTTATTAATTCCAATATTAAAGGAGGAAATCACGCGAAGCTAAGCATTTTCGCGGAATCACTTTAAATAACAAATTATCAAAAATATATTCAAAATTACTTGTAAGTATGTTATCCAAATGGACTGATAAGTACAAAACATTGATAGATAATCAATATGGATTTCAAAAAAGAAAGTCAACTGTTGATTGTATTTTGTACTACATACACTTATCTCAAAAACTTTGGCCAGTAAGAAAAAGTTACATACAGCATTTCTTGACTTGGAAAAAATGCTCGATAAAATTGATTGCACTCTGCTTTGGCAAAAGCTATTTATAAAATAAGCACAACATTTATTATTGCGTTAAACTCGATGTACACACATGTGAAATTGACTATTCGTTGATTGGGTATATAATTCATCAAAAATGCGCATGCGTCGATACACTGGGCATCTTGGATCTTTTCCTCCATACATGTATATAATTAAGGCAATGAACAAACCCAAGCTACACCGAATGTATCGCCTACCTGAATTTGAAAGCATTTGCGCGCATTTTCAGTATCTACATTTTTTTAAACGCGCATTTTCAGTATCTACATTTTATGAAGAATAATAATCCGGTAAGTAAATGTTTTCCTCTTTTTAGCTGTGAAGTTTGGTTATGTAGATACATTAAATGCATCACCGGTGTATACCTTATTGTCTCAGTGATACATACTTTATTTGATAAATATTGATTAAAGCTAGGAAAAAACCCAAGTACACCGAATGCCTACCTGAATTTGAAAGCATTTGCGCGCTTTTCAGTATCTACATTTTATGAAGAATAGTACTATAATTACGGTAAGTAAATGTTTTAAAAGTGAGATATTGATATATAGATGCATAACGGGCCTATATCTAATGTATTGTCATTGTTGGTGACATAGGTGCAGAGGTAGATCGTCGGCTTTTGGTAAACAAATTTTCCCGGTGCGAATCCCATTCAAAAAGCGAGGCGAAGACGCCAGACTTAACCCACAATTAGCGCGAGCACTGGTCGCTTTTCAAGTAAACAATCATCAAGAGAAGATTTAATAACCTTGAAGTTTGAAAATATGCAAAATATGAAAACAAAAATACCGCGGTGCTGCAGTTCACCCTTCACTGATTTATGTGTTGTTAAAGTCAACGATAAATTTATAAACCAGTCAGTCCCAAGTGGTAATATGAGACTTCTTAGTAAAAGGTGTTTTCTTTTAGAATTGGCATCTACAGGTATTACAAGATGGCAATATCCTTTCTTACATAATGCTAGATGTTCAACTCTGATATTAAGTTAATTTGAATTACAAATCTTCTTACCATCAAATCGTCCACGATTTCTGTATGCTTGTGATGACTAAGCAAAAGTCAGATTTCTGTTTATCAAAAATGCCTGGCTATAATTTCACAGGCACCAATGACGCACGAAATATTTCTATTTGCCTTTTATATCTCCATCTTGAGGCATCCTCTGTTCACCCTTTCTTCAACTAATGATAAGTCCCCGATCAAACAGCTATTATGATGCGCATTTGTGTTAAAAGGTATCAGTAAAAAGCAGGTGGTGTAAATATTCATATATACATATTGTAAAACAGGACTCAAAACCAAAACACAACACATAAGAAACCAATTTAACAATCGGTAAACACGAATGTGATAAACCTTAACTCGTTTACTGACATAAGATTCTACACATATTTCTTTCAAAGTCATCTTCATCTATATAGTTTTCCGTATAAATGTAAATGATCAGTGGTAATAATGGAAAATCATGTCAAACTGACTTTATTTGATTTACGAGACAAAAATAAATTAGATTTCGAGCTGGTGACACATGTATACACGTTCACATTTGTCCCAGACCTCGCTAAAATTCAAGGGATGTGCTTTAAAACTGGAACGATAAAGAGCTTAAATACGACTTAGTTCATAAAATTTGTGTATGAATGTTATGAAAGCACAAATTGACTAAATTCAAAAGGAAGTGAACCTACATGAATAAATGAGAAAAAATGACCCAGTTCTTACCAACCAAAAATGCCAGTCTTTCAACGATTCCGAAATTTGATATCCTCATGAAAAATCAACAAAATTCACTTCACTACGTTCCGTGGTGATTTCTTCTAAACATCCTTTGTATTTTTTTGTTTTGAAAACATTTTGGAAATAACTTTATCACGTTTCAATCACTCACAAAATTTTGATAACCCACTTCCAAACATTATATACATCATATTTGAAGTTATACACATAGTCTTTTATGTCCAACTGCAGTTCAAAACTTCTAATACATGTATACATGTATATCAGTTTATTTTTAGATACAGGGAGCGCTTGTAATTTACGGTTGTGTTACAAAAATGAATAACATTTACATAATCTATTGATCCGTCATAAAAAATAACAATAATAAGATAGTTCTCGAATAGACTGATAATAACAATCAAAATATGGAAAAGCGATTCCTGCAGCAGCATAATTATGTTACAGAAGTCGACGATATCTGAATTTTCATTGCAATGGGTTTAACACGGTTAACAATGCGACGATATTCATGATTCCAATTTGATCTTAATATAGCCTACTTTGAATACTAACTAGGACACAGTGTCTCCTCCAAGGATCCACGATGAATTTATCAAAGCGACATCGGATCGAATCCTGTTCTCCCGGTCTCTTGTCACATTATCCCGTGTATGGCTATTAAAGACGAAGTGGACCAAGATTTTGATATAACTTTTGTGTGTCGTGTTTTAACGTTTGTGAAAATCAACTATCTATATGACAGCTTTCCTGGGTTTTTTCACAAGTACTAGCTTTAAGGTTATTATACTAAGGACGAGCTCACGAACAATTTCAGCATCGAAACAAATTAGTCCCTTTTAGATGTTAGTTAACTTGTGAATCTTTACCAACTTTGTTTTGATTTAGGAATGTCACGGCACCATCTCGGCCGGTTATTTTCACATATTCCATCATTTTGACTACTTCAACCACTCCTATCTACCAACAATAATAATTCTCTTTTTTTAATCGGGGAAACGATATGAATGGTGAAAGACATACAAACAAAACATCTTTTTCTTTTTATATTTTCGCAATAATTTCATATTCATTTACATCGAGTGCGTTATCAAAGTTCTTTTCGTGTTTTACTCAGGTTATATCTCCTGGCCTAGCGGTGAAAATCCGTCGCTATGAAAAATAATTTGAAAAAGTTTAACACAATGATTAAAAGAAAAACATATAGCTGCATCATCTCCCAACAAAACACATAAGCGTCTTCGTAGTCTTGGGTCCACACAGGCCATGACCACAGGAAAATCGAAAAGACATTTAAATAACCTTGTTGGATTGCTTGTTGGGAAAAAGGCTTAGACCTGTAACTCCCGATAAAGTCTTCTTGGTACAACACTGGGAAGCGCATGCATGGGGCGGGTCATGCATTGCCTGTCATTCCAGTGTAGATCTAGTTTGTTCTTAAAGTCATCCATGAATCTTGCATTGATCACAGAGTCTGGTAGTGAGTTCCAGGAGTTCACAACTCTCAGTCCGAAAGAAAAATTCCTGATATTGAGTCTGCCATACATTATCAAGGGAAAACGAGGCAAAGTTTGTTTTCCCGACTTAAAAAAAAATTATCTCGAGAAAACGGAAAAGATTTGTTTTCCCGACATAAAAAAAAATTATTATCTCAACAAAACAAAACAAAGTATCATCTCAACAAAACAAATCAAAGTTCGTTTTCCCGAGATGAAAAATATTATTATATCAACCAAACGAACCCGAAGTTCGTTTTCCCGACATAATATTTTAAGTCGTGCGCAAGACTTAATTAGCATATCAGAACCCTTTGTTAGTGTCAACCGTTGACGGAGGGTTCTGATTGGCTAATTAAGTCGTGCGCACAACTTAAAAAATTATGTCGGGAAAACGAACTTTGATTCGTTTTCTCGAGATAATATTTTTTTTATCACGGGAAAACGAACTTCGGTTCGTTTTGTTGAGTTAAAACAAATTGCTATCTCGAGAAAACAAACCTTGTTCGTATTCTCGAGATAATTTTTTTTTCATCTCGGGAATACGAATCTGGTTCGTTTTGCTGAGTTAATATTTTTATCTAATCCAAACCCGATGAGGTTCAAAGTTCGCTCTTTATCGTCTAAATAACTTTATTTGACATATTTTTCCATACTCTATCGTACACTGGTAAACCACGCCTCTTCGGGTATGATCGGCGAATGGCATAAAACTATTGCTCAGTATTGCGAAGCACGAAATAAACCGCGCCTTCCTCGGCTGTCAATCGCATGTCAAAAGTCTACCATACCATATTTGGACCCGTAACGATCAATTTCGCCTTTGATCAAAATATTTTCTTCGCAATTTCAAGAAAAAGTATTTTTCTTAATTTTAACGTGTTGTCTGCTGATGCTCACAATTTGGACCCGTCACAAAATTCTGTATGGGGTAATGGGTTGATAAAGTAAATTTGTTCATAATGTTGTAAGGATAATGGTTTAAACCCTATTAACCAGGTACAATGTATTTGTAATAGCCTTTTTATTTATTTCTGTTTCACACAGCTTTTGAATAAAATGTGGCATAAGGGGAAATTGCTAGTGACAACCGGTTTCTCCTTTTATCACATTGTTTGAATATTGTGTCATAAGGAGCTCAAATGGCCCTTAATTCTCCACGTGACGTCACAGCGACCGTTCCATCGTACACAGTACATGTGACTATTAATTTGGAGGTGGAACCAAAAACTACTTATTTATGCTCATGCGTGATACCAGAGTATTAGTCTTATAGAGCCAGATAGACCACTCTGATTTATGAAATAAATAAATATACAGGAAAGTTCAAATTGAAATATGTTAGCAGTTGTCATTGTATGAAAATGTAGGTTGAATACTCAATATGGTTAAAGGTCTAAATATTTAATAAAAAGTGGTTGGTTGGTCATGTATTGTGCTCTAATTGTAACAAACAGATGTTTTTAATGTGTTTTTTTTTATATTCTAGATCTGAATGTTGTCAAGAGGCAAGCTTGCTGTAAGTATTAACTTGTGCGATCTTACATATTATGTTGATATAGGTTCAATCGCTTCAGATTTTTTTTTTCAGTTATGTTACGACTGGTAATGATGGAGAAACTTAACTACTCATACAAGTTATGTTGAAACACCGGTACTGCATAAGAATTCATTTATTGGAAATGCCGTCAACTCGTTACTCCACGAATACATTCTAGGTTGAAAGATTTACATTGAAGACACGTCAAATGTTATGTTTTCTTCGCTAGACAATATTCAGTATATCTGGATTGTGGTTATAAGGGGTAATTAGAACACATGCCTCCTACTGAATTAAGATTGTTTAAAGAAAAATGGCCCTTTTCTTTCTTACAGCATCACATATTATTTTATTTCAAATAACAAGCAAATATAAAAACGATTTAAATATACAAACCCAGACCAATTACTGTATTCTATTCAGATTTCTCCAATCCTCTGATTTAACATTATGTTAAATGAATATTCGAGCTTGATTGGTGATATATTTTATAAATTAAATTTTGTTGTATATTTCGTTTCTAAAGGCAAATCAAAGGTGTTTAGTCACACACGAGACAGTTTGCAAGTCATATTGAAATGTCGTTGAAACAATACTTGAAACAGTATATTGAATGAGAAAAACCTACAGCTCACAAAATGGATTCAGATGTGTGAAAAAAGTACAAACGTTATGTGAAAATTTTTAGATAATGCAAACCTTATATCAGGGGCAAACAGGCCTTTTCATTGTTTAAGGATAGGCATATTGTTGATAGTTTGAATTATGTTTCGTTTACAGGTTGATACAGCACTAGGAATTAAACGAAAGGTATACTATGCCGTTATATATTTCTACAACAGATATGATCAAGATTAAACAGTGATACCCAAATTATTCTTTAATGTTGTCTCAAACTTTTGGCTTTACACAACCTGTATATTTAGTGGGTAGGTTTTATTTTGAAGGGCTCTTGGTGTATTGTAGCAATGTATATTGTATTCCTTTTTTTTATATATATATAATGCCATACATGCAAGAAATAAATAGCCAACTTGCTATGGAACATGCTTACAAATACTTTATTTGGATCAAAACATCATGCAAGACAAACAGTTATGAACTTACATCGGCTTAATTGATCTAATCTATATATTGATATCTGAGTAACAATTACTGTTTTTCTTTTATCCTCACAAGCAAAGCTGGTGTAATAAATTCATACAATTGTGTATTGTAGAAAAGGCTTTCACCAGCACAGTCTGCGAGACTATGGATTGAGAAGAAAACAGATCAGGATGGGCTTCAGATGCGCCATGTGTCAGATTACATCGGTAAGCTTGCAACTTTCGGTCTTCGTATTCAGAGTATGAAATTCTAGTTTTACTTGCATAAAGTTCTATCCAAATGATTTGTATAAGCGTTTTGTCAATCGAACAAAATATAAATGGTAAGTTAATTTCATGATTGGGATATGTTTCGACATGATTAGAATATTGTTGAAAACGGTGTAAAACTCTAACTCGACGTCACTAACTTCTTTACTACTGGACTTTAAGATGTCATGTTGTCAAATCTTTAATATTTAAAGAAGAGGATTATGAATTTCCTCCTTGGAGATAAAGCAAATAACATAATATTTCCTTCCAAAATATGTTGACAAATTTCTGTTTAAATTTATTTCATACAAACTTTCCTCAATTTATTGTGGTCACAAGAAACACCAAGGCTATGAAGTTATTGATCCTACAGGTAAAACAAGTGGCCAAGGACTTCAATGAATATCTAACCATGCAAGGAAAAAACGTGCCTTCATTTGTAAATATATTTTCGTATAAAAGTTTGTTTTTAACTTGTCCACATTTGTTGTTTTGCACAGTTTATTTCATAGATGGTGATGTACAAACTAAATCTAATGAAGGGAGCGTCAGAATGAATCTAATTACTTTTCGATTCTGATTAAAAAACGCCTGTATCAGGATCAGGATCCATGTAAAGAGAGGTCTCTTGGTGAATCTTATTGAATCTTATTTTTTTTTGAAAAGGTTACGGGGTATATGCCACAAAAACGTTCAATAAAGGCGACTTCATCCTCGAGTACTGCGGGAAAAGAATTTCGTCAAAGGAAGCAGAAGATATCTCCCACAATTATTTGTTTGGTTTCAAATATTGTGGAGATTTTATATGGTAAGTATTCTAAGCATATGATTTTATGTACTTTTGCAAATAATCAATTTGAATATTTCTCGCATATGACCCAAACGAAAATCGGGATAGAATACCCTCTGGGTGTCAGATTGTATTATGCAATGCTAGTACTTTCAAAAGCGTTGAGGCGCCTTTCGATTTTATATAAAATACTTGAAAGTCGACCAAGTTGTCCCATAAGGCCATTTTTGAGATTGCATATGAAACACCAGGGTAAAAATTAAATATGTTAAATATCCTTCAATTCATTTCCTTTAATATATTAATGGAACAGAAATACACTTCTTGCGAAAAATTCTATACAGTAAGTAATATGACAAAAGAAAATGTTTACAGTTATTAAGTGTTAAAAGACAGTGTGAAATGTTACTTGTTGATTTTAAATAGGATTGATGGCTTTGCCACGGATCGACTGGGCCGTTATATTAACGACGCACCAGAACGCACATTCGAATGTAACGGTAAGATGAAGCTACTCGTTTTCGATTCCACCCCACATATCTGTTTGTTTGCTACCAGAACAATCAACGTCGGCGAGGAAATTCGATATGATTATGGGGATGTACACGGTGACCTGTTTTGGAGATACAGGGTAAGACAAATTGTGGTTTTCAAAAGAAGTCAAATGAATTAATTTTATTAATCCCAGTGCCTTAATTATTGAATGCAAAGAATTTCAGTTAAGTCATCACAATTTCTTTTTGTACAGGAATTAGAAGTCTTTTTTTCTTCGAATAGAATTTAGATATTCATGTTAATCAGAACAATCATACTAATTGTTATGATAATGATGACGACAGACATTTATCTACCCCAAAACGATGTTTACAGCGAATAATTCAGATATACCTTATACCTTTTTACAGATAATTTCCGCCTTCACATTTCAAATTTTGGCTATATATGCTCATATATTCTTCATTATTTGAGGAAAATTAAAGTTTGTTGAATACTATTTTTCTTCCAGCACAATGAAAACACTACCAATGGTATGTGAGAAAAAAGTTAAAAAAAAGTTCACTTATCCAGTAAAACAAAGCGTATCTTTACATAGGCGTTGTTTCTTAGGCTATATATGTCTCATTACCCTATGTCGAGTTACATGACTTGTCATACTTTGAAACGGCAGCAGACGACCACGAACTCACTTTGTATTGTTTTACAATGAAAAAAGTTTACCTTTATGAGAAAATCCATCTTTGCGATTTATTCTAATAAATCAAATGTGTTTTAAAGCAGATGCATCGCCTATGTAAAGTAATACCCCCGACAGCTTATGTTCTGTTAAACCTGTTCAACACTTTTTCACGATCACAACAATGAATATTAACAAAACTGGTTGCATCAGTTATTTTGTCATCTTCTCCATGCTTGGAGACTTTATATAAAAAAAATCTCATTGAATTTGCCCCCGATATTTATTTTTGCAAAACTGAATAAGTCAAGGCGATCATAAATGATTGTTTTTGTATTCATGAGCTTTGCTTTACATAAATCATAAAGCTGGAACAGGGATCGTTATTTAAGATATGCTTAACGTGAACATAACAACAATTAATTGAATTTACATGGGAGAACAGTTGATGGTTTATCCGAAACATTTTATTTTTTTTCTGGTTCATCTCGATTTACTAGGGATGGCAACAAGAATATTGAAAAAAAAAAAGAAAAAGAAACCCGTTGCCATCCCTAGTGTATTACGTTCATGTTTTATTGTTCATTAAATTATGAGTTTAACATAGTTGGAAATAGTGGAATCTTGATCGTAGATACTTCTTTTTATACTAGAATCACAATGCATACATGAAGAAGGCCATTTCGAGCTTGGTGTTTCTTGATCCATTATTACTACTACAAAACGAATTGTTACATTTTTTTATAAGAAATGTGAGAAAATAGCTATTCTATATGAAATGCATGATTAATATTTTTTTCTTAATTTTTGAAACCATATTTATCAATAAAGTCGCTTTGGTTTGACTGTTATCCGGAGCATCTTCTCGGCTCAATCAATCTTTCTGGTATATGTTCCTCATGCAAAGAGACAATTCATGGCAATCCATAAATGTTGGGCCCGCTAGCTCAACTTATTGATGTTGTTAATTGTTGTTATCTATTTGGGGTATAATATTGTGATAATAATAGAAATTATTATATTCATTTTGCAGACCCAGATCCTTTTGATGTTGGAAGCTATGTTAGCGAAACAGATGATGACGGCAGTGTTGATCAATTTAATGCAGGTAACGATATAACATATTTCAACAAGAAATTGTTTTATATGTTAACTAGAAACTCTTTTATTTTCAAAATTGTTCTTGAACAAACAACTTACTAGTTCTATATAATAAATAAGCTCCAAATCATGTATTGCAAAAAAAGTTATCAACGATTTTGTTACGTTACCTCAAACATTGTAACATAACACTTTAAAATGTTCTATGTAACACTACAATACGTTTTCTTTAAGAAATTTTGTTTATATTATAACCTTAAGTTTAGTTTAAAACTTGAATGTGCAAATGAAATTGGAGTTTGTCCCAACGTTTGTTCATAGTTTGTAAGAATTATACTCCTTTAAAAAGTTACTAATTTCTAATCGTTTGTGTCAGTTTAGGTATCTTACCTTAAAGTTATGAATTATACGTTTTTCTTTTGTTTTAGATGAATGCAGCAATTTAAGCGCAGCTTCGAGAATAGGTAGTTGATTCTTTTGTAATTCAATCTCACTTGTGTTCATTTGGTTTTACATTTTGACAATAAATAGATAAACTGGCCATGTAGACACTCATGATAAGCTTGAATCCTTTAGACAATATTTTCTGCTATGATAGCCTTTAACCATGATATAACATTAGGTCTTTAACTTCCATCTTTAAAAGGTTCAGCTTAATTTTAGACTAATTGACTCTCGGGAGACCTCTTAGTTGTGTACATACTAAATGAATAACCAACTAATATTTATCAAACGAGGTTACCCATACAAAAGGTCATTGCATTCGGATTTTCCCGATATATCTCAAGTTAAATTGGTTGGCATACATGGGAATTTGTTATCAATGTGATTGTGTGTCAGGTCCAGTTTTAGTCATATTGCAATCTGTTAATTAATCTATTTCTTGCTCTTGGTGATATACTTGAACTGACTTATTTATAGAAGAGTTTCATCTCCTTTCAGTTCCGTTACAGACTGTCAAAGACATTAGGCAATTAGAAGTTTCCAGTTGGCAGGAAAAAGTTGACCATTTTGAACCCATTTTTACAAAGGTAACGCTTTTATTAAAGGTGTAAAGAAGAATTTCTATATGTATATATTGGTTCCCGATTGAAAGCTGGTGTGTAATTGAAATAAACCATTCCCACTCTAAAAATTTTAAAGCATGTATAAAAAACAAATCATACGGTCGCCTTAAAACCTGCTTATAGCTGGTTTGTAAATTGTCAGGAAAAAATTTATAATGGTACCCGAATAAACTATTTAAAACCCGTATGTAAATTATGTATACTAAACCTTAAATATCTGGTTAAAGCTGATTTGTAAATGATATATACTGTTCCGCTTAAAGCCAGTTTGAAATAAATATAAATGTTTATTGGACAACTGAGTGTCTCTGATCAAGGTATTCGCATAGCAAACTATTCCTTATTTAAAGCAGGTATGTCAATTATGTATACTGGCCCCCTTAAGCCCATTAAAAGCTGTTATGTCAATGATGTATACTGGCCCCCTTAAGCCCATTAAAAGCTGTTATGTCAATGATGTATACCGGTCCCCCTAAAGCCTATTTAAAGCTGGTATGTCAATTATATAAACTGGTCCCCCTAAATCCTTTTAAAGCTGGTATGTCAATGATCTATACTGGTCCCCCTTAATCCTGTTTAAAGCTGGTATGTCAATTATATATACTGGTCCCCCTAAATCCTATTTAAAGCTGGTATGTCAGTTATGTATACTGGTCCCCCTAAACCCTATTTAAAGCTGGTATGTCAATGATGTATACTGGTTCCCCTAAAGCCTATTTAAAGGTGGCATGTCAATTATTCATACTGGTCCCCCTAAATCCTATTAAAAGCTGGTATATCAATTATATATACTGGTCCCCCTAAAGCCTATTTAAAGGTGGCATGTCAATTATTTATACTGTTCCCCCTTAATCCTATTAAAAGCTGGTATATCAATTATATATACTGGTCCCTCTAAAGCCTATTTAAAGCTGGTATGTCAATTATATATACTGGTCCCCCTAAATCCTATTTAAAGCTGGTATGTCAATTATATATACTGGTCCCCCTAAATCCTATTTAAAGCTGGCATGTCAATTATATATACTGGTCCCCCTAAATCCTATTTAAAGCTGGTATGTCAGTTATATATACCGGTCCCCCTAAATCCTTTTTAAAGCTGGTATGTCAATTATATAAACTGGTTCCCCTAAATCCTATTTAAAGCTGGTATGCCAATGATATATACTGGTCCCCCTAAATCCTATTTAAAACTGGCATGTCAATTATATATACTGGTCCCCCTAAATCATATTCAAAGCTGATATGCCAATGATATATACTGGTCCCCCTAAATCCTATTCAAAGCTGATATGCCAATGATATATACTGGTCCCCCTAAATCCTATCTAAAGCTGGTATGTCAGTGATATATACTGGTCCCCCTAAAGCCTATTTAAAGCTGGTATGTCAATTATATATACTGGTCCTCCTAAATCCTATTTGAAGCTGGTATGTCAAGTATATATACTGGTCCCCCTAAATTCTTTTTGAAGCTGGTATGTCAATTATATATACTGGTCCCCCTAAATCCTATTTCAAGCTGGTATGTCAATGATATATACTGATTCCACTAACGCCTATTTAAAGGTTGCATGTCAATTTTATATACTGGTCCCCTTAAAACCTGTTAAAGGCTGGTTTACCAATTATCTATACTCACCCCCATAAATCCTATTTAAAGCTGGTATGCCAATGATATATACTGGTCCCCCTTAAGCCTATTTAAAGCTGGCATGTCAATTATGTATACTGGTCCCCCTAAATCCTATTTAAAGCTAGTATGTCAATTATATATACTGGTCCCCCTAAATCCTATTTAAAGCTGGTATGTTAATTATATATACTGGTCCCCCTATATCCTATTAAAGCTGGTATGCCAATGATATTTACTTGTCACCCTAAAGCCTATTTAAAGCTGGTATGTTAATTATATATACTGGTCCCCCTATATCCTATTAAAGCTGGTATGCCAATGATATTTACTTGTCACCCTAAAGCCTATTTAAAGCTGGTATGTCAATTATATATACTGGTCCCCCTAAATCCTATCTAAAGCTGGTATGTGAATTATATATACTGGTCCCCCTAAATCCTATTTAAAGTTGGTATGTCAATTAGATACTGGTCCGCCTAAAGTCTAGTTAAAGCTGCCATATCAATCATGTATACTGGTCCCCTTATTCCTTTTTAAAAATGGTATGTCAATTATATATACTGGTCCCCCTAAATCCTATTTAAAGCTGGTATGTCAATGATGTATACTGGTCCCCCTAAATCCTATTTAAAGCTGGTATGTCAATTATATATACTGGTCCCCCTAAATCCTATTTAAAGCTGGTATGTCAGTTATGTATACTGGTCCCCCTAAACCCTATTTAAAGCTGGTATGTCAATGATGTATACTGGTTCCCCTAAAGCCTATTTAAAGGTGGCATGTCAATTATTCATACTGGTCCCCCTAAATCCTATTAAAAGCTGGTATATCAATTATATATACTGGTCCCCCTAAAGCCTATTTAAAGGTGGCATGTCAATTATTTATACTGTTCCCCCTTAATCCTATTAAAAGCTGGTATATCAATTATATATACTGGTCCCTCTAAAGCCTATTTAAAGCTGGTATGTCAATTATATATACTGGTCCCCCTAAATCCTATTTAAAGCTGGTATGTCAGTTATGTATACTGGTCCCCCTAAACCCTATTTAAAGCTGGTATGTCAATGATGTATACTGGTTCCCCTAAAGCCTATTTAAAGGTGGCATGTCAATTATTCATACTGGTCCCCCTAAATCCTATTAAAAGCTGGTATATCAATTATATATACTGGTCCCCCTAAAGCCTATTTAAAGGTGGCATGTCAATTATTTATACTGGTCCCCCTTAATCCTATTAAAAGCTGGTATATCAATTATATATACTGGTCCCTCTAAAGCCTATTTAAAGCTGGTATGTCAATTATATATACTGGTCCCCCTAAATCCTATTTAAAGCTGGTATGTCAATTATATATACTGGTCCCCCTAAATCCTATTTAAAGCTGGCATGTCAATTATATATACTGGTCCCCCTAAATCCTATTTAAAGCTGGTATGTCAGTTATATATACCGGTCCCCCTAAATCCTTTTTAAAGCTGGTATGTCAATTATATAAACTGGTTCCCCTAAATCCTATTTAAAGCTGGTATGCCAATGATATATACTGGTCCCCCTAAATCCTATTTAAAACTGGCATGTCAATTATATATACTGGTCCCCCTAAATCATATTCAAAGCTGATATGCCAATGATATATACTGGTCCCCCTAAATCCTATTCAAAGCTGATATGCCAATGATATATACTGGTCCCCCTAAATCCTATCTAAAGCTGGTATGTCAGTGATATATACTGGTCCCCCTAAAGCCTATTTAAAGCTGGTATGTCAATTATATATACTGGTCCTCCTAAATCCTATTTGAAGCTGGTATGTCAAGTATATATACTGGTCCCCCTAAATTCTTTTTGAAGCTGGTATGTCAATTATATATACTGGTCCCCCTAAATCCTATTTCAAGCTGGTATGTCAATGATATATACTGATTCCACTAACGCCTATTTAAAGGTTGCATGTCAATTTTATATACTGGTCCCCTTAAAACCTGTTAAAGGCTGGTTTACCAATTATCTATACTCACCCCCATAAATCCTATTTAAAGCTGGTATGCCAATGATATATACTGGTCCCCCTTAAGCCTATTTAAAGCTGGCATGTCAATTATGTATACTGGTCCCCCTAAATCCTATTTAAAGCTAGTATGTCAATTATATATACTGGTCCCCCTAAATCCTATTTAAAGCTGGTATGTTAATTATATATACTGGTCCCCCTATATCCTATTAAAGCTGGTATGCCAATGATATTTACTTGTCACCCTAAAGCCTATTTAAAGCTGGTATGTTAATTATATATACTGGTCCCCCTATATCCTATTAAAGCTGGTATGCCAATGATATTTACTTGTCACCCTAAAGCCTATTTAAAGCTGGTATGTCAATTATATATACTGGTCCCCCTAAAGCCTATCTAAAGCTGGTATGTGAATTATATATACTGGTCCCCCTAAATCCTATTTAAAGCTGGTATGTCAATTAGATACTGGTCCGCCTAAAGTCTAGTTAAAGCTGCCATGTCAATCATGTATACTGGTCCCCTTATTCCTTTTTAAAAATGGTATGTCAATTATATATACTGGTCTCCCTAAATCCTATTTAAAGCTGGTATGTCAATGATGTATACTGGTCCCCCTAAATCCTATTTAAAGCTGGTATGTCAATTATATATACTGGTCCCCCTAAATCCTATTTAAAGCTGG
Organism: Cerastoderma edule; assembly: GCA_947846245.1. Taxonomy (NCBI): domain Eukaryota; kingdom Metazoa; phylum Mollusca; class Bivalvia; order Cardiida; family Cardiidae; genus Cerastoderma; species Cerastoderma edule. The sequence goes on along the minus strand of OX401407.1, from coordinate 10,772,855 downwards.
TATTTCAGTTATGTATACTGGTCCCCCTAAACCCTATTTAAAGCTGGTATGTCAATGATGTATACTGGTTCCCCTAAAGCCTATTTAAAGGTGGCATGTCAATTATTCATACTGGTCCCCCTAAATCCTATTAAAAGCTGGTATATCAATTATATATACTGGTCCCCCTAAAGCCTATTTAAAGGTGGCATGTCAATTATTTATACTGTTCCCCCTTAATCCTATTAAAAGCTGGTATATCAATTATATATACTGGTCCCTCTAAAGCCTATTTAAAGCTGGTATGTCAATTATATATACTGGTCCCCCTAAATCCTATTTAAAGCTGGTATGTCAATTATATATACTGGTCCCCCTAAATCCTATTTAAAGCTGGCATGTCAATTATATACTGGTCCCCCTAAATCCAATTTAAAGCTGGTATGTCAGTTATATATACCGGTCCCCCTAAATCCTTTTTAAAGCTGGTATGTCAATTATATAAACTGGTTCCCCTAAATCCTATTTAAAGGTGGTATGCCAATGATATATACTGGTCCCCATAAATCCTATTTAAAACTGGCATGTCAATTATATATACTGGTCCCCCTAAATCATATTCAAAGCTGATATGCCAATGATATATACTGGTCCCCCTAAATCCTATTCAAAGCTGATATGCCAATGATATATACTGGTCCCCCTAAATCCTATCTAAAGCTGGTATGTCAGTGATATATACTGGTCCCCCTAAAGCCTATTTAAAGCTGGTATGTCAATTATATATACTGGTCCTCCTAAATCCTATTTGAAGCTGGTATGTCAAGTATATATACTGGTCCCCCTAAATTCTTTTTGAAGCTGGTATGTCAATTATATATACTGGTCCCCCTAAATCCTATTTCAAGCTGGTATGTCAATGATATATACTGATTCCACTAACGCCTATTTAAAGGTTGCATGTCAATTTTATATACTGGTCCCCTTAAAACCTGTTAAAGGCTGGTTTACCAATTATCTATACTCACCCCCATAAATCCTATTTAAAGCTGGTATGCCAATGATATATACTGGTCCCCCTTAAGCCTATTTAAAGCTGGCATGTCAATTATGTATACTGGTCCCCCTAAATCCTATTTAAAGCTAGTATGTCAATTATATATACTGGTCCCCCTAAATCCTATTTAAAGCTGGTATGTTAATTATATATACTGGTCCCCCTATATCCTATTAAAGCTGGTATGCCAATGATATTTACTTGTCACCCTAAAGCCTATTTAAAGCTGGTATGTCAATTATATATACTGGTCCCCCTAAATCCTATCTAAAGCTGGTATGTGAATTATATATACTGGTCCCCCTAAATCCTATTTAAAGCTGGTATGTCAATTAGATACTGGTCCGCCTAAAGTCTAGTTAAAGCTGCCATGTCAATCATGTATACTGGTCCCCTTATTCCTTTTTAAAAATGGTATGTCAATTATATATACTGGTCCCCCTAAATCCTATTTAAAGCTGGTATGTCAATGATGTATACTGGTCCCCCTAAATCCTATTTAAAGCTGGTATGTCAATTATATATACTGGTCCCCCTAAATCCTATTTATAGCTGGTATGCCAATGATATATACTGGTCCACCTTAAGCCTATTTAAAACTGGCATGTCAATTATATATACTGGTTCCCCTAAAGCCTTTTTGAAGGTGGCATGTCAATTATTTATACTGGTCTCCCTAAATCCTATTTAAAGCTGGTATATCTGTTATATATACTGGTCCCCCTAAATCCTATCTAAAGCTGGTATGTCAATTATATATACTGGTCCCCCTAAATCCTATTTAAAGCTGGTATGTCAATTATTTATACTGGTCCCCCTAAATCCTATTTAAAGCTGGTATGTCAATTATATTTACTTGTCCCCCTTTATCCTTTTTGAAGCTGGCATGTCAATGATGTTTATTGGATCCCCTAAAGCAAATTTAAAGCTGGTATGTCAATTATCTATACTGGTCCCCGTAAAGCCTATCTAAAGCTAGTATGTCAGTGATTTATACTGGTCCCCCAAAATCCTATTGAAAGCTGGTATGTCAATTATATATACTGTTCCCTCTAAAGCCTATAAAAAGCTGGTATGTCAATTATATACTGGCCCCCTTAAAGCCTATTTAAAGCTAGTATGTCAGTGATGTATACTGGTCCCCCTAAATCCTGTATAAAGCTGGTATGTCAATTATGTATACTGGTCCCCCTTGAGCCTATTTAAAGCCAATATGTCAATAATATATACTGGTCCCCCATAAGCCTATCTAAAGCTTGTTTGTGAATTATATACCGGTCCCCTTAAATCCTATTTGAAGCTGGTACGTCAATTAAATATACTGGTTCCACTAAAGCCTATTTAAAGCTGATATATCAATGATATATACTGGTCCCCCTAAAGCTGTTTAAAAGCTGGTATGTCAATTATGTATACTGGTCCCCCTAAAGCCTATTTAAAGCTGGTATGTCAAATATATACTTGTCCCCCTAAAGCAAAATAACTGAAGAACTGTTGCACGATCTAAAACTCATGTAAGTTAATTAATAAACGATCCATTTAAAGCATTTTGAAACCATTATACCACTGGTCCGTGTTAAGTCGATTTGAAACTGTCTATATACTTGTGTTTGTTAATATTCTTTATATCATTCTCTTTATTTCTTGTTTTCCCTAAAAGACCACTGCTTTTGTTTAAATATGATATGCAAGTCCAATTTGTGGTTTTTAACATATGTTACACGACTTTGGCCGTGTTAGAAGTAATAAATTTCGAAATCCACCTGAAAAATTAAACATTACACTTTGATAAGATGTTGAATATAAGAGTGATGGGAATCGTCACATGGACTTCGGATCCTCATCAACATTTAAAGAGTGTTGTTGAGCTTTTATAAGTGTCGAAAATGTTTAAACAGATTGGTCAAAGATCTGAGAGAATAGTTGGAATGTATATGTTGTCAATGCTTTGCCTATTATCTTTACTTCTGCAGGAAGTTCCAGTTTGTCAGAAAGAAAGTATCGTGGAGCAACCTTTACTTCTGCAGGAAGTTCCAGTTTGTCAGAAAGAAAGTATCGTGGAGCAACGAGAGAATGGTGCAAAAAATAAATCCAAAAAGGTAGTTTTTCATCACAAATAACTTCTCCGTTTACATGATGCTTCTTTGTTTTACGTTTATTCAAGAAGTAAGCACTGACTGAACATACTGTATAAATAATCGACAAAGCCATTAAACAGTCCATTCTTGTTTTGATCTTGTACATATGCATCATTTTCACTTATTTCAAAATAGAAAACAGATTAGGGGCAAACGCGGCAAAAACATATCAAATTTGTTTGAAATTCCCTTTTAAACAGTAATAAACGACTTCGTGGAGTATTCTTGCCCTTTAGAAGCTGCTGGCATGTCCGGAAAGCCTAGCATTAAGTCTATTTAAAGGCCCGAACTGAAAGTAACCTTTTCAAATTTAAAGGCAGCGTTTTCCGTGGAAGGGAGGCACACATCCGTTGGTACTGAACACTCATAATGCCGGTCTCTCTATCTCAAAATCTGAACTTGACAAAAACCACTGAACTCGACAAACGTCCTTTACAAATAAAACCGGCTCTAAGTGTAAGATATAATACAAAGAGAAAACTGATTTATTTCGCATGAAACCAACACAAAACTAAATTGTCTTTTATAAATCTTATATTTGAAGTAAACAAGAAATGATCACGATCTAATTGATATAAGTTGATATTTTAACAGTAAATATACACTTAAAAATCGTCATGCTTTCTTATTATGGAGAAATTTATAATTACAAAATGTATATAATCTTCTCTGCTATAGCTTTTTATATACTGGTCCCCCTAAATGCTATTTAAAGCTGTTATGTCAATTATATATACTGGTTATCCTAAATCCTATTAAAGCTGGTATGCCAATGATATATACTGGTCACCTTAAAGCCTATTTAAAGCTGGTGTGTCAATTATATATACTGTTCCCCTGAATCCTATTTAAAGCTGGTATGTCAATTATATATACTGGTCCCCCTAAATCCTATTTAAAGCTGGTATGTCAGTTGTATATACTGGTCCCCCTAAAACTTTTTTAAAGCTTGTATGTCAATTATCAATACTGGTCCCCCTAAATCCTATTTAAAGCATGTATGTCAATTATATACACTGGTCCCCCTAAATCCTTTTAAAGCTGGTATGTCTATGATATATACTGGTCCCCCTAAATCCTATCTAAAGCTGGTATGTCAGTGATATAAGCTGGCATGTCAATTGTATATACTGGTCCCCCTAAATCCTATTTAAAGCTACTATGTCAATTTTATATACTGGTCCCCCTAAATCCTATTTAAAGCCGGTATGCCAATGATATATACTGGTCCCCCTTAAGCCCATTAAAAGCTGGCATGTCAATTATGTATACTGGTCCCCCTAAATCCTATTTAAAGCTGGCATGTCAATTGTATATACTGGTCCCCCTAAATCCTATTTAAAGCTGGTATGTCAATTATATATACTGGTCCCCCTAAATACTATTTAAAGCTGGTATGTCAATTTTATATACTGGTCCCCCGAAATCCTATTTAAAGCTGGTATGCCAATGATATATACTGTCCCCATTAAGCCCATTAAAAGCTGGTATGTCAATGATATATACTGGTCCCCCTAAAGCCTATTTAAAGCTGGTATGTTAGTTATATATACTGGTCCCCCTAAATCCTATTTAAAGCTGGTACGCCAATGATATATACTGGTCCCCCTTAAGCCTATTTAAAGCTGGCATGTCAATTATATATACTGGTCCCCCTAAATCCTATTCAAAGCTGGTATGTCAAGTATATATACTGGTCCCCCTAAATTCTATTTGAAGCTGGTATGTCAATTATATATACTGGTCCCCCTAAATCCTATTTCAAGCTGGTATGTCAATGATATATACTGATTCCACTAACGCCTATTTAAAGGTTGCATGTCAATTTTATATACTGGTCCCCTTAAAACCTGTTAAAGGCTGGTTTACCAATTATCTATACTCACCCCCATAAATCCTATTTAAAGCTGGTATGCCAATGATATATACTGGTCCCCCTTAAGCCTATTAAAAGCTGGCATGTCAATTATATATACTGGTCCCCCTAAATCCTATTTAAAGCTAGTATGTCAATTATATATACTGGTCCCCCTAAATCCTATTTAAAGCTGGTATGTTAATTATATATACTGGTCCCCCTATATCCTATTAAAGCTGGTATGCCAATGATATTTACTTGTCACCCTAAAGCCTATTTAAAGCTGCTATGTCAATTATATATACTGGTCCCCCTAAATCCTATCTAAAGCTGGTATGTGAATTATATATACTGGTCCCCCTAAATCCTATTTAAAGCTGGTATGTCAATTAGATACTGGCCCGCCTAAAGTCTAGTTAAAGCTGCCATGTCAATCATGTATACTGGTCCCCTTATTCCTTTTTAAAAATTGTATGTCAATTATATATACTGGTCCCCCTAAAGCCTATTTAAAGCTGGTATGTCAATGATGTATACTGGTCCCCCTAAATCCTATTTAAAGCTGGTATGTCAATTATATATACTGGTCCCCCTAAATCCTATTTAAAGCTGGTATGCCAATGATATATACTGGTCCACCTTAAGCCTATTTAAAGCTAGTATGTCAGTGATGTATACTGGTCCCCCTAAATCCTATATAAAGCTGGTATGTCAATTATGTATACTGGTCCCCCTTGAGCCTATTTAAAGCCGGTATGTCAATAATATATACTGGTCCCCCGTAAGCCTATTTAAAGCTTGTTTGTTAATTATATACCGGTCCCCCTAAATCCTATTTGAAGCTGGTACGTCAATTAAATATACTGGTTCCACTAAAGCCTATTTAAAGCTGATATATCAATGATATATACTGGTCCCCCTAAAGCTGTTTAAAAGCTGGTATGTCAATTATGTATACTGGTCCCCCTAAAGCCTATTTAAAGCTGGTATGTCAAATATATACCTGTCCCCCTAAAGCAAAATAACTGAAGAACTGTTGCACGATCTAAAACCCATGTAAGTTAATTAATAAACGATCCATTTAAAGCATTTTGAAACCGTTATACCACTGGTCCGTGTTAAGTCGATTTGAAACTGTCTATATACTTGTGTTTGTTAATATTCTTTATATCATTCTCTTTATTTCCTGTTTTCCCTAAAAGACCACTGCTTTTGTTTAAATATGATATGCAAGTCCATTTTGTGTTTTTTAACTTATGTTACACGACTTTGGCCGTGTTAGAAGTAATAAATTTCGAAATCCACCTGAAAAATTAAACATTACACTTTGATAAGATGTTGAATATAAGAGTGATGGGAATCGTCACATGGACTTCGGATCCTCATCAACATTTAAAGAGTGTTGTTGAGCTTTTATAAGTGTCGAAAATGTTTAAACAGATTGGTCAAAGATCTGAGAGAATAGTTGGAATGTATATGTTGTCAATGCTTTGCCTATTATCTTTACTTCTGCAGGAAGTTCCAGTTTGTCAGAAAGAAAGTATCGTGGAGCAACCTTTACTTCTGCAGGAAGTTCCAGTTTGTCAGAAAGAAAGTATCGTGGAGCAACGAGAGAATGGTGCAAAAAATAAATCCAAAAAGGTAGTTTTTCATCACAAATAACTTCTCCGTTTACATGATGCTTCTTTGTTTTACGTTTATTCAAGAAGTAAGCACTGACTGAACATACTGTATAAATAATCGACAAAGCCATTAAACAGTCCATTCTTGTTTTGATCTTGTACATATGCATCATTTTCACTTATTTCAAAATAGAAAACAGATTAGGGGCAAACGCGGCAAAAACATATCAAATTTGTTTGAAATTCCCTTTTAAACAGTAATAAACGACTTCGTGGAGTATTCTTGCCCTTTAGAAGCTGCTGGCATGTCCGGAAAGCCTAACATTAAGTCTATTTAAAGGCCCGAACTGAAAGTAACCTTTTCAAATTTAAAGGCAGCGTTTTCCGTGGAAGGGAGGCACACATCAGTTGGTACTGAACACTCATAATGCCGGTCTCTCTATCTCAATATCTGAACTCGACAAAAACCACTGAACTCGACAAACGTCCTTTACAAATAAAACCGGCTCTAAGTGTAATATATAATACAAAGAGAAAACTGACTTATTTCGCATGAAACCAACACAAAACTAAATTTTCTTTTATAAATCTTATATTTGAAGTAAACAAGAAATGATCACGATCTAATTGATATAAGTTGATATTTTAACAGTAAATATATTTCTTATTATGGAGAAATTCATAATTACAAAATGTATATAATCTTCTCTGCTATAGCTTTTTACAAGGAAATGTTTTTACCTGACCGGAATTAGATCTCGCATAGGAAACAAGGACTATAGCCTTTTTTGCCACGAATGCAGATATAATATAAAAATAATAATTCTGATATTAATAAATTTATATTTATAGAACATTTTTAGCCAAACACTCGAAACGCAGCTATTTGTGTATCATGATAGACGAAAATTAATATCTGAAATCATGGGGCTTATTCCCGAGTAATTACGATTGTGCATAAACAATTTCGACCAAACACCTTTAATAGCGTGGAAATTCTGTAGTTTAAATCGATTTTTTTTTATAAAAAAAAAAAGACAGTTCGTTGAGTTTGCACCAACGTCATGGAGACATTTCCAGCCAATAAAACAAGCTTATTAAATTTCTATCGCTGCATAGATTTAACAATCATTAAAAATATTTAAAAGAAAACTAATTATCTCAAATGGACGCATCTTCAAGTTTACACGAACCATTTCTAAATAAACCGTTTAATCGAAACTCCAGCTAGTATCAACCATTTTGATTTCGAACAACGTCGTTTTTGCATATGTTTTTTTACGTCAATTGTGTCTTTTTGCTTGGCCATATAAGGATGGTTCAATGTGTGAAGCTAGAAATGGCAAAGAAAAATTTATGAAAATAAAGTATCAATTATTAGGACAATTTTCTTTTCAGAAACCCGATAGATATTGTTTGTACTGTGAAAGTTTGGTGATGAACGGTAAATTAAAGCGCCACATTCTTCGAAGGCACAGAGCCGAACCAGAAATCCAAGAGATTATCAAAAAACCGAGAAGCATACAGAATGTTTTTTTCGACAAAAAGAGGCGAGATGGCATTTATGCCTACAACCTAAACCTTCTTTCAACTGGAAATGAGGCAAAAATGCGAGAGAGGCAAGCAAAGGATAAGGACATGTTAAGAGTCTGTTTGGATTGCCACGGGTACTACAGCAACCGGTGTTTTTTTAAACACAAATGTGTTAGTAAAGATCCTGAGTCTGTAAAACCACACCTCCTGTCACACATTTCAGGGGAGTCATACGAAAAAGATGATTCCTTCAAGGACATCTTGAATAGATTTAGGGACGGGGCTATCGGAGATTTATGTCGATCAGATAACTTTATTAAATTAATAGGATACAGACATTACAACCTGCGAAAACATGAGGCAGGAAAGGAAGATGAAGTGAGAAAAGTTGTGATGGCAGAAATGCGAGAACTGGCCAAATTATTTCAAACTTTTCAAGATCTGGATGAAACAAAACGTTCACTAGAGGACATGTTTAGCCGCCAACATTTGTCCGATTTGGTTCAGGCTATCATGACCTTAACAACAAAGGAGGACAAGACCGAAAAACATGGACAAAAACTCCTAATTGATGCAATAATAATGAGATCAATAAAAACACTAAAAGGTCACTATAACGAAAGTATGCAAGACGACAAAGAAGAAGAGCTAAAAAAATTCAAAAGTGCCTACAAGCATCGATCTAATGAGATATATCCCAAAGCAAGGGCAACGTGTGTTGCCAAATCGTTCCAAAAGGCAAGAAGGCCAGCAAGCCTTCCTGATGAAAAGGCGATACAAATGTTGAAGATTTACATGACATCTGAGATCAACTATTTAGTTGAAAATTACCACATAAGACATTATGTAAATTTAAGAAGTTTGGTTGTCGCCCGTCTAACATTGTACAATGCAAGAAGAGGTGAGGAGGCAGCAAGACTTCTCCAGAACGAATGGTTAGATGCCTGCTCAGATACATGGCTGCCTAAAGACAAGATAGAAACCGTATACGATCCGGCGGAGGATTTTCTTATAGGCCAATTTAAATTGGCCTATCTCAAGGGTAAAGGAAGGAAGTTTGTCCCAGTACTCATTCCAATTGATTTGATGGAGGGATTATCTATTCTCAACAGAGACAGGGAGGCCTTTGGCATTAAAAGGTCAAACCTTTTTCTCTTCGGAACACGCAATTCCCAAAATTCGCATTGCTCTGGGTGGCATGCTGTATCTACAGTGTGTAAAATGGCGAGCATTGATCTACCCATAAACGCAACGAAAATGAGGCATAGACTCTCCTCTGTATTCGCCAGCCTGGATATGAATGCACACGACAGAAAAATTTTCATGGACCATATGGGACACGATGAGGAAATCAACAAAGACAACTACCAGTGCCCTCCAGGACTCCAGGCTATAAGGGTCATGGGGAAAATGCTAAGCAATGCAGATAGAGGTAAGATTAAGTGTAAAAGTTGTGAAATATAAGAAGAGATGAAATGATGTCAGGGCTTTTTTACCTCATATAACAGACTCCTATAAAAGGCTACTTGCCAATTGGATTTTTTTTTATGGGTTTTACATCACATTAATATTATTTCAGTTATGTAGCGATGCCCGACTCTTAATGATGGAGGAAAACCCCATACTCAACTGCCCATAGGGGCTGGTTAAGGTGGTTAGAACCATCGGCATTCCGTAAGTCAGTCGGGAGACTGCCTCTCATGAAAATCCATATCCCTCTCAGTATTTGAACCCACGCGGAGAGGGGCCATGTGATTTCAAGTTCTGTACTCGAACCACTAGGCCACGGCTGTACTCTAACCACTAGGCCACGGCTGTACTCTAACCACTAGGCCATGGAGGCCCCGGAAATTTGTTTGAAATCATACATTTTTCCCAAATATTCAAAGTCATACCAGCTTTTTGGGCTTCCCAATTCAGCAATTTCAGCGATAACATTTCCCAAATTCATCAGGCTTGGGCCTCTTCCCAATTCAAGGGAAAAAAGCCCTGGATGTGTTTCGAATTTTATGTAAAAAAGATACCTTTTATTTCATTTGTTGTGGGCTTTAAAAAAAAAGGCGGCAAGGGGGTGGGGCTCATTTTAGGAAAAAAATACTTTGGTGACTTGACGGCTTCTTGATTCAATTATTTTTTGTTTGATTTGAGTTATACATTACATCAACAATCTCCGATATATTTTGATGCCCAGGCAATGACTTATGACCCATTGTAAAACCAACACTAATCAGACAGAAGACTAGCTCTCATGAAAAATTCGGAACCACTATAGTTCAAACCCACAGGTCATGGAGGAATCTATTCAATTTTGCATAATTATTAATTAAACACATTATGTATGTGACTGGTCTTATTTGAAAACAGTATTAGATAACATGTAAAAAAGGCATTTTCCTTATGATATTTTGAAGAACACATTGTCATATTGGGAGGGATCATCTCAATTTTTCACAATTGTTTCTTTTATGGTGTATGTGCTTGAAGTACTGGTTTAATGAAGAATATCACAATTCAGTCATGCTCATTCATGATTTCATCACTTACTTATTTCAGGTGTGAATGACAACGAGATGACTGGTCACTCAAACAATATTCATGGGGAGCAAAGGGTTTTTAATTTTGGTAATATATCTATGACATTTCTGCTCATGTCTTTTTAGCTCGATTATTCAAAGAATAAACACTACCTGTCGTCACACTTTAGTTAAGTTTTATAAAATGCAAGTTTGTTTCAAATAAGCTACTACAATTAATAGATTGGAACGTTTACACATTGACTTAATCTTAAGGTACCGACCAAGTTAAACAACTCTACCAGTTTCTGTGCTATGAATATCTTGGTTTAGGTTTCGCATGTATCTTTGTAACCCAGAAACAAATTATTTATCTTTATCCCTCTCCCACATTACCGGGCATACTCTGTCTTATTGAAAGCTCTTGTTGAATAAATAATTTGTCCATGGCAGTGTCCATCTGTGAAAAAGTATTAAAGTTCAAAGATTTGATACACTATCCACTTTTGTTTGACTTCGAAGACAAACTTTTAATTGTATTTAGACACACTTATGACCTCTGTTACACTTAAAGATTTGGGATAAAAAAAATATCAAAGTTCTAAATATCATATAAATATCAAATAAATGATTATTTGGAGAAAGAGTTTAGGGAGAGTCCTGATTTTTCAGTAGCCAACATAGTCTTCTTCTATTACGGAATTTATGAATAGTCCAAAAGTGATAGGACACCAGCCATCAAGTACATATGAGTAATGAGTCTAAATAACAGTAACACAAATAGGAAATTATGAGTCTTCTGCTTCAAACGTCTTCTGTGTCCTAGAATATGATGGGTAATAAAAATCTGCATTTATGATTTTCTCACAGATGAAAACGATGCAGATGAAGACGAAAGTGAAATTGATGATGACGAATATGACGAACATATCAGCCCAAGGAAATCCTACAAATCAAATACTCCTCCAGGTTAGAAGCGAATTGTGAAAACACTTGTAACTCAAATTATCTCAAACAGAGCTTTTATAATTGCTGTTAGCTTACAAATTACTAACTGTGAATGTTCAAAGGAATTATATATTAAAGAATTCTAAAATGCAAAGATCATTTCAACTTTGAGCGAAATTTTAGGATTATTTTCTTTACTTTAAAACACCAGTCCGACTTATACAGTAGCACATATTGATTTCCAAACATGGTTTTCCTATGCAAGTTACATCAAATAAGTCTGACATCATTTTCATAAATTAGTGATTTTTTTTTAATAACTTTGATTCAAATTTGATTAATACATAACCATATTTTACCATGATATCAGGGCTTTTTCACATTACATAACAGGGGCCTTTAAAAGGCTACTTCTCAATTGGAAAATTCTTTAAAATCATGCAGTTGTCCAAATCATTCAATGGCATACCAGCTTTTTGGCTTCACAATTCACCAATTTCAGCGATAAAAATTCCCAAATTTAACAGGCTTGGGCCTCTTCACAATTCAAGGGAAAAAAGCCCTGTTTTTTTTATGCTGATTACATTATGCCTAAAGGCTCTTGCTTAAAGTAGATTTACCTGTAAACTATCAGTTTCATTTCATGGATTTGGTGTGTAAGCCATAACAAAGTAACACAAGTCACGAATATCCAGGATCTTTGAAATTATTTTGGATCGTAGTTCTGATACTTTGATAGTCAACGTAGACAAACTTGAAGAAAATGAGATAAAAAGAAATTAAGTATATAGTTCGGAACATTTTTCATGTAATAACTATGTTTCTTATAATTTCAGTGAGATGGTCAAAATCAGACACAAATTTGGTGAGAGAAGCTTTCCGAGATTTCGTTTTCAGTGAGAAGGGACAAGCAAATAGCAAAGGCAGTCTGCCAAGTAAGTTCATATTTGCTAAATGCTTTTCAATTATAACAAAATGGAGTAATTGTGTCTCTCAACATGGTGTTTGGAAAATCTTTGTTATTTTTTTTCCAATCTCGCCTAAGAATGTCCTCTCACTCATTCGAAATATTCTCATACAATCTATCGGTTTTGGGGCTGTCTAAAATACGGTGGAGCTACTGCTCACATCTTTTCTCTTTTGTTGTGATTGAATTAATTTATTCATTATTTCGTGATTTCAATTTTTTGAATTACTATTATATGAATATATTAGACCTTTTTAAAGTGGTTGCTTTCAGCGTCCTTGTGTTAAGATTTTTAAGAAATAGGTTTAAAATTGATTCATCTGTTCTTTACTTTAACATATGTTATTGCCCAAAATATACTTAGTCATAATATGGAAATTCACTACAAATCATATTTAGCAAACGGGTAGAGCTACACGCTTTCAAATTTAGTTACAGCTCTCCCCATGATCGCAGTTAGCATGCTGATTGGCTATTTTGGCATAAGCAAATCCAAGTTGTGTATGACACTTGTTTACTGTGGTAATATACACTGCATTTTGTGACTGAAATGTTTGGTTTAGAAATATTTGAGAATAGTCTAACATGTCCTCTGACAACTCTTGTGTACTGTAACTTTCATGGATATCATAAAATATCATAAAATGAAGTATTAGATATTTTCAAACCTGCTTTTTATTTTTAGGCAAATCGAGAATTGTACAGTTCCTGAAGGAAACCCCCCTGGCGTCTTTAAACACTATGACAGAAAAGGAACAATATATGAAAATAAGATCAAAGGTTTTTAATGAGAGGAAAACGGCCAGACTTTCAACCCAACAGGGATTAAGAAAAATATCAGTCAAAAAAAATTCATAGTTCAGTGACAATGACACGACAAAAGAATGTAATGTATGTTCAAAAAATTATACTGACCGTAACTTACCGTATGTATATGAACATGCTTTAAATGTCCTAGTATGACTAAATGTATACTAAGTTTAAAAAAAATTAACATACACTCTGAAATTATTGCTGTCTTTATCTTAAAAGGATTTAAAATTAGAAATATTTTCTATCTTAACAATTATTCAATGATATATTTATACCATTCTCATTACCTTTTCATATTCTCGTCAGTGGAAATGGAAAGGTATCTTATCAGTCTTGATTGATTGTAATTTAAACAAAAGCTTTTTGGAACACTTGATAAAAAAAAATGGATACGAATTTAGTCTGAGAAACGATCAATTTAGAGAGTTTTGATATATCTTCCCTCCTGTACATTGGCTGGCATTGTAGTTGTTATTATTGCTATTGTAAGATAGTCAAAATCAATTTGTGTGTATTGAGTGTGGTGTGTAAGATAGATTGCCTTTTTGATCTGAATAAAGTTATATTATTAAATATTATGTAATCACATTTATATTTGTAGACAGGAGTGAGTAACCGGGTGATTTACGAAGGCTTACTCACTCTTGTTAACAAATTCACTATATCATATCACCTACATGTTTCTGCTGTTGTTTAAAACCTGATTATTATATTTGTAGACAGGAGTGAGTAACCGGGTGATTTACGAAGGTTAACTCAACTCTTAGTAACAAATGCACTATATCATATCACCTACATGTTTCTGCTGTTGTTTAAAACCTGATAATTATATTTGTAGACAGGAGTGAGTAACCAGGTGATTTACGAAGGTTAACTCAACTCTTGTTAACAAATGCACTATATCATATCACCTACATGTTTCTGCTGTTGTTTTAAACCTGATTATTATATTTGTAGTCAGGAGTGAGTAACCGGGTGATTAACGAAGGTGTACTCACTCTTGTTAACAAATTCACTATATCATATCACCTACATGTTTCTGTTGTTGTTTAAAACCTGATTATTATATTTGTAGACAGGAGTGAGTAACCGGGTGATAAACGAAGGTGTACTCACTCTTGTTAACAAATTCACTATATCATATCACCTACATGTTTCTGCTGTTGTTTAAAACCTGATTATTATATTTGTAGACAGGAGTGAGTAACCGGGTCATTTACGAAGGTTAACTCAACTCTTGTTAACAAATGCACTATATCATATCACCTACATGTTTTTGCTGTTGTTTAAAACCTGATTATTATATTTGTAGACAGGAGTGAGTAACCGGGTGATTTACGAAGGTTAACTCAACTCTTGTTAACAAATTCACTACATCATATCACCTACATGTTTCTGCTGTTGTTTAAAACCTGATTATTATATTTGTAGACAGGAGTGAGTACCCGGGTGATTTACGAAGGTTAACTCAACTCCTGTTAACAAATGCTCTATATCATATCACCTACATGTTTCTGTTGTTGTTTAAAACCTGATTATTATATTTGTAGACAGGAGTGAGTAACCGGGTGATAAACGAAGGTGTACTCACTCTTGTTAACAAATTCACTATATCATATCACCTACATGTTTCTGCTGTTGTTTAAAACCTGATTATTATATTTGTAGACAGGAGTGAGTAACCGGGTAATTTACAATGGTGTACTCACTCTTGTTAACAAATTCACTATATCATATCACCTACATGTTGCTGTTTAAAACCTGATTATTATATTTGTGAAAGGAGTGAGTAACCGGGTCACAGATTTACAAAGGTCTACTCAGTCCTATCAACATCATTGTGTTATTTTTAATCATGACATGTATATATCAACTGACCTAAGTATACTGATATATGCCAGGAATTCCTTATCATGGTATAGAGGAAATAGTAGTATTCAGACTTTTGCAGACAACAGAATCAAGAAAACTGAAATTATTTGGCACCTACATATACCATCTTATCCGACTATCGGAAGAATAGC
Organism: Cerastoderma edule; assembly: GCA_947846245.1. Classification (NCBI taxonomy): domain Eukaryota; kingdom Metazoa; phylum Mollusca; class Bivalvia; order Cardiida; family Cardiidae; genus Cerastoderma; species Cerastoderma edule. The sequence continues at coordinate 10,757,403 of OX401407.1, read as the reverse complement.
ATTTATAAAAGTATCGTAAAAGTTCTAACATACCATTGGACAAGTCTTGAATCCAGCCATTCTGTCAGGATAGTGATCTTTAGGTATACTGATGTATATCTGTAGGGTTGGTGTACAATTACTTTAGAGTTCACTAAGACTAACAGGATGAAAAGTAGGCTGCACCTGTAATAAGTTAAGTTACACAAAGAATCATTCTTCAAAATAACAACACAAAGTAACAACATAGGAGATTTAAAGCAATCAACTGAAGTAATTACATGTCAATAGCAATAATATGTCAATATACTTATCTGATGGCTGAGTAAGCTGTTGTCTAATGTTGTTAATGTTGGTTGAGCTAGTAATGGATCGAAATTATGACGACGAAATGGATAGAGTTTTGACGCATATTTGCGACAACGTTTGCGACATTGTATTATATAGATCTAAATCTTCCTCAGAATGAAATTGAATACTTTGCATCATAAGAAATCTTATGTGAAACAATGAAAGATATAAATGAAAAAAAAAGATATTATTTATAAAAACATAATCCCTAACCCTAACCCTAAGCCCATTTACGTCACCAGGCCACTTTACGGTTGTGTTAAAACTGAATCCGCTTTGTATATTCATGTGATCCATTACTACGTCGTCGGTTAATGTTGATCCCAGTCTTGAAGACGTTTGATCCCAGTCTTGAAGACGTTTGATCCCAATCTTGAAGACGTTTGAAACCGTTTCCAATCTAACTACTTCAGTATCTTAACACTTTTTGCAGGTCGCTCTACATCATAGTGCGAATAGGATAGTCACATATCGATAGGCATAATCAAAATTTAATAAACAATAAACTGAGTGAAGCACAATAACTGCTATCTATGCTTTAGTATAATTCTCCTTTCTATGAATGAACGTCCAAAAACAACACGAGTATGAATGTAAAGCGTCTAGTACTATGACTCATTCATAAATATCAATAGTTTATTTTACGGAATTGGAACTTTATACCGTTTGTGTTCACTTCACCCCAAACTAGTCAAATTAATGTTTTCATGTTTTCTTTTCTGTATCTTTAATTATTATTTACATATTAAACCCCACTAATACGCGCCTCTGGCATTGTTTGACACAGGGATAACAATTAGCAGATTAATTATGTGATTCTGAGGGTTATTGTTAGGTGTGTAGACAATCGTATCTACTCGGCAATCCCCGTAACAAGTCGGTAGATATACCTCGTAAGCAGTACCAATCGTATCTACTCGGCAATCCCCGTAACAAGTCGGTAGATATACCTCGTAGGCAGTACATGAATACACCAGAAATCCTGGGGTAATTCGCCTTATTTCCGGCGGATAACTCAAAATGAACACAGGCACTAAATATGTATTTTAGATACACACAAATTGGCTATATATCACCATTGAATGTTGTTTTTACCCTTTTCATTAAAGATGATCATATCAACACATCTGTGTTTCATATTTTGTCAATCGGCTTTTCTCGGTAATCCCCGGCTTGTTCCGAGTAGATACGATTGCAAACGGACATGCCCTTCGTTGCTGACCTACTTTCAAAAATGGCTCCCCATTGCCTCCGAGGTTATTTTAAGAAATGGCCGAGGTGTTCCGATTGAAGCAGTACATGAATACACCAGAAATCCTGGGGTAATTCGCCTTATTTCCGGCGGATAACGCAAAATGCACACAGGCACTAAATATGTATTTAGATACACACAAATTGGTTATATATCACAAGTGAAGGTTTTAATTACCCTTTTCATTAATCATGATCATATCAACACATCTTTGTTTCATATTTTGTCAATCGGCTCTTTTCGGCAATCCCCGGGATTTCCGAGTAGATACGATTGCAAACGGACATGCCCTTCGTTGCTGACCTACTTTCAAAAATGGCTCCCCATTACCTCCGAGGTTATTTTAAGAAATGGCCGAGGTGTTCCGAATGGTGTGTAGAGTGTCATATCTGTCTATTATCCGGACCGATTTTTTCAGTCCAGTACAACCGAAATCAGTCCAAAACCGGCATTTTTATGATCCCTGCTTGTAACTATGGTGATTTTTCAATGGGTGACATACATGATGATGTACGTTTTCTAAGTTGTTGGTACAATTGATTTTTCTTTTTATTCTTTAATAGACTGATATCTATCAATGATAAGTTTTTGCTATTGTGAATGTTATTTAAGCTCTCTTAAAGTATTTGGTATCATTGCTTTGGTTTATTTTAGGGACTGATAATTATGATTGTTATAATTCAATAACATGTTTTATGGGCCAGCGGCATAAATGTACTAATAAAATGTTAAAAGTTCAAAGTTTATCATGTTGACTATAGTATAACGAAAAAAAGAGATTATATTAATGTTGAAATTTACTCACTCTTGTGTTATTTCTTCTTAATCCTTTTCAAACTTATATAGCCCTAGGGGTGCATCAGGAAACATTTGTTTACATAGTTGATTTAGCTTAGATAGCTCCTATATGATCTGTTTCTCCTGAATCTACTTTGTTTGACCTCATTTTTCCTTCTGGCAGAACATAGAATTGTTTCTAAGTTATTGACACATTTTGAGTCAGGAAGATGGATTACTACCATCTTAAATTGCTGGAATCCAGGAGCTTCCGGGGGCCTCCGGCCCCCTGCACCCCTGGCCAGGGCTTTGCCCTGGAACGACAGGGTGCCCTGCGGCCCCCTTGACCCCCAGCTTTATTTCGGGGTTTTCATAATTTCCAACTTTCACCCATGTCATGTTTTCAGATGTGTGTCGGTATGCCTTATATAACTACGGTTATCACTTTTTATAGCAGAGTTTCCTTTTTTTAATCGTCTGCTGCCACATGTCAACAATATATCAAACCGTTTCGTTAATATCGAAGTTTTCCACTTATATGCTTATCAACCAATTTCTACCTTTTAAAATTTCTCCTGTTCATGAAAAACTTTATGTAAACCTCACCTGTACATGTGTTTATATGTTTACTTATTTGTGTTAGACTTATAAGTCCATCAGGCCGGGTGTAATGATAAGATAATCAATTTGCCTCACAATGATATAGTTTACCGTTATATCGGTTTATTTCGTAAACAATGATCCAAATTTGAATCTGGGAAGCAGCGGAATATCACAAACATTTCATTGTGCATTAATAAAACCTTATCATCTTCATGTTTAATATTCCAAAAGAGTTTACTGTCAAAGCAGTGAACGGTGCAGAGAATGAAATAGATATATATGAATAGATAAAATATCCTTTATAATGATTGTAGTGAAAATATTAAAGAAAAACTGAACCCGAATTGTGTTTGTTCTAAGAAACTCCCCAATTATCCCACCATTTCATACTCTCCTCACTGGTTCTCCATTTGATGAGAGGTAAAGACAGAAACTGACGACCCTACAAGAAAAGTCGTGGTTCGGACGAGTTAATATTAACCAGCATTAACTATTGTGAGAACAGTAGAAAGAATATCCAAGGACTTGGATTTCGTAAGAATTAAGTATCAAAAATGCTTAACACATGGGTGAAAGAGTTCAGGATTATTCCTGAATTTCAGGGTTTTGAGACTGTTTGTCCCTATATAACGCTACAGCAAACATGCCTTTTCGGGGTAATGAACTACAAATTTCAGGTTTTCAAAATTGTTCAACTTTCAACCATGTTAACCCTTTCCAGAACAATAACGACATTTGACCACTTTGTTGCAGACGACTTTAGAAAACATTGCGGGAAAAGGAGAAATTGTTCGTAACGAGCGTTATTTTTTTTCTTTTCCTACAATGTTTTCTGCCCTATCAGAAGGCTATTTTCCAACTTCATCGCATTTTAAAATGTCGTCTTCAAACTCTTTAAATTTGGGACAGTCGAAAATGTGTTGTTTGGGAAAGGGTTAACTCGTTAAACTGTGTTCCTCCGTCTGTGTGTAATGAGCCTTATAGCAGACCCCGATATCCCAAAAAATTTGAATTTGTTTGTATGATTAACAGGGCTATTTTTTTTTAAATGTTAGTTCCGTTCTAATTGATCATATATGTGCAAAAATTGTTTTCTGATCGCCTGTTTGTCCGTAAATCAGTCCGTGCGGGGTTGGATTTGTAGGATGTGTAGTGAAATAGCAAACAAGACAAGCCGTTGATCGGACGTCGACTCGAATTTTACCACACTCGGGTGAATTTTGGGTTTAGGAGGGCCTAAAAGGGAACGTCGACTATCGACTTTCTTAGTAATGATAAAGGGTTACCATTCATTATGTGGTTAAATGGGAACCCAGAATCCTTTTTAAATGTAATGATTTCAACTTTTTATATTAATTCACTAGTATATGATCTTCATTGTATTATATCAACGGTTTATTCCTCAGAGGGGTAAAAGTCATATTAATCATAAAAAAACAGAATTTAAGAAAGGAATTCATTTTCTTGATGTGCATTGCTGTTTTTACTAAAATCATCCTTAAATCATAGTTACCGTGCCCTCCCGGAGAAGTGCCCCCTCGAACATCTTTAACTGGGCGGAGAACTGCCCTCCTACTATAATAAAATTCCTAAAATATGTAAGTCACCATACATTTTGGAATCAGACAGTTTAACCTAAGTAGACAAGCTGAACTAAGAAGTGTATTGGCGTCTTTAGTAATCTGTAGGCCGTTAGCCTATGTCTTTCTCCATACTGTTTAAACTTAGCTCAAAGTCATACATTTTGCAAACGAACGCTTAAAGAATTGTGCGTACATGACTTGACGTTAACCAAAATGAAAGACGTAAACCTCTAGCATCATGACTATTCTATCTGAATATGGATGCTATAAATCTGGTAAAACTTGGTCGAGCAGGGTTGTTGTGAGGATTTCTTTCGAATGCTGTTGGATTATTGTCTGATGTTGATTAAAGGATGAAGTCTTGTGCAATGCATCTCCAGATTATCTTTCCTGTTCTTATATATTAGTTCTTTCTGTATATGTTAGTATTCATCTAGTGCCAAGTTGTGCCCACCTTTTCTATATGCTATGAATTTGAAATTTAGCTGTGAATTCATGATGGTTGAGTCTTAGAATAAAGCACAACTAAGATTACCCATTCATGGGTCTTTTAATTCAACTTATTCATATGAAACAGTTTGTACACTTAATGCATTTAAAGAATTGAAGAGAATATTTGAAGTTTTACGAACGTTTATTCATTGTTACACTGCAATAAAATCACCCAATTACTATTTGAATTTAAAGGCCCATTTAATGGAGATTT
>OX401407.1:10004928-10057428 GCA_947846245.1 Cerastoderma edule | reverse complement strand
CAATATTGCAAAGTACCACATCATTGGAATCGTCTCTCCGAGACGCTTCCAATGACGTGTCACATTGCAACAGTGTACTTTAATTGAAGAGACTATCCATGTTTATCAGATATAACTTACGCAAATATTTTCCCTAAGTTGTTTAGTAAAACGGTACCAAGATTTGTAAAGCTTGCAACACTGATTTTTTCTGTCCGTGTTAAGCATACGAAGAACTTCATTAGAAGAATTTGAAGAGGTTTTGTGTTAAGAAACAGAGCATTACAATACTTCTATACAATTCTACGAAGAATAAGATAAACGTTATTCGTAACATTTCCAATTTCTTTGTGTATTTGTTCACTTTTCTAACTAACTTTAGAATTTTGTAGACCTGGCAAGTTAACGATGCCAAGTAATTGAAATGAATTGTCTACGTCTATTTCATCTCCCATCAATTCAACTGTCTGTCTGATATCTAGATACTTCACTTTATTGTTTTCCAAAGTGTGTTTCCCTATTATCTATTGGCTTATTTATCCTACCTTTAACCAAACATGTTGGAGGATCATCAGACCAGGTTCCAGATTCTGTACACGTTCTAAAGTCTGTATTTTCATCTGTCCCAATAATGGTAGAGCCATTGTTCCAGGTGTATATTGCAACAGCTTGGTATGTTGTTTGGTCATAGCTTACCACACCATTCAAGGGATTGGTGAGGTCAAAACAATCTGGAAGAAACATTGATTCAAGTTGGAAATGTCATGTGCCTTTGATTTATGTATATAATGCTCTGTAGCACTTTATTGAAAGTAAATTTTCGCAAAAGACCAAACTGTACAAGATGACAAGATATTCACTTAAAGGCCCATTAAAAGAGATAAATGCTACATCAAACTATATTATTTGGTAATTTTTTAGAATGATTCAAAAAGTTATCCCCAGAAAACACCATCAGAACAAACAAAATTTGAAAGTAAACCAGAAATAACCCTGATTAGCAAGTTTTATAATTCAGATTTCCTGATTCTTCACCTCTGACCTTGACAGTTGATACACACATTTTTGAACCGACCAATCAGAATTCCTTATTTTGAGTTTGTTAACAAACAGTTTGTTGATAAACATGGTTGAATTGGAGACAACTATATTTCAAGCACAAAATAACGTATCTTAAACGAGTCTATTTGATAGGGTCTCAATGCATTCGTAAATTAATTCTCATGACTTTTATGAATATAATAAAATAACTCCCTAAATATTTTCACTATATTATTTGGCCTCCCCTCCTTTGATGTGCCTTTAATTAAATAGTTTTCCTTTACACTCAAGTTTTGATTATGATACAGTTACAGACATCCGAGAATGATCACTGGTGACTGAAAACAAGTCTAAAATGGTTTATTCTCCTGATAGAGATATTCGTAACATTGATGAAATAACTTAAAATGATATTTACAATTGTACTGACCCAAATACCAAACTTACCTACAATGTCACATACGGCTTGTGACCATAGTCCACTAGCCAAGCACTCTATCAGTAACGTTGTTGTTGTATACCCAGTATCACATATAACATCTGCTGTAGACAGATATGTTGTGTTTGTCGGTGTTGAAGCAGATCCTGCTGTCACAGCGGATGGAGGAATCGATCCACAATCTGTAAAGTATGCTTGTGTATTACTAATGATTAGGGCGTGATCATTGACAAAGCTGTTGGATTTGTATTCTTTTTTTACTACATGTATAATCCCTTTTACCCAATCTCATTTTACGAATTAAGTCATTTTTTCTGAATGGCTGATTCTAAAGACAACCGAGGTAAGTATTTGTTTTAATCACTTTCACGTTATTGTTTGATATGTTGATTTATGGTATTTTTTACATTTCTTTCTTTCCTTTTTTGAATGAATAAAAATATGTTTAAAGTAAGACAACAGGGGCTATAAAGTATGGAAATTATTAATTATGTGATAATGAATTTGAAAAAAGTTAAACAGTTCGTGTTGTTCCAGATGTTTCTGAAAAAAAAAGTTTGAAGTTAAAATGAGTTGAAAAGAATAAAGCCGTTAAATGTATTATGATTCCAAGGTGGTTTACCCTTAGAATGCTGGGTAATTTTCTAAAAAATGATTTTTGTGTCGTCTGCTTTCCACAACCTTAAATATCTACTTAATGTTGATGAGGAAAGAGTAGCAATCAGGTAAGATCACAGGTCAGCCAACAATTTACTTGGCGGCTTGCCTATATCTAACCTGTTTGCAGCTCTTTAAGGGTTAAAGAAAAAATCAAAGAGGCATTCAACAACTCTGACACATATCTTATGATGCAAACGATTCTTAATACATTTGTTCATTTTAAACTAATAACAAAAACCTTTGACATCAATTTATGTTAAAATACACCTATGATATTAAATGCAGTCTCCCGACTGACTTACGGAATGCCGATGGTTCTACCCGCCTTGACTAGCCCTTGTGGGCAGTTGAGTTTGTAGTCTTTCTTCATCATTAAGAGTCGGGCATCGCTACATAACTGAAACAATGTTGATGTGATGTAAAACCCATATGAAAAAAAAGATGATATTAAATAGTTCTTACCTTGCGAATAGGCCGTTTTGATTATCAACACTAGAAGAAAGCAGGCTTTAAGCGTATCTCGTAACATTGTCATTCACTAACGTTATGGGTGTGCACCTGAACCACCTTTAAGACGGAAGCTTAGACGAATGCCAAATGTTTACCTATCCATGAGAAAACGTGTGTAACTCTGAATACCCATTGTTTATAAAAATGACAAAACTGTTTTCAAAAGGTGTTTTATTTTTAGACAAATCTCGAATATAAACTTATAATAAAGAGATTTGTTACCAGCAGTCAAATAATTGATTTGATAAAAATATTCCTCATAGATCGGTCGTGTTGACAGTTATAATGGCGGTCTGAGAACATCATTATGTTATGTCGTTCTTATGGCGTGCAAATTCTTTTTGTACTTCCTATTGATTGCACCCTTCTGTCTATGCCGTTTCCCCATAACGTTTCGAATATTCACCGAGGAGTGCCTTGTCTTTTGTGAAGAATAGTTGTGCATGAAGCAAAAGTATGCATTTCGAATGATAATTTATGAAGTGCCTCGATTCTCAAGGGGAGAACACTGTGTCAAATTTAATCATTATTGTTGTGTAGCAGATATACATGAAAAGAGGTCTCGTAGTTCAGCTTGATAAGCGGTGGCGATAATCTGATGACAAGATAACTTGTTGGCATCTTCTTAACCCTTTGCACAATGCCAAATGTTCGACTGTCCGAAATTGAAAGAGTTTGCAGAGGACATTTAAAAAATGTGACGAAATTTATAAATAATCTTCTGATAGGGCAGAAAATATTATGGAAGAAGGAGAAATTGCTGTTACGGAGCAATTTCTCCTTTTCCCACAACGTTATCAAATGTTTTCCAGAGTCGTCTGCAACAAACTGGTCAAATGTCGTTATTGTTAGGTAATGGATTAAAGCTTTTTGTTTGGACCATTGTTTATTGAGTCGTTCGACTACCAGGTATTCATGAATAAGCACGTTCGTAATGAATGAATGTATCGGTCTGACCTACAATTCAAAACAATGGTATAGTGGATTCATAAAGAAAAGGTGCAGAAATCTTCAAACGCACACACTAATCCGAGCCAAGTTGAATAAAGTGTTAGATTTAGAAATATTTTATTTATACAAAATTAAGTAATAATAAATATTGAATAAAGTGTTTGCGGGGTTTGCTCATTTGACTTGACTTAAGTTGTTAAATCTCAAAATCAATACTCTCGTATATATCCATTTAAAGGACTATCTCACAGATTTACATCTTAACTCTTTAGAATAGAATGTCTTCTACCGATTAAATGACAACAAAGATTTCTTAAGTAACATAAGCTTTCCAATCCGGTTTAGGTCTATAATTGTTAAGAAAATATATAGATCATTTGTAAAGCTGAAATTGAAAACCGTTTAAACGCGTTTCGTAACCAAAGTGTCAAACTTATAAGTTATAAACGAAATCACGGGGTTTCAGCAACTTAAAAGTAAAGCGATTGGTAAATTTCTTCTTTGTTTTAGTATCACTGATCGTATAAATAAAATTTTTAACGTAAATAACTTATAGAGCACAAATGCCTGAGTAAGTCCCTTTAAGTATAGCGTCGTGAAAGATGCCCTGTGATATTATATTGGAAGAAATACGTAAATCGTCTGTGTCATCACGTAAAACTATTCATTGTATATCTTTTCAATGACTATCATTTCTAAAACATTTCCTAAAGCCAAACACTAGAAACAGATAAAAGCACGTTTATAGGGTTTAACGTCTCCTTGAACAATTTTTAGCTTAACGGCGATGTCAATTCAAATAGCTGTGCTTTGATGTGAATAACCAGTATGTGAACCCAACTTAAAGGCAAGGTTTGGCAAATATACGTTATTCAGTTGTTTTCAACTTAATACTAATGTGTGTATTATTGCATTTTCTTCGTGTGGGGCTGCGTAGGTGGCTTTGAAACAATAACGTGGTGAGGACATGCAAACACTATGAATAGATTCATAGGGCCAACTTCAGATGAGGACCTGTCTAAGAACAAATGTTCCTAAACTTTCTCATTACTATTCATACATCTACTAATTCAATACCATTAAATGAATGAAAATAAAACGTATGAAAATGTGTATCTTGATAAAAAAAAATGAAAAAAGGCGAGGTCTCGATCTCACGCGGAAATCAATAGAATTGATCTTTACTAAAAGTGGCTGCGACCAGGCTGTCATATCCACGGACTTAAAGATTTCTTCCAAGCAAAGTTTGTTTTTTAACCTTTAGATAACAATTGAATACCATATAGGGTTTTATGCTTGAACACGTTTTACAACAATCTGAACACATCGGGTTTCATTCTCCTTCGCAGTGATCTCCCTTTTCATTTGGTTAGGAGCTCTCTGCTATCACAGAAAAAATCCTTTCAGATCTGGAAGGATTATATTTTTTTTTCATTTTAAATTTTGACTCGAAATCTGAATACAGACATTTTTCAATTATAGAAGTCTGACTTCTTTGGCCCAATCATTACAAAAAAGCAATGGCAAAATATATTTATATGTAAAAAACTGACAGAGGTTGCTTGAATCGTACTCAAACCAGTTCGTAACCTTATTATTTTCCTTGTTGGTTCACAACAAGGTCCCGTAACAGCTCACCCAGGAAATTTTTATTCGATATAATGAAGCAATAAAGTACTTATGGTCATGCTCTCGAAGTAACGGATATCAACAATGTGTTTTCGTTGTAAAAAAGATCGTATCGAGGTGAATTCTTTGATACACATTTTGAACAAAGATAACATAGTCAAGACTGACAATACTAACGAAATTGTCAAAGTTATGTATGAATTTGTTCATCGTTCATTTTCAAAGCAAGGCAGGTTGACTTAAATCATAGAGACCCAATTTTGTTTGCGTCTCAGCTATATTGTTTGGGTCACATGACCTTATCTGTCGTCACGTGATTTCTATGATGGCAGTGATATTGTACTGAAATGTAGCGAAGGGAAGTATTCCTGCGCGGAGTTTGATCGGGTTTATCCAATGAAAATCACTCTGAAATAAAAGGGAAGACGCCATATTGATTCCCACGGAATGACGTCACTTCACTCTCGTTTTCAAAAATAGATTTTAAATTCAATTATTTCAATTATTTTATTTGGCAAATTCAGCACAAGCATGCCTTTGGCCATAACATTTCAGTTGACTATGCATACAAAATGAAAATACAGTTTCAATCTATCTACAAGAATATTCAATCAATACACATATAAACATACAAACTGTGAAATGTGAAATCTAAAAAGTCGTTGAACTTAATTAAGGAAACCACTATATATGTCACAACTTATAATTTCGCTATTTCGTATGAGTTACCGATAAAAAATGTTTTAAAAGGATGTTCAACACTTCCATATACATTGAACTACTTAGCTTGCACGCTTAGAAAAGGTGTTAGTCGCCGGGGCCGGTTTACCCGAAAAAACTTAACCCTACACTTATATCCGAGGTGTATTTCTCAGCTCACGGAAATACCCGAAATACCCGAGTAGTTCCGGTTGGTTTTACATCACTGTTTTCGTCAATCGAAACAACTCGGGTATTTCCGTGAGGTAAGTTTTTATTGAATGAACCCGATGTGTTCAGATTGCCATATGCGATGATGACGTCAAAAAAAGAAAAAAAGGTTATTGTTTGTAACAAAAGGCGAATTGGTATTAGATAAAGCGCAAGAAATACACACATTTATATTTGTTCTGCTGTTAAATTTTATGTCTTTCACTTTTTTTCCAAATGTCTTCCATTTTTCATTGTGAATATTGGGGTTGGATCAAAGTATACTCTGGCCCCCGCGGTCTGAATATAGGGGGGCTGGGCCCCCGCTTGCCCCCGCGGCTCCTACGCCTACGATTCAAGAAAAGAGCTTTCAAAATAAACTAAAATAACATTATTGCTTCGAGGCAAGAACGCCCTCAAACCAATTAACGTTTATTTTATAACAATATTTTCAAAGATAATCTTTAGCACATGCAAAATTTTAAACACATGGGAAAATATGACGTACACGGTGCATATGCGTCACAGGTGACGTCATGATATTAAAACGGTGCCTTTTTTGGTTGAATAATTGGTTAAAACACGTTTAATTCTGTTACAGTTGGTTAGATGTATATTTTTGCTCCTTTACCAACTCAAACTTTGATTTTTTCCCTTTTGAAAAGGGTCGTTCATTTAGAAATATATCATCGCCCAAGTATATACATACATACAAAAGGCATATTTATTCCTATGGTGTAACTTTATACATCACCTACAAGGGACGAATATAAAGGTTTTAGCGATGATTGTCATGGGGAGCCTGTGTACGATTCATGTAGTCCATACTTAGATTTCAAAGACCATTGAGCTAATTTCAGTATATCCAACTTTCAATGTAAACACTTAAAATGTTTGATGATTATAATTCGAATCAGTTTAAAAGAAAACTATTTTAACAACAAAATGGCTGAGAAATAAACTACATTTCATCCAGCTTCTGTGTATCTCTTGATGGCATCACTTATCATAACAAAAACGACGACTTGGAGTTCAGCATGACAGTAGCAAGATAACACCGACTACCACCAATAGTACAACGATGATCACGACCCGTAAAGCAATGGTATCACCTCTACAACATTCATCGTCATCTGAAATCAGAGTATAGCACAGTGTTAGCGTATGCTAGTAACATAACAACAAGGCAAATCTCACAGTTTATGTGTGTAATATGTGACCAAATGAAACATAAACATTTTAAATAATATAATGAACAGCTGATAACAATCTTTTTTGAAGCGAAACACAACAAACAATTCACGCAAATTGCTGTGTGACCAGTTAAAGATACATCAGATAAGCTGTTTATAAAACAGTTTTCAGATGAATATACTCAATCTCATTTTAGGCGACCAGTCTTTTAAAATGCGTAAACATCTTTTCATGTTGAGGCTGTCTTTATATAGGACGCATTTCTTTTTGGCGCACGTATTTAACTGTTAGTTTTCTAAGAAAATACGATTCTTCTCCATTATACTAGGGTCGCTTGAAACAGCATTGAGTGTTCATGATTAAAGACATACAAGCCCTCCTGTCAGAACATGGTACATGACGGACGACCTGAATAAAAGAAATGCAAAATATAGTTTTTATACCTCGTTAGGTCATTGTAACCTTTGATTTCATCGATGTTTATAGAATAAAATGTTGCATTGCCAAGGTGTTTATTTTGAGTAACCAACAAATGCATGTGCAAATGAAAATTATTTTTATCACAAAGTTCGAACATCAAGTTGGTAGAACATTTCCTGCAATACCAGCAATCATCTTCATTTTCAATGCTTAGAGTTCAACTTCTCCCTCTTGTATTTCACATGTTAGAACGTCGATTGTCATGATCTGATCACTTGTCCAACAAAGGGAGATAATCTACTATAGATAGCATCTTACCGATTAGTTCACAGGTTGGAATGGGCGACTCCCATGTCCCGTCTGCCTGACACAGTCTCGGATTATCTCCCTCTAACTGGAACCCTGTGTCGCAAGTGAAGTTAGCAAAGCTCAGGTATGATGTACCGGTCGTATAATTCACACTTCCATTAGTCGGAACAGGGGGTTCTCCACAGTCTATAAATATAAAGTGATAAGTGTATTTAGTGAATGGTGTTTGGCTTGTAGCCATTGACAATAATGTTTTAGTAATACTTCAACATCATTTACCATACGTCGTTTTTCCAACCGTCATTTCATGTCCCGACCTTGAGCTATTGTAGGCAAACAGTCAAAACGTTGATTTCATTATCCAGTTTACCATGAAGGAAGGCGTGAAGGAAGGAGGGGAGGTGTTATCACCCTTTTGTGGTATTTGTTTTAACACGATTTATATAAATCCCTTAGAAACAACAGTCTGCGACACAGGGAGCAGCTATTATCAACCCTTTTGGCCCAGTCACATAGCCCGCCTGATGAGGTTCCGATGAGCCAGCCGTGCGATTTTCACCGAACTCGGCCGAACACCGGCCAACACAGACCGGACACCGGCCGGACATCCGTGGCGTTTGCTGCTTAAAACCGCATCGGTGGCAGCTCTGTGAAATTTAACTTCGGAGCTGAATGTCACCGGGCTCTTACCGAGCTCCCTCATTTGGAACCTTGCTTGAGCCAGTTCGTGTTCGAGCAGTGCCATTCGAAGTCTCCTCGGTGCAGCCATAGTGATGAACTGACAATGTCAGGTAGGAAGAACGGAATAGTTCGGCACCAAACTCCTTGTTACATCGGACGACCATCGGCCGGTCATTGTTCAAAGCCCGTTAACAACCCGGCACGGTGTCCTGTTACCTGCTCGGGTACCGGCCGTATTCCTTCCGATGTACGGTCGACCTCCGGCCGGTAGTTGCTTCCACATCGGCAGAAAAAAAACCTTCCATTGTGTTCCATTGTACACACCAGGGTAACGTTTTACTAAACAGTTTACGCTTAAGACTTGCGTAAGTCTAAAACAACAAGTCCTTTTATTTCAATATTTTGCAAAGCAATATTGCAAAGTAACACATCATTGGATTCGTCTCTCCGAGACGCTTCCAATGACGTGTCACTTTGCAATATTGTCCTTTCATTGAAGATACTAACAATGTTTATTAGTTTTGACTTACGCAAATATTTTCCGCAAGTTGTTTAGTAAAACGGTACCCAGGTGTACTTCCTTATGTGTTTTCGAAATAATAGGCACTCATAATCAGAATGATTGCCCAGAACTTATAGACATTACAAATGGCTTGTAATTGCATGTCCTAGACACGATACTGTCGTTGTCAAACTTACCCGACAAATATGCTGGGAACAGATCGTTTCCTGGTATAGAATGACAGTCATTGAATACTCCGTTTGTAAGTTCAAGTTCCAAGTTTCAACATTTATTTTTCCTAAAATACTAAAAAGGGGTATGCATAAAGGAAAATAACAAATATTCTGAATAGATAGGGTCTCATTCGGAAAGAAAACAGCAATAAAGAGTGGAAGTGGAAATATATTTTCATATTGATCATAACGTGAAAAGTCATATCAAACTCATATCATAGAGAGAATTTGCTATTATATTTCATTTCTATGGCCAAAAAGGAGGCATAAATCGTATTGCGACCAAAGAACAATCATGTAAATATTGCACGCATGTATCATAAATCTTCTGATTTGAATGAGTAACTATGTTAGCTTCACCTTTAATTTCACATGTTGGAAAAGGTTGTTCCCAGGTCCCGTCTGACTGGCACTGTCTAAGAGACGAACCATTCAGGGAATAGCCCGTATAACACGTAAACGATGCGCTGTCTAGATAGTGGGTGCCAGAGGTGAAATCAATGGAGCCATTGGCTGGTGATTCTGGAACACCACAGTCTGCAAACATTAAATTAACATACAAAACTGAACGGAAAAAAACGATATGATATTAGCATTTTTCTAAGATTATGATAAGCCTGAGGGCTCGCCAACTCTTTGACAAGTTACAATTCAACAGCCAATTTAAATGTTGGCGTCAATGATCTTTTACCGTGCCAAACCCATGTCTTAATGTTCGGCTGTAAATCAGAGGGGGGGGGGGGGTTGAATGCGTAAAGAGAATGAGAGATTGAGAGATTGAGATTTTAAACTTTAGAATAAACTGTCTTCTCTACCGGTAAATTAACAACATACATTTCTAAAGTAACATAGAACTAGATAATTGACAGCTTCCCAAACCTGCTCATAATTGTACTGAGAAGAAAATGTACATTAAACTCGCCGATATTGTAGACCGTTTGGACGAGTTTGTTTTGTAAACAACGATCTAAACTTAGAGTGAGAGGTGGTATTTTTAGATATCATAGTCACGTGTGTCTTCCGAAACATTTACCGATCATCATGTCTGTCAAGCGAATTAATGTCAAACAAGGAGGAAAACAAACAACGAAAATATTATTCTTTTTAATCTTGCTCAAGTCAATAAGGATTTTATGAATGATATCCTCACTTTCTACATTGGATGTAAAATATTTACCTCTTACGTCGTATTTTTTTTTATTTCATATTAATTCCCTCCCCTTACATTTTCACATTGAAATTAAAATTACATGAACAAAGTTGACAAATAAAAAAATCCAGGAAAGATTCTTAAAAAAGAAATCTGATTTTAAAATGACATTTGTTCTGTTAAATGTTTAATTTTATTCTTCTGATTTTTCTGATTTTTTCGCCCCAGGAGAGTTTCACCAGGGGATGTTCACCAGGGGTGGGATACTTTTAGAGTGCGTGACAAAGAATTCACCCGTTTATTTTTAAACTGGCTTTCCTAAAGAAAGACAGATAGACGCGCATGCTCACTGCACATTATTTAAGTACGGGGTTTCTAGCAACTTATGAGTAAAGAAATTGAAAACGATATTTGGTTTAGTGACAATTACTCTCAAAGTACATATCTCTGAGAGATTCTCTTTAACAGTGGTGATGGTTGTTGCCAGGAAACGTTGTTTATCTTGTTAAATAGCTGTTAACTCTCAATCACAACATCTGTTGTCTTGACACAGAAATGAATTCTACTTTCAACGATTCGACACATTGCCATCAATCAATCAGGAAAGCAAATTTTATCTTTGAAACAATTTATAATTGGCATTACATCGGGAATTAAATATTAACATTCAAAACCGTCGTCTCTTGTTGATTTTATTTTTTGACAAGTCACAATATGAATAAAAATACCGACGTAAACTTACAAGGTTTCTTGACATTACAATTTACCAACACGCATACTATCCTTACGAGGTCAAAATGTATGATGTCTACAGTTATAACGAGAAACATACAGATATATTGTTCTGTATCAAAATCGTCAAGGATTAAACGTGCACATTCTATTATCAAAGAGGTCACTTTCATCTTAAAATTGTTTTATGTGTAGAAATATTTGAACAGCTCTCTAAAAAGAATGTAATATAAAGTGCATATTATCATTATCGTTATGATGTAAATTATATATATAGCACACACAGTTCTAGAGGAAGAACTAATACATTAATAAAGAAACCCTTTTCAAACAATACCACGAAAGAGAACGGGTTACGATTTGTAGGCTTGTCTATGATAAGCTTGGGTCCATTTGCTACCTATCTGACAAACAAATCATAATTTGACATCATATATAAATGAAATATAATTTCTGGAGACTAATAGAGAGATGATGAAATAAAGAATAATTTCGATTGGTACGATACGTGTGCTGGAAAAAGACAAAGTCAACACCCAGGTGAGCTTTATCCAAAATTGAATCAATGATTTAAAAGCGAGGGTGGCACATCTGAGTTTGATTTACTTGTCCGTAATTCTTCAGCTGCATTCTTCCGTATGATGTAGTTATAGTGATTAAGTAATTTTCGATTAATCCTTTTGTCCGTTAAGGTTTTTGAACAAGCTAGGCAATACGAACAATTGATTTTGCCAGCCCTGAAAAGTTGTGGAACAAAGATATGTTAACATCCAGACTTGTCATAGCTAGTATCACAGGTAAACGTTGCTGTGTCGAGATAGTTGGTACTGTCAAGATAAACGACACCGCCATTGGTATGTGTATCAACAACACCACAATCTGAAGTAAGAAAAATCAAGCACTTTTACGACGCAGTATTGCAATGCCATTTGTCTTTTTTTTTCGACGGAGGTACTTTTAATTTCAAGTATGTATGCAAGATACAAATAAGGTGTATCCTTTTTGTAAGAAGGTATCTTCAACCACTGTAATTTTAAAAACGTATCCGTTATAAATGATCTTTGTTCTAGCATCATCGATTTCAGTTTTGCATACATTTTATTCCAATTCAAACTTGTCTATATCATATAGATTTTGAAACATTTTATATAATAGCTACACTCTAGAATGGCAACGAAAAAAGGGTCTAAAGTTAAAGTTTAAAATGAGAGCAGCCTTTGTCGTCTTTGAAATTTATTCTATAAAGGTATTAAGGCATACATACTTTATACCTTTGACTTGAGTCATAAAGAATACATATATCATACTTATTTAACATAACATGCGCTACATCCTCAAACAGTGAGTCGTTATGCTATGATGTCAATTTCAGTATCAAATTGCACACTAGAGCACCTTTATGGTGTACGGAATAGACCGAAATGTAAATGGCGGTAAATTTAACGGTGTACCCTTATATTTAGCGGTTTACCCCCATTTTAAATGGAGGTTTCCCACCATTTACAATTTCGGTCTATTCCGTACACCATACACCTTAGAGTATACTGTGTTGATACCTCAACTTGACTAAATTGCACTGGACAAGTCATTTCGGCTTAATAGCATTTTCATTGTAGATTATAGAACTTCACTGAGAATTCAGTAGAGTTGTTAACCTTTAGCTGTGCATGTTGGCTGTCCTCCGGACCATACACCAGAAGCTGTACATGTTCTCGATGAAGTTCCACTAATATCATAGCCAGTATTACACGTGTAGGTAGCAACTTCTCCATATGTTGTTTGTCCAACGTTCACCTGACCATTTGCGGGGTTTGCCAGAGCATGGCAATCTGAAATAATTAAAATAGTTTCAACGGATGCTTTACAGTGTAAGTCAAAAGCTATGTCATTCTACTTTGTTGAATTTAAAACTTGGTATTATTGATAGAGTACAGTAGGTCATAAAGGCTTCATCTATCTTTTTTTCTTTCTACAGGAAAATGAAAAAGAATTAAATAAATATCTGACCATTGAAGATAAGATTGAAACGAGCTATTTCTTGACTCATTGGAACAAATGATGTTCTCTTCGCAATTGGTCATTGGTTGAATAATGTTTTACAGCATTCCATTTCGTCTTAAAATTTCGTTACTGAAGTGAATTTATTGGAGAAAAATTGAGCTTTACTTTCAAATCGAACGTATTGTGCAGTTTCGTTTTGAATCAACCGAATAAACATTTTTGAGGCAAAATTATAAGAGAATAGTATATAATAGCAGATAATGCACGTTACAAACTATTGTAACATAATGTATCACTTGCCTACAATCACACATTCTGCTTGTGACCATTGCCCACTAGCAAGGCACTCTATCAATAACTTCGTTGTTGAATACCCCGTATTACATGTTACATCCGCTGTAGATAAATACGTTGTGCTTGTCGGAGTTAAAGCGTTTCCTGCAGTCACAGCTGATGTTGGAACTGGTCCACAATCTGTCAATGATGAATAGCTAAACATGCAAGGGATCAGAGGGTACGATTAAGTAATTTAATGAGGGGCAGGATGATTCTCATAATTTCTATCTCGAAAGGTTTTGCTGTTTTACTTTATCTAGCTACAACAACCAATCAATACCACATATTCACAAACGCGCATAGAGCTAATCTGTATACAATCACAGACCAATTGTTAAGCCGTTTTAAAATATACTGATTATAGAGGACATTTACTAAGAATAAAGGCATGCGATTTGATTAAGTAGATGTTTTCTCTTAATGTGAATTTAAATACATTTAAGTAACTCTCGAGATAAGTTTGCTAAAATGTTATTGTAATTTTCTTTTGTAAAAAGAACCGACAATACAGAACCGTTTGACAAAATTTACCAAAAAAGCAGGAAACGATCCAACAAAGAAGGGCACTTAATGTACCTTTTATGACACATACAGCTGTCGACCACGATCCATTAGATTGACACGTTAGATGTGATGTTGTCGATGAGTATCCAGTGTTACAAGTCACAAGCGCTGTTGACAAGTATGTTGTAGAACCTGTTGTTAGTGTTGTAGTTCCCTCAGTTACAGCCGATAATGGTACGGAGTTACAGTCTGCCAGGGTAATACAAATGTCGATGTCTTTTTAATTTCAATTATATAATACATATACATTTTTGTATAAAGTGAGTACTGTTTCTACTCAATGGTGACATTTATCCTTTCGAAAGTGCTAAAGGAGAGATGATAGTGACTACCTAACTTCATGGTTGCAAATCTAGATTAGGAGTAAGTGTCGACGATTTCTAAATTCCAACCCAACAGACAGAATTCCATATGACGAATAAGAACGCTGTAACAACCGATTATGAAATAAAGTTGCATAATGTAATACTAGTTACAAAACGGGTTGAAGTTTATTACATTTTGCGTTTTTCGATGTCAACCCATTATGTAATAAAGTTGCATAATGTAATAATTATTACAAAACAGGTTGAGATTTGTTACATTTTGTTTTTTTCGATGCCAACCCGTTATGAATTAAAGTTGCATAATGTAATAATTATTACAAAACAGGTTGAGATTTGTTACATTTTGTTTTTTTCGATGCCAACCCGTTATGAATTAAAGTTGCATAATGTAATAATTATTACAAAACAGGTTGAGATTTGTTACATTTTGTTTTTTTCGATGCCAACCCGTTATGAATTAAAGTTGCATAATGTAATAATTATTACAAAACAGGTTGAGATTTGTTACATTTTGTTTTTTCGATGCCAACCCGTTATGAAATAAAGTTGCATAATGTAATAATTATTACAAAACAGGTTGAGATTTGTTACATTTTGTTTTTTTCGATGCCAACCCGTTATGAATTAAAGTTGCATAATGTAATAATTATTACAAAACAGGTTGAGATTTGTTACATTTTGTTTTTTTCGATGCCAACCCGTTATGAATTAAAGTTGCATAATGTAATAATTATTACAAAACAGGTTGAGATTTGTTACATTTTGTTTTTTTCGATGCCAACCCGTTATGAATTAAAGTTGCAAAACGTAATAATTATTACAAAACAGGTTGAGATTTGTTACATTTTGTTTTTTTCGATGCCAACCCGTTATGAATTAAAGTTGCACTATGTAATAATAACCCGTTTCGTAATAATTATTATATAGTGCAACTTTATTACATAATGGGTTGTTACAGAACGCTGAAGTTTTATTAGAGAGGGGGCGGAGGGTAAACAGAGTTGTTGGTTGGGGATTCGTATTCATAATCTTTAGACCACATTACGATGTTTTAAAGATTGGTAGAAAACGAACCTCCATCCATCTGCTGGGGTTCAACTTTCATATGATATCACCTGGTTAGATAAACAATGAGTGTGTATATATGAGTGAGATAACATACGATCGACTGTATGTATAAATTACTCATACAATGAAATATGTATGTATACCAGTCAAATTAAACTATGTATGTTAGTATATCCTACATACCAATATGATAGCAGTAAACATTATCACAAGCTTAAAAACTAGGGTAAGAAAAAATTCGAAATAAATTTGAAACTCGGGAAGATGCGAATACAAAAAGATTATTGTTCTGCTGATAAACAAGATATCGTCTTTACCTTTGCCACTGCAAGTAGGAGTGCTATCAGACCATGCCCCAGATGCTTGACATGTTCTGGTTGTCGTGTCTGACGTTGTACCAGTGATTATGTAGCCTTTGTCACAGATGTATGTTGCTTCACCCTGGTATGTCGTAACAACAGAGTCTATCTGTCCATTTAAAACTGATGGAGGATCGAAACAATCTGGAAAATAATCACTTATTAAAAGTTAAACGAGTAAATGAGAAAGGAACTCGTTATGACTCCAAACAAATTTGAATACATATGGACGTGTATATCGTTTGTTTTGTATCACCAAATATCTTTAAAGGTGGACACATTTGTCCATACTGTTGTCTGGAAACCTCTCTTTTCAAATGCAAACACAATTCTGTGTTAACAATTTTAGGATAGGAGTAACTACGTTACATTACGTTATCTATTTCAGTCTTTACTCTGGTAAGTGCACTGAAAATACGAATTTCGAATAACAATAACTTACCTATTATTACACAAACAGCTGTGGACCATGTCCCATTAGATTGGCATGTTAACGTCGACACTGTTGATGAGTATCCAGTGTTACAAGTCACATTAGCAGTGGACAAGTATGTTGTTGAGGCTGTTGTCAATACTGGTACTCCCTCAGTTACAGCCGATAATGGTATCGAGCCACAGTCTGCAGGTGATAGAAAAGAAATATGATTCTTTTAAAAATAGCTTTTATGGAAACTTGATACTGTAAATTTGTAGCATATAAGTACATTTTATTTTACAGAATCAAAAGCATCATAAATGTGGCACCGGGGCGAGTTGGCAACTATTAATTTAATATTATGTATTGTTCGAAACCGTTTGAGGTGTGTGGCTAAAGCCATTTGAACAATCCTGTTTGTATAGTTCATATCGTCTTTACCTTTACCACTGCATGTAGGTGTGCTATCAGACCATGCCCCAGATGCTTGACATGTTCTATTTGTAGTGTCTGACGTTGTACCGGTGATGATGTAGCCTTCGTCACAGACGTATGTTGCTTCAGCCTGATATGTCGTATCAACAAAGTCTACCTGTCCATTTGTGATGGTTGGGAGAGCAAAACAATCTGGAAAATGTAAAAGAGAGTATTTGAAGCTGAACGAGAAAGGAAAGCATGTTTTTTTTATATTAAATATTTCAAAAATATACAGATTTTACTGTATAACATACCAAACCAAACTGAATATGTGTACACCTATAAACTATTTCAAGGGGTCATTGATATAAACGTCCAGGCCGAAACAGTTCTTCATTTGATTGGAGAGGTCCACCTTTATGTCAACAAGACTCTTTGCGAACATTTATGGGATAATGGTAATCATGTCATTGATCGAAATTATTCTAGTTTATGGGAACTGTACAGAAGATATAAAGTTAAATATAACAATAGCTTACCTTTTACTAAGCAAACGGCTGTGGACCATGTCCCATTAGATTGGCATGTTAACGTCGACACTGTTGATGAGTATCCAGTGTTACAAGTCACATTAGCAGTGGACAAGTAAGCTGTTGAGGTTGTTGCTGATGCTGGTACTCCCTCAGTTACAGCCGATAATGGTATTGGGCCACAGTCTACCAGAGTGAGAGAAATTTCTGTTTAATCCGGATACAACATGTATGTTAACTTATTCTAATTAACTTATACCCTGTAAGTTCATTTTATTTTTTGATAATGAGATAAAACAATAACGATGGTGTGAAATCAGAAAAGTAAAGATTGTCTAGGTTGACAGATTATTTTAAAGTCTGACCAACCCACCGTTGACAGGTTGCTACCATACACCGATGTGCTTACGTAACGTTGCACCAAACGACAAACACACGTAGATGAGAGGCATTATAATGTTACATGAATACGGTATGGTCTAGGCTTTATTGTTTCGTACTATATCTATTCGCCATTTATAAATCATGTTTGTTATTTTATAAATCTTTTTTAACAACAAATGCAGTTCAAAACTATTGCTTTCATTATATTCATAAAAAGAATGTATATGATAAAAAGAAAATTATGATGGGATTTCTTTTCACAGGGATTTCATTTGCTCCATGTTGCAAGGGATTGTATGTATTACGCGAGGCCGATGATCTGGCGAGGTCCAATTAATTTTCACGTAACGAAGAGGAGAAATAAACCCTGGGAAAATCCTACATCAAGGTATTCTGTATATTATATTACTACACCTTCATACCAATGAATATATCGAACATAAAACCGAAAAATAGATATTAGGCTCGTTCGATCAATAAGTTACCTTAAATAACACACTCTGGTAATGGAGGAAACCAGGATTCATTTTCAAAAGGTTTAGGTTTGTGCCAAGATTCTGCGCCTATAGTAATGTATTGCTTTGTTGATGATATCGTATTTTCATATTCTATTTTTTTGTTATCTAAAATAGACCTTCAATTTACCATTAATACTGCTAATGATCTCGAAATTCCATCTTTTGACTTTTTGGCGGATGAGATGAGTGCTTTGGTATATACGGTGGGGATGTTGTTTGTGGAGTATTGAAGCTATTGTTTCGGGTAGGACTAGAATAACTGAGGTGTAATTAGTCTATTAAATGTGTTGAGCATTTCAATTGTGCCAAGACAGGTTAATCTAGACGACAAAGAGAGTTGAATATCAATATTTGAATTGATTTGCTTCACACCATTTGATATATCTTAGCTTAGCTTTTATCCTAAGAACCTTTCCTAACCAAGTAATATGTTGAAGTGCACCACGTAACTTGATACCAGTAAGAGTCACTTCTTCCTTGACTATCAAAATTGTTACAAAAATGCATTCATATTACGAAGAAGTATTAATCTTCATCATAAACGAACCCTTGTCTTATCCCATCTCTTTCTTTTGGCATACCATACTTTATTTTTTGTTATAATTTGCAGTTCATGTCATTGTCAAAACACTACGTAAAGCAGTGTTCGTTTTATAAAAGATTACCTATAATAACGCACTCCGGAAATAGTGGTGACCAGGTACCATCTGCTTGACATTCAGTAAAGTTAAATTCACCATAGTAGCCTGTGTCACATATAGACCCTGCTTTATCTAGATACTGTGTACCGGTAATGTAGCCAACAGCACCGCTAACAGGCGGGGTTGGTTTTCCACAGTCTGAAACGGAAATATGTTAAACTTAGTTTGGTGCAATAAAAGCCATTCAATTAATTTTACATTATTTCTTTATATCCAGAAACTGCGAACATCTGATGTTGGCAAAGACAGTCTTGAAGTTTTAACAGGGAAGTTGCATGTTTCGCCATTGAATCGTTGAAGTTCTTAAAGTCGTGGATATTAAATGACACGATATTTGTAGGCATGGGGATTTATGTATGTAGAATTGTAAGATGTAGGAAAGCATAGTTGACTACTTGCTGCTTGCGCTTTCCTTCGAATGACATAAATTGAAAGTTTGTGAATCTTATAGTGATGTGGCCTTCTCTGCCTTAGCTCTAAACGACTGGTGGCATTTTCGGATAGTAATTGTTGCACCTTATTGTGTTTAATTTTTGGGATAGGTTTCTTTCTGAAAGGTATATAGCCAGAGTGTAGCTGAAAGCCATTAAACAGATAGAAGGCACTCTGGTTCATCACCGAAACATATTCCATTATTAGACCTCTGATTAAAATAATTAAACGAAATATAATATGATTTACATCTTAAATTGATGGAACAAGAAATTGAAGCAGTTGCCGTTTGACAATAAAATTCACAGTGAACATTTTACCTTTAATGATACATGTTGGGAAGGGTATCTCCCAGGCCCCATCTGCTTGACATTGTCTGCTGGAACTACCAGATAGGTCGAAGCCCGTATCACAGGAAAACGTTGCTATGTCCAGATATTGTGTACCATACGAATAACGTACGGCTCCATTGGCAAGTGTTTCTGGAACACGACAATCTGAAATGACAAATAATTTAAATTGTTTCACTAACATTATCATCCAGTTTTGTAAAATATCCTCACAATGAATTGTATGTGTACCAAATATATTTAAGAATGATAGAGTTAGGTTATCTGGTTTGTAATATAAATCAACAATGTTTGGAAATGTCACTTCCCAACTACGAAGAATACAGAATGAAATTGAGAATATTTTCACAAATTTTCCAAAGAATAACTACTCGGAAAGGAAACATAACGAATGAAATGTTATATACATGTACATAAAATCATTTCTTGTAAGAGGGTCAAGTTAATTCTTCTACTATGTATTTGCTTTTACGAAAGTATCTCTCTGCCTTTAAGTTAAAACCCTGCTGAGGACCTACAATTTGTCGTGAGTCAAGTGACAAGGTGTTCGTAAGACGAGTTAAGATGAGAAAATGACGGGTTATAACAGAGTTTTGACAATGACATAGGTTTAAACACATAGCGGATATATCTAGGTTGATATGTGATTAATCTGGCTCACAGCCAGACTCGACTCGGGTCTGGAAAGCGTAACGCGTAATAGTGTTAGGGAAAAATGAAAGGTGTTGATAGCCAGCTTTTGTTCGGATAAATTTGAATGCTGGGAGTGCAAAGTTGTGGAAGACCATTGGTTTAGGATAAGATATTCTGGACATAGGATAGCAAACTGGCATTTTCAAATGTTTTAGAACATGGCAATCGCTGGCCTTTGTGCCGAAGGTCGAGACGCCTCCACTGCAAGGGATTAGGCATTTTGGTAACGCTGGACATTTGGCTGTAGTCATGCTTGACTCAATCTTCTTGATGTGAGCAGGATTAAATGGGGACCAAACGGAGGTGCAGTATTCAAGCTGGGGCCTGACCAGTGTCTTATTTGTTTTTTTGGAAACATAATCCATATGAGTATTCAAATTTAGATTGTTGGATGTAATAATGCTCAGGTATTTGGCTGAATACACTGATTCGAAGATGGTGTTTTGTAGTGTATATTTTGTAGGAATGACTGATTTTCGCTTGGTGATCTGTAAAACCTGGCATTTTGATTGGTAAGATTTCACGTCCAACTTAGATTCCCATATCTCAAGCTGCTTCAATTCATGTCGTAGAAGAATGTAGTGAGAGACGACAGTTAAGAAGAGACAGAGAGCATCATCAAAGAGACGGACTTTAGAGGACATTAAATAGTAAAGATCATTAATGTACAGATGTAAAATAGAAGCGATCCTTGCATTGACCCGTGAGGTACACCTGAGGAGATTGGGGTGGTACTGGATGTTTCTCCATTTATCACTACAGACTGAGTGCGATTATCAAGAAAATATTACTCAACCTCATAGTTTGACCCCTTATGTCATAGTAAGGCAACTTTTCGAGAAGTATTTCATGGTTAATAAATCAAACCTAGAACATTCGAAGAGTCAAGCAGCTCTAGATCCACTTGGCTTTTAAGGCTTACTGATTGGAGAATATCGTCAATAACCATTTAGAGCTGGTTTTGACATGCCACTTCCCGAAACCGTGTTGCATTTCATAGAAAAGGTTTGCACTATTAAACTGTTTCGTGATGCTGGAAGCAACGCTGTTTTTAAGGGTTTTACGTAAGACACAGGTAAGAGAGATAGGTCGGTAAATTGGTGAATCTGACTTTAAACCTTTCATATAAATCGGAGCTATGTTTGTCATTTTCCAAATTGCAGGTAAGATGTTTGTTTGAAGGATTTGTTTAAAGGTTCGTTCTGCAAGTAAGGAACTAGTTCTTTGTTTGTGTTCTTTAGTACTGAAGGTCTAATCTGGTCTGGTCCTGGAGCCTTGTGGGACTTTCAATTACATAAAAGTTTTCTCTATGTCATTTACCAAAATTTGAATATCCGACATGATACTGTGGGGAGTAAAAAATATCTGTCGATATCTCTCTATCTCTAACTCTACCTGTGTCCGCCAAGTTCTGAAACTTCATCTTAGTGAGCGAATTTAGTGAATGCGGATATTTAGGAGTGAGAACAGGCTGGAATTGCTCGTTTAGAATATTAGCTTTATCTTGGTCATTTGTGTATTTTTGTTATTTTGTTTTAGTATGTCAATGCTGGTGCAGTCTTTTTTAAAGCGTTTTAGTAGGAGTAAAGTATTTGATACTCGGTCTTTTCTGTGTATTTTATTCGTTTGTTTCTGTCGACTTAACATTGAGGATTTCTTCAAAACATTGCTGATAAGCTTATTTAGTTTCTTTTCTACAAGAATGTTTAAAATTTGGATAGTGATCTTTATTTGGGTTATTCTTCTGTATTGTTTGTATGCGTTGTCCCATTTTCTATATAAGCGTCTTGAATTTGTCTTTATCCATGGAAAATTGTTTTTGGTTGATGACCATTTCGATTTAATATTTTTTTCTATGCCATCTTCTATAGCATTTAAAATGTAGGTCCAAAGTTCCTCAATCCTTTCTGTATATACAGTGTTTTTCTTTTTTCGTGGAGGTTTGACACATTGGACCTGAAGCAATCCCAGTCAACTCTACGAAATAGGCGGATTCTTTAGGGGGTTGTCTTTTTATAGGCAGATATATTTGTGTCGACTAGGACAGCATCATGGTCGCTTATGCCTATTGACTCTGTTAACTAAGGTGTGATCTTTTGTCAGAAAGAGGTCAAGGATGTGATTTTTCTCGTTAGGAGTATTATACTATCCAAGTCAGGTTGTTGTCAAATAAAGTAATGATAATCTTTCCAGAGTAGGACTGATATTTGCTATTAATGGTAGGACAGATAGGTAACTTTGGCATATTGAAATCCCCTCCCAACTAGACGGTAGCACTAGATTTGGTTGCCAAAGATAAGGATTTACTAAACTTATCTAGACAAAGAGGATCATATTCTTTAGGCTTTTAATTCGTTCCAGTTTTTGCTCCACATATTTCAATTTTACCCAAAGAATATCACAATCATAACTTAGATGTGTTGCATCTTGGACCACTACGCTATTTTGTACGGCTTTGAACACTCCCCGCCTGTTTTGTTCTGTCTCTTCTGAGGGGAGTGTAACCAAGGTTTGGATTAGAAATTTAATTTTCAAAATGTTTAGGTGTGTGCCAAGATTCTGTGCCTGTAATGATGTATTGCTTTGTTGATGATATCATATTTTTATATTCTATATTTTTTTGTTATCTAAAATAGACCTGCAATTTACGATTAATACTTCTAATGATCTCATATTTTCATTTTTTGACTTTTTGGCGGATGAGATGAGTGCTTTGGTATTTTCGGTGGGGATGTTGTTGGTGGAGTATTGAAGCTATTGTTTCGGGTAGGACTAGAATAACTGAAGTGTAATTAGTCTATTAAATGTGTTGAGCGTTTCAATTGTGCCAAGACAGGTTAATCTAGACGACAAAGAGAGTTGAATATCAATATTTGAATTGATTTGCTTCACACTATTTGATATATCTAAGCTTAGCTTTTATCCTAAGAACCTTTCCTAACCAAGTGATATGTTGAAGTGCACCACGAAACTTGATACCAGTAGAGAGTCACTTCTTCCTTGACTATCAAAATTGTTACAAAAATGCATTCATATTACGAAGAAGTATTAATCTTCATCATAAACGAACCCTTGTCTTATCCCATCTCTTTCTTTTGGCATACCATACTTTATGTATAACACCACAATCTGAAGTAAAATTTCAAGCATTTTTACAACGCAATATTGCAATGGTTACGTCACTGATTGTGAAAATGGTCATTTTTTATTGATAATATGATTGCTAAAAACCTATAGGGTGCAACTTTTTATCTTTCTTTTTTAAATGCCTTATACCATCGCGCTTTTAAATCCACATTCGTCACAGGCGGGGGAATCGCGTGACCAATGTTTACGATCTTATGTCCTAACAAGATGTCCTTCCCATAACGGAAGCGATAGTTTTGCTACTTTCACCTACTTTTGCCAATGAAAGTCGCATTGTGTACCCCGTAGCATCATTTTTCAGGTTCTGGTTGTATATGATAACCCGTGCTTTATATCGGCGTTACGTCTAGCACTCTGCAGAAAATTCGTAGTCGAAGCCCGACTGTTTTGGACATACGTGCACGTCGACTTCGATTTCATAATATACGATTCTTAAAAAAGCATATATACCTTTGGCGCGGCCATCTTGTTCGAACATAGGATCGTTAACATTGGTCGCGTGATTTCTCGTCTGCGTCATAAATGCACTCTATTCTAACAACATTGATTTCAGTTAAGCTTACGGTTTTTAAGCTTGTCTTTTATGATAAAGACTTTCAAACATAATGGTTTTAAGTTACAATCTAAAATGACAACGAAGGGACGGGAGAGTCTTATATCACAATATGAAATATATAAAGGCATCGAGAAAAGAGTCTTTAAAATGGCAGCGAAATCAAGGAATTATTGCATGATAAACTTACGGCGTTTTTTTTTTTTTATTTCTTTCCATAATGCTATCGATACGAATATGCCTATATTTGTTACTTATGGTATATCAAACCCATGGCATACTTCTTTATGGTGTTAGTCTGCATTACGTCTTCCGACAGTTAATCCTGATGCTATGATGTCAAATTCAGTCTCGCTGCCTTCATCGAAGGCAATCTAGCGTAGGTTTTGGCGGTATCTCAACCCGTTTGATCCTAACTTTAAATAGTTTCAACACTGGAATAATGACATTGGTAAATTACTCATTTGTCATGATCAACCTTTAAAGTTGAATATGTGATTTTTGTAAGATATCTTCAGAATCTAACGTAAACAAACACATGACTCAATTGCACTGAACTAGTTGTTTTGGCTTAACAGCATTTTCATTGTGGGATATGGAACTTCGCCAAGGATTCAATAGAGTTTCTTTAAAGTGAAGTGGTCTGCAATGCAAGGTCCGTCGAAGACAAAATAATCGTGTTTATGGTGTTAGGTGTCGTATATAATTACCAACAATGACAGAATAAATCCTGGATTGTGCATGTATTGTTCATAATATATTTTTTAATCGATGATGACGAGCACAATATTATTTTTGAACATTAAACGGATATGCCTGAACCGTTCGGCTCGCATCGGATATTATCGCGAACAGTCACAAGGCAGCCACGTGGTGTCAAACAGCGGGTTTTCCTTTTTCTACAATTGCATTTAGAGATAACTTTGGTGTAGATGTACTATAGACTCAGCGTAGCATATTGTGGTACACGTAAAGCCGATAGTCTTCATGCCAAGTATAGAAAAAATGGGACCCCAAACGGCGACTTTGTTGTTTGTAACATAACGCGATATGGGCGTGCACGTCATCCTCAACTGCCCCCGTGAATTTCATGTACGGAAATTCGATAAATAGCAATAATAAAAGGTTCGGGAGCCATTTATTCAGTTTTACATACAAAATCTTCACACAGACCACACACCACATGATAAGAATATCAAAACTATACAAATACACTGTTTTTTTGCGTACTCAATAAAAATGTGCCCATTGTAGACCAGTTTCCTTAAATGTGACAGGTGAATTAAACAACTGGTGCTATTTATTTTAGCATTACGCAGCAATCGTGTTAACTTAATGAAATATAAACATTTTACCTTTTATGACGCAGGTTGGGAAGGGTGACTCCCAGTTTCCGTTTGATTGACACTGTCTGCTAGACCTTCCAGATAAATCAAAGCCCGTATTACAGGAAAACGTTGCTGTGTCTTGTAGCTGTGTACCGCTGGTGAAGTCCACACTTCCGTTTACAGGTGGGGTAGGCTGACCACAGTCTAAAATCAAGCAACATAGATCATCAGAATAGATAAGGAAGACCTGTTAGGTTGTTCATTATATCACTCGAAGTGTTTTTTTAGATACTGAACAAATCAAAATTTTGGCGCTCATAATAATTGTTTTGTTAAGATGGTTAGAACGTTTACATACAATGTTGGATTAAGAGAGTCTTTTGATAAGTCAGCTTAGGCAATGTACCTCTTTTCTGAAACTCTGGTGACATTATGTGTTTCACATTATATGGTATTCAAATCAAGTGTTTTCTTTTATTTGAAATGATAAAAGATTCAAATAAAATAGTTGGCCAAGAATGACTCTTAGGGACAGATATATGAGTTATTATGTTTCATCAGAAGGTTAATAAGAAAGGGTAAACTACATTCAAAGGAAACCTTTATCTTACCAGTAAAAAGAAATTTTCTATGGAGAGACAGAGGCAAGTCATGTTTCAAAATGCCATTGTTGACTCTGTTTGTCATTTCTTTTTTGATTTCATGTACACTGTGGAAAAAATTGGGGCTTCACTTAAACCTCTTATACTATTAAACCACATACCTATAACACACTGTGGCTGCGTCCCACTCCATAAGCCATCATAATAACAGAATCTTGACGGCGAACCATCAATGGAATAACCTGCATTACACCTGTAGCTGGCAATCGATGTTGGCGTTGTTCCAGAATAAGTAACATGACCATTAGCTGGAGATGATAGTGATGAGCAGCCTAATAAAAGACATAATGCTAACTTGGTTAGTTACAAAGCATGTATGCGTAGTTTTACTATCAAAAATTCATTAATGTTGTAAGATAAAGACAGACTCAAATCCAATTTCTCTTATTCTTGTCTACGATCTAAAGATAACTATGAGTTTGTATTACTTAATCGTTTTAGAATGTCTTACTTTTTCCAAAAGAAGTATTACGTTTCTCTCTTTTTCTTGAATGACCCTTTGCTCCAATTTCGTTATTTCCATATATTTCTACTTGGAAATTGTTCAATTCTGCATTGCACCTCATCTGTAACTTTTAACTCCTACTTTTACCGATTCCGTTCATTTCTTAATTTCATGGTATTCCTATTATGTAATGAAAATGTTGAGTATATCCAATTGCTCATTTGTGAAAAGCGTTTAATTACTGTTCTGTTTACTGTAGGAAAAGTCACGAAAAATCAAGCGAACGGATTTTCTTTTAATTTATCAAATAGCACGAGTCTTATTACATAATAATAAAGGGAAACAATATTCTTAACAGATTCACTTCCTTTCTGGAGTCTTATTTGACATTTGCAGTAGTATTCAGGAAAGAAGATGTAAAAGATATGTACATCAATAGAAAGGACGTGGATCTATAATTACCAAGTATGCGTGACTTCATTCAGCTCCAAATTTAGAACTTGAAATTGACATAATATGCATTGATTTGGTTAGTTTGTGGCTATTAGGGAATATTTATTTAAAGAGGTTTTTACGCAATCGCTTTGCTTTTCGAATTGATACTCTACAGTAGTTGCAAAAGAATCAATACCTTCCTGAATGAACCAAAGGTTCAAGGATGAATCCTGTGACGTAACGCATGACGTAAGACAAGCGCGTATAAAACTTAGAATTCGCAAGTAAAACGAGTAAGTATTTGTAAAAAGATATTAACATTTTTTATCTACATGGACAATTAGTTATTAACCATCAGAAATGTAATAAATGACTTGAAACGATAATAGATAGTTGTGAAAGAAAATCGTTAAAATGATAGTGAGAGTAGAAAATAACAACTCGAAGATATTCGATTAAACCACAAATGATCGGTGAATAAATGAATTGAATTAATATATGTTATAACGTTACAATATTACAGTATATAATATGATGTGGTTGTTTGATCACTCACCATGCGATATTTTTACTGATGTTGCGCAAAGGATCACGATGATTCCAAACACATCTTGCAGCATTTTTGTCATTCACCTACTTCAACACAACAACACATAACACGGTATCGCCTGCGAACGGGCATATTCCAAAACACATTATCAACAATTATTTTTCTCTTGCAAACGTACCCGGAAGACTTGATAGGTATTGATATAGACCTTAAACTATGTTGTGCAAAGGGTAAAGGGCATGCCGCATTGGACTCGGTGGGTTTATCAAATAAATACTTTTCCCTTGATAATGAAAAAGCCTTTATAATGTCTCAAGCGTTTCTTTGCAATATTTAATCTTTTTTTTTAATATCTTGTTCTTTATTGTTTTGCTATGGTAGACAACTTTAAATAAACAAGAAAGGTTTGTCAGATATATGTCCGGAGTCGCAGCTATAGATTTTATGTAAAGCCATCATCTTTTTGTCACACTGTCTTCAAACGATGTCGTATGTACTGTTTAAATGGTCTTGTATTACTTTCAGACTCATTTCCAAAGTTCTTGAGCGATTACTTATTGAAAACGTCATGGGAAATGGTGAATATACTCAGCATGGTCTTTGGCAGCTTAAATGAAGTTTCAATTGTTGTTCAGACTCAACCTAATTTCTAAGGTCACATGGCATTGTTTTAAATGAAAGATCGCGTAGCTACTCCGGGAAAGACATTGCTGAGAGAAAGAGATATATTCCGCATTTAAAGCATACAAGCTCATGAACTGCAACCGCGATTTAAAACACCCCATTTTAACAAATACATGCAAACGTTCATGTAGGTACGTAAATACTTGATTACATTTCCAATTTAAACAGTCATTTAAAAGGTATTTGCATAACACGAAAACACCTTGTTAAAATGTGTATTTGTTAACTTTTGTTTGACATATAGTTTCTTAATTTTGTATACTTTCTTATCTTTAATAACATTGTTTCGAAGTCGTGGGCTGCATTCTGTTCGGACTACCAGAAGAGTCTATTAATCCCTTACACAATAGAAGCATCTGCTACAGACGGTTTGAAAAACCGAAGTAATAAATGGATAAATCTCTTATTGCAAAAGCTTTCTTCTTTAGTCACAATAGTTTCCGTCTACTACTATTACGAAAGACATGGTATTGTTGTTGTTGCTTTTTTCCTCAAGTTATTTCTTCTGTTGTCCACTGTATATTTCTTATTTGGACGAGTCACAAATTACCATATTTAGAAGTTCGTAAATCACGCTTAGGGTAATATCGCTTTATCTTGCATTTGTTGGCTCATCCCCGGACTAGTTTGTTTAATAAGGTCATTATGTTTACTTCTCTATGAACGGGACATTCAAACTATGCGTGTTGTTTGATCAAATAACAAGTATAAAGATTCGCAAATTGAGTGCGACGTGACTTTGTTAGATCACGGAAAAGGTGTCTCCACTGAGACGAAATAATATAACCATTGATTAAATTCGAATTTAATTATTTTACATCGATTGTTGCGGAAACTTGACGCTAATTAAACTCATCCTCTATGACTGCTTCTTGGATACTATACCAGCACTTGCGCCAATTTCTTTGGTTAGTCCCGGCAATTTTCTCCTCGCCTAACAAGGATTCGAACCCGGGACTCTCAGGACAAGAGGCCAACATTTTACCAATGCACCACTGTCGCAAAGTTGATTAGCAAGGATCAAAGAATAGTAATGGCGTTATATGTTGTAACCTACGTGTAGACAAAAAAAGGTCAGGCAGCGGAGATTTAGATAACATTTCTGTTCTGGTAATAAATATTATAATTATAATTGCTTGTGTAACACAATTCATCTAATGACAATAATGATCATATCATATTTTTTTTGTGAAGTCAGTATATCATATAAAAAAAAATGACACTCATACAAAATTGAATTGCGCATGAGTGTAACACACCCATGCGTTAGATAGATCAATCTCCCTCTTATATACAGAATTGTCTTCGAATTGCAAGTCACTTGTTTTAACTGGTTTCAATCGCAATGATGGAGCATACAAATGTGCAACAAACTCTTTCACTTTAGAATCTAAACCATGACGAATTGCAGAAGAAGTATGTTTTGTGGCTTCGTATCTTAATCAGAACTTGGTTCCACGTTTTGATATGACAGAAACACTGGATTAATGAACCTTATACATATTCGACCTAATACGAATGTAATAGCAAAGTATAGAGTTGCTAGCTTTCCAAATGAGAACGTATTGTTTATTTAGGTCGAGTCCTCAACAGTCATGAAATCTATAACTCATTTTGGCCCAAATCGTTAAAGAAACCTGAATTAAAGTCTATACACACAGAAGCATTTTTATAGATAGATAGATGTTTATCAACTTAAACTTTTACAAGTTTCTCGGTATAACAAATAGACATAAAACATAACATACACTCAATATACATTTACAAGATAGTCCATGATTCGAAAAGACTGCTCCGATGAATTTAATAGACAAATTAGGGTAAGAGTCCATTATCAAATACACTAATAACGTGACAATAAATAGAACTTGGCGATTTAATGTGACGAAAATTAATGTCGCATGTTGACATGATTAATATAAGTTCATCTGCACTCAATTAAAAACAGATGACCTGATTGCGTGATTATAGCGTTAAACAATGCATACTTATAAACGCTATTTAGACTGAATATCTTGCACCTTTAACATCCTTGCTTGCACGACACCCTTTTTAATAATGAACACAGATGATCCTAGAATAAAGCAGCCTTTAAGTGGATTACAGATTAAGTTATAATTAGATAATTTTACTTAGTTTAAGTCTTCTACATGAGATGATGAGCAAGGTATCGTTTTGCTGAACAGTAATGCTTAAAATTTGAGTAAGGTAAAAAGAACATTCCCTCTTATTTCAATATTGGGTAAGCAATATTTCGAAGTAACACAACATTGGAATCGTCTCTCCGTGACGTTTTTAATGACATGGCACATACTCATATTGTATTTTCTTTTAGGGCGCTATCAATGCAATGTTTTGACTTACCCAGCTAAAGTTGTTTAACAAAATGGCACCAGGATTGTTTTGGAACCATGTACCGAGTCCGTTCAAAGGTTGAACTTGGCTTAGTATAACGTGGGGACATCGCTATTAAACTATTGGATAAACAGACAACGTCGCAGTGCGAACACATTATGTGCAGATCAAATCAACACATTATTATGAGGAAATGTGTGAGACTTCGAAGTTAGGGTATAGTGCTTGATTTTTACGCCTTTTTAAAGTTGGGTTCCATTTTATGTTTTTACATGCAGTACCCTTATCCATGCAATCAGTTTTTCATCAGTGCATGTAGTCCCGAAACCTACCGAGAATGAGTGAGCACAACTTTTATATGTTACATTTTCGTTTTATCTTTTTTTTTAACCCTTTCCCAAACAATAACGACATTTGACCACTTTGTTGCAGACGACTTTAGAAAACATTGAGGGAAAAGGAGTAATTGCTCGTAACGAGCAATTTTTCCCTTTCCCTAAATGTTTTCTGCCCTATCAGAAGATTATTTTCCAAATTCATCACATTTTGAAATGTCGTCTGCAAACTCTTTCAATTTGGGACAGTCCAAATTGTGTTGTTTGGGAATGGGTCAAATACTCAATCTGAACGTAGAGTGTCGCAATCCTTGCATTGATACGAACACATATCACTCGGTACGAAATACGTAGATGATCGATTAAGAGGTTTATCTCACAGATTGACTTTCATCATTTAAAAAAAGAAAAACGTTTTCTACGAATGATATGTCAACATATATGCATAAAGGTACATAGATCTATATCAATGAAATACTTCTCACACATTATTATTGTATGGTGGAGATATAGTACATTTTGTTGCAGGGTACTTTTCTAAACGAAGATCTTAACTTGAAAGATCCATAGTTAAAGGACAATATTTTAAATGACATCATCTCGTCGGTTTCACAAACATCGGATTCTGGATACGCACACACTAAATATATCTCTCTCGCAGAATTATCCGAGTGGATAATGGTTTGAAATCAAACCACAGAAAGACACGGAAGCTCATTACCATCTTAACGAAAACATTGAAGGTCGACAGCTTATCAAAATGAAAAAGGGGAAATTGTTTGGTGACGAGGATTTGTTTATATCCTCATTTAAGAGTTTGCTACTCATACGACACAATCTATGAGAGTCTCTTTAAAGGATGTTTTAGAACAACATAACACAGGACAGTGATGGGCACAAGCAACTGTTCTGGTACGTTTTCTGTATTCCACGAAGCCAAGGATGATTACTTCATAAAATGACTAAAGAAAACTCTCAAGTAAAAGATATTTCCCTTTTCAAGACACGATGTTTAACGTAAAAGGAGCGACAACCATGAATAGTCACTGTTAATAAATACACGAGTTATCCCCTCTTTAGTTGTGATCAAAGGTAGTGTTTATTTATATATCAATTGGCAAAACGCGTTAAATCGAACATTTTATAAACAATGGTATCAATCACGTAATACAATCGATTGGAGGAATAGCAATGCAGCAGGAAAGCATGTCCAATGTCAAAAGCGATGATACAACTGATTTGAACCCAGAAACAACCGACGCAGTGCTGAACAATAGAAAAAAGGTGGAACGTGTATTCAACCCTCAAATATCAACGCTTTTAGCCATCTATTCAATTCTTTGATGATTCGAATGTATCGATGTATGCCATTTATAATGTTATTTTTTTTGTTGGTCTTTTGTACGGGACAACCACTTGCTTAGTGAAAGAATACGTCCAAGCTGTTGAAGATTAGTTATGTAATTAGGTCAACCACGAAAGGCATCTTATTCTGACACAAGGTTGACAATGAATTGTATAATGTGTTTCAGGACGACAGTTTCTCTCCGTTTTTCTTATTCTATTGACAAAGGGAGAAATCGGCTGCTTGTATTTCATCCTGTTTGTCTCTTGATGGAATCACTCATCATAATATATTAGACGACTTGGAATTCAGCAAGAGAGTAGCAAGAAAACACCGACTACCACCAATAGTACCACGATGATCATTACCCGTACTGCAATGGTATCACCGTCACAGCAATCATCGTCATCTGAAATCGGAGAATAATACAGGGTTAGCGTATGCCAGTATCATTACAAGAAAGGCAAAACTCACAGTTTACGCGTTGTATTATGTGACCAAATGAAGCAGAAGAACGCTGTATATAATACAATAAACAGCTGATTACAATCTCCTTTTTGAAGCGAACCCACAATTGACGCAAATCACTATGTGAACAGTTAAAGATATATCAGGAACGCTGCTTACAATGTAATTGTCGGCTGAATAAACTCAATTTTATTTAATGCGATCAGTCTTTGACAGGGCCCAAACAGTTTAGACTGAGGCTATCTTAATGCAACAGGTCGCAATTCATGAATGGCGCCTGTATTAAGATGTCTGAAAAAACTTGATTTTGTTTCATTATACTAAAGTCGCCTAAAACAGCATCGACTGTTCCTACTTGAAGACATGCAGGAAGTTCCCGTCAGAACAAGCTTCAATGGCAGAAACCTTGTATAACAGCAATGCAAATTGTTTTCGTACCTCCTTGGATCATAGTAGCCTTAGAAGCTAGGTTTTATAACATTGATGTTTATGAAATTAAAAAAGATTTTCAAGGCGAATGTGTTTATTTTGAGTTAACATAGAAAAAAAGTGCAAATGAGGATAATTTCTAATACAGACGACAAACATCGTGTCAACCTTTTCTTGAAAATATGAATACTCTTTATCAGTACCGTACGTCTTTCATCAAAGAACATACGCAAACCAATCAATAGGGTATCCTTATTTTTAAATTAGAGATGGTTCGTATTTCGGATAATAACAATGGCCGGCAGCGATTTTTTTCCTTATTCGTTTGATATCGTAAAACTGATCCCAATCCCAATGAAATTAACTTTCCAAATAAAGCTTATGTTTGAATTCAGTTATTCCTGAAAAATTACCAATTTTTGAGAAAAACTGTGATTTTTCCCGATTTGTCCGGTACAGGTCCATTCCTAAAATCTAAAACAATTGCGAAATGTGGATGCAACATTTTCTCTTACCCACCAACAAGCTACTTTAGTTCTATGACAAACGACATGACAGAAAAAGAAAAAACAAATTTATTTTTTTATCAAACTTAAATCATTGTTATTGAATATAATACCAACTTTCTTTTAATTTTCAATAATGAGGAGCAAAATGAACACAGTTGATATTTAATCTTTAAACTTAAAGGTTTGAAAGGGTGACTGTCATATGCTTGTCCCATGATTGTCATGATCTGATTACTTGCCCATCAAAGGGAGATAATATTCTACAGATAACATCTTACAGATTAGTTCACAGGTTGGAATGCAATCTCCCATGCAGAGTTATCGTTCCCCGGATACTACTATAAATGTGGGAGCGTAGCGGGAAAAAATTCACTCTGGTAGAGATCGACCGACTAGTTCACATGTGTGAACGTTCGATTGTCTTGATCTGATCACTTGTACAAGAAAGGGAGAGCATCTACTACTAACCGATTAGTTCACAGGTTGGGATGGGCGACTCCCATGTCCCATCTGCCTGACACAGTCTCGGATTATCTCCCTTTAACTGGAACCCAGTGTCGCATGTGAAGTTGACAAAGCTCAGGTATGATGTACCGGTCGTATAATTCACACTTCCATTAGTCGGAACAGGGGGCTCGCCACAGTCTTTAAAAATAAAATGATATGCTTATTTAGTGAAAGGAATTTGGCTGAACGCCATTGTCAATAACGTTTCAATATATCAACATCATTTACCATACGTAGCTTTGACCCAGGATAATTTGATGTCTCGACCAAAAGCTACTGTAGGCTTACAGTCAAAATGTTGATTTCATTATCCAGTTAAACATTAGGGAATGAAGGAAGTAGTTATCTCCATTTTGTTGTATTTGTTTGAACACGATAAATCTCCTAGAAACAACAGTTTGCAACCCATAGAGCTGCTATTTTAAAGCCCTTGCCATTGAAAAGGTTATGTTATCAAATAACATTACACATTTTTTTATCCGTCTAAGAAACCGGTTCACATAATGTGTCATTCCTTATTTGTTTTTGAAAAAATAAGCACTGATAACTTGAATGATTGTCCAAAGCATAGGGACATTTAAAATGGCTTTCAATTGTGTGCCCTAGAAAGGATGCTGTCTTTGTCAAACTTGAGAGATAAATGTGCTGGGAACAAATCTTTTCCTTGTATAGAATGACATTCATTGAATACTCCGTTTGTAAGTTCAAGTTTTAAGTCTCAAAATTTCATTTCCTATAAAACTACAACGGGTATGAATAAAAGAAAATAACAAACAGAGGAAATCTATTTTCAGATCGACCATAACGTGAAAAGACATATCAAACACATATTATCGAGATAATTTTCTATTATATTTCATTTCTATGGCCACAAAGAGGCATGAATTGTTTTGCGACCATAGAGCAATCATGTAAATATTGTATGCATGTATCATAAGTTTTTTAAATGGTATAGACATTGAACAAATTCTTCTGATTTGAATGAGTATCCATATTAGTTCACCTTTAATTTCACATGTCGGAAAAGGTTGTTCCCAGGTCCCGTCTGACTGGCACTGTCTAAGAGACGAACCATTCAGGGAGTAGCCCGTATCACACGTAAACGAT
The DNA here is from genome assembly GCA_947846245.1 of Cerastoderma edule. Classification (NCBI taxonomy): domain Eukaryota; kingdom Metazoa; phylum Mollusca; class Bivalvia; order Cardiida; family Cardiidae; genus Cerastoderma; species Cerastoderma edule. The sequence goes on along the minus strand of OX401407.1, from coordinate 10,022,136 downwards.
GCACTGTCTAGATAGTTGGTGCCCGATGTTAAATCAACAGAACCATTTGATGGTGCAGAAGGAGTACCACAGTCTGCAATTGTTAAACGTTTATACAAAACAGTGAACTCAAAGTGACATAAGAATTGCCTAGAAGTACTCATTCGACCATTTACCGCAAGAAATATTGGAATTTACAGAATAAATCTCTGTCCAAAGAAAGAAAAAGCGTTCGAATGTTTCACTTCTGATTTATATGCGAAACGCACCCTGCAATCATATGGAGAACTATCATATGCCTACTGGATATTTAATACCAGTCAACTTTTCTCAAAAATGAACTATCGATATTTGTTTTGATCATTTATGATTAATGATCGTTTGTTATTACGTCATTTTGTAATGTACATGATAATTCTGATCAGTGTTTGCATTGTTTTACATTTTATAAGCATGTGTGGGTTGTTTTGATATTTTGGATTGGTTGAATGAGTGTGGCTGAAACATGTACAAAAGACATTTATATAGTTCGTCTGCATGAATACTTGATGACTTGTTGACATTTATCAAAAGAACATTCTACAATTCTACACCACAATGATTTGTGGTTACTAGATTGACAATAAAAAGGAAGAATATTCCAGAACTTTCTATCATCTCATGTACATATAGTTATTGACATAATTGAAAACAAAGAAGAATATGCAAGATCCTTCCAGAACATTCCATTATTCCTGGATTTTCTAGAGGATTCTATGATAGGTATATACATGTATAAGAGAAGATTGTGAACTATGTGGACAGTGGGCAGTTATGAAAATAAGCAAGTGAAACCTTCTGTGGATTTTAAACTTGTGATTATTCCAAAAAGGATTTTTAGACTTAGAAAAGGGTGATCTAAGGAACTTCACTGAGGTTTCAGTAGAGGTGTTTACCTTTGGCTGTGCATGTTGGCTGTTCAAAAGACCATACCCCCGACTCTGTGCATGTTCTTATCATTGGTCCATGTAGAATATAGCCAGTGTTGCAGGTGAATGTTGCAAATTCTCTATACGTTGTTTGTCCAAAGTTCACCTGACCATTTGAGGGGCTTGCTAGACCATAGCAATCTGAAATATTCAAAAATGTTTTCATGAATGCTTTACAGTGGAAGTCAAAAGCTAGGCTACTTTACGTTGTTGAATATAAAACTTGGTGTTATTAAGATAGTACGATAGGTGGTATTAAGTCTTTGTTTATCTTTTTTTACCTCAAAATGAATACAAATAACGAAACTTGTGATTAATATAAGACTGAAAGGAGCTATTCATTTAACTCAATCGGAACAATAATACTTCCTTCATTGGTTGCAAGGTTTTGACACTATCCAATTTTGTTTTGATATTTCGTTCCAAAAAGTGACTACTTTGATTGCGGTTAACCTACATATTACCTTTTTTAACAGAAATTTTAAACATCTAGTGTCATTTCGATTTTAATCAGACTAAACCTTTTAGAAACACGATCTTCTTAGAGAACAGTATATCTGATGGCCCAACAGTTGTTGTCGTCAGATATTTCAAATTTCTAAATGTTTTAATTTTTGGATGATTATGTAATACATGCCTACAATTTCACATGTAGCCGAGGACCATAGTCCACTAGCCAAGCACTCTATCAGTAACGTTGTTGTTGTATACCCAGTATCACATGTAACATCTGCTGAAGACAGATATGTTGTGTTTGTCGGTGTTGAAGCAGATCCTGCAGTCACAGCGGATGTTGGAATTAGTCCACAATCTGTTGATGATGAATAGCTTAATAAGCAAGGGATCAATTAAGTAAGAATAAGATTAATTTATTTTATAATGGATTAGATGATGCTGAGGGTTAATTTTATTAAATGTGTCATAACTTGCTGTTCAACTTTAGCAAACTACAAAAAATGATCAATACAACACACTCACGCGCATACAGTTAATCAACTATGAGGACAAATCAGTTGTCAAGCAATTGTATAAATAGACTGAATATATACGGCAGTTTAGTTATGATTTACTTAAATGTAAAGTACGTGTGATTGATTTTGGTCTTTTAACATGTAATTAAATCAAGTATACATTAAAGAACCTGAAAAAACAAGTTTACTTAAATTGAAATGTAATTTTGTTTTAATACAATTCATAACAAAACTACTCGACCAACTTGAGGAAAAGCAGGAAACGAATCAACAAAGAGGGTCAATAAGAGTACATTTTATGACAATACAGCTGGTGACAAGGCTCCATTGAATTGGCATGTTAAATGTGATGTTGTTGATGAGTATCCAGTGTTCGTAGTTACAAGAGCAGTAGACAGATAAGTTGAGAAGCCGGATGTCAGCGATGCCCTCAGTAACGGCCAATGGTGGTATCAACCAAGAGTCTGCTAAAGTAATACACCTTCGATGTCATTTTATTTTCAGTTACCATAGTAAATATTTAACTTTGTTGCATAATGTAAACGCTGTCAATACTTGATTGTTACATTTGCCATTTAGAAAATGCAAAAGGAAAGATAAGAGCGATTAACTAACTTCATTTGTTGCGAAACTGAATCAAAATTTAGTGCCCATGCTTTCGAAATGCCAGCTAAACAGACATGATTTTTGTTGTATGATTAAAGAACACTGGGGTAAGATCATTTGCATCTCACTGCTAAAGATTAAGCATATTTGGGGAGGCAGGTAAATTAGTTGATTGTCGAAGATCCGTATCAATAATCTCTAGACTACAATGTGAAAATTTAAAGATTGGTATTTAGGAAGTGATCCTTCATACATTTGCTGGGCTTCAACTCCTTGAATAAAGATATGATACCACCTGGTTGGCTAAAGAATAATGGTGTATTATGACTGAACTAAATTACGATAACACGTGAAAAAGTATGTGTGCTAAACATACTTTATCAAATATGTAAAATATTTGTACAAAATCAGATCATATTAACATGTAAAAGCGATACCGTTGACCATCTTTTGTGTACTTATTGAATCTTGACATGGAATTGACATGGAATTCGATATACGGATTATTCTTTTCGAGATACCTATACATTGTATAATCAAAATCTACATAAATGTGGCACCTCAGCAATCTGTTAGTCAAAAATAAAAAGGTTGAATGAAGACGATGTATTGTTCGTAACCGTTGGAGATTTTGGGTTAAATTCATTTTTAATAGTTCTGTACTAATATTACACATCCTCTTTATCAATGTTACTGCAGGAAGGATTGCTAACAAACCAAACTCCAAATGTTTGACATATTCTAGATGTCGTGTTAGAGTCTGCATGATTGGTGATATAGCTTCTTCACAGACTACGACAGCCTGGTATGTCATATTAAAATAGTCTACCGGTCTATTTAACAAGGTTTTGGAAGTTAAATAATCTAGAAAATGTACACGAGTTTATTCAAAGCTTAACGAGAAAGCAAATCATTTTGCACACATTCATAGAATAAGAATAACCACATCATTGATCTAAACTATTCTAGTTGATAGAAACTCGCTTACAAACAATTTCTTCAGATGACAATAACCTACCTATTATTACGCAATCAGCTGTGGACCATGTCCAATCAGATTGGCATGTTAACGTCGACACTGTTGATGAGTATCCAATGTCACAAATTACAAATGCAGTAGACAGATACGTTGTTGATCCTGTTGTCAATACTGGTGCTCCCTTAGTTACAGCCGATAATGGAATCGAGCCGCCACAGTCTGTTAATGTGAGAGAAAAGTATGTTTTATTCGAATTTTACACGTGTCTTAATTCATTTATATCAAGCGATATCCTGTATGATCATTTCATTTTATTTTATAATTGAATAAACGATAACGATGGTGCCAAACAAGAAATCGTAAGCCTATCTAGCTTTGCAGATGTTTTTACAGTCTGGCAAACCCAACACTGGACGATTCTTAGCATACACCGATGTGCAATCGTATCTACTCGGCAATCCCCGTAACAAGTCGGTAGATATACCTCGTAAGCAGTACATGAATACACCAGAAATCCTGGGGTAATTCGCCTTATTTCCGGCGGATAACGCAAAATGCACGCAGGCACTAAATATATATTTAGATACACACAAATTGGTTATATATCACAAGTGAAGGTTTTTATTACCCTTTTATTAAAGATGATCATATCAACACATCTTTGTTTCATATTTTGTCAATCGGCTCTTTTCGGTAATCCCCGGGATTTCCGAGTAGATACGATTGCAAACGGACATTCCCTTCGTTGCTGACCTACTTTCAAAAATGGCTCCCCATTACCTCCGAGGTTATTTTAAGAAATGGCCGAGGTGTTCCGAATGACCGATGTGGTGTGGGTATACGGTATGGAATGGGTTGCAACTTAACCTGACGCAACGAGAAGCAAAATCAAACACTGGAAAAGTTATCACATCATAGTATTCCATATGTTTTAAAAGTATTACCTCAGAGTATTCAATAATACACAACTACGAAATGTAATACTAAGACTCGTTCGAACATTCATTTACCTATAATAGCGCACTCTGGTAATGGTGGTAACCAGGTACCATCTGCTTGACATTCAATAAAATTAAAGTCAGACTCGTAGCCTGTGTCACATAAAGACCCTGCTTTATCTAGATACTGTGTACTGTGTATAAAAGCTAGTTAATTTTGTGTACATTGTTTTAGGCCAGGTGGATTGATTCCCTAGTCACATATTAATTCATTGTAATCAAGAAGCAATGCAAATCTGACAGGAAATTAAAATGTCTCAGTGAACGAATCATTGCCAAGAGAAATTTGTGGATATTAAACGACATGAGTATTTTAGGAATGCGGATTTATGACTGCATATTTGTAAAATTTAGGAAAGTATAGTTGACAATTAGCTGCTTATTCTTTGCTTCTTGTGAGATAAATTGAAAGTCTGTAAATGTTGTAGCAGCATAACGTCGAAAGCTAAAGCTCTAAACGAAGGGCGACTTTTTATGATTCAAGATGCATTTTGTCGTGTTCAATGTTTGTGTTACGATTCTTTCTGAAAAAGTTTCTGGTCAGATGGAAGCTGATACACTCACAAAAATAGTATATAGTCTGGCTCATCACCAAAGCAAGTTCCATCAAAACAGCTCTAATTAAAATACATGTAGTTGAACGAAATACATCTTGGTTAATATCTTTAATTTGAGGGAAGACGAATTTGAAAAAGTTGCCCCTGAATCAACGAAATTTCCAGTCAGTCTTTTAAATGAAACATTTTTGGATGGTTCCATTGGATCTCAAAATTGTTTTCTAAATGCAAAACTATGTTCAAGTTCACCACGTTACTTCAAAACGTTAAGAAACTCATTCTTCTTTGAATATCCAAATATTGCAAACTGCATATACATCAACATGGAAGAATTATTCGGTAGGCCAAAAGGATATTTCAGGAATACTTATCAAAATCGAACCACTCTCTCTTCCACCTTTTTGTCTTATATTGTTGTTGTTATTTACAGTTTATACCATTATCAAAACACAATCTAAAACAATATTGATGTTTTAAAAAATTACCTATGATAGCGCACTCTGGAAATGCTAGTGACCAGTTACCATCTGATTGACATTCAGTAAAATTAAAGTCACCATAGTAGCCTGTGTCACATACAGACCCTGCTATATCGAGATACCGTGTACCATTTATGTAGCCAATAGCACCGTTAAGAGGCGGGGCTGGTTCTCCACAGTCTGTAACCAAAATATGTCTAACATTAGTATAATGCAAGAAGAGATAGTTGAATTTTTGCACATTGTTTTAGGCCAGGTGGATTGATTCCCTGGTCACGTATGTATTCTTTGTATCAAGAAGCAATGTAAATCTGACGTTGGCAATGGCAGCTCTGAAGTTTATCAGAAATCCTTAATGTCTCAGCGATTGAATCATTACAAGTCGTTGAAATTAAATGACATGGTAATTGTAGGCATGCGGCTTTATGACTGCATATTTGTAAGATATAGGAAAGCATAGTTGACCATTAGCTGCTTTCACGTTTCCTCGAATGGATAAATAGCAAGTTTGTATATGTTGTAGCAGTATGGCCTCGAAAGCTAAAGCTCTAAACGAATGGCGACTTTTTATGATTTATTGATGCATTTTGTCGTGTTCAATGTTTGTATTAAGATTCTTTCTGAAAAAGTTTCTGGTCAGATGGAAGCTGATACACTCACAAAAATAGTATATAGTCTGGCTCATCACCAAAGCAAGTTCCATCAAAACAGCTCTAATTAAAATACATGTAGTTGACCGAAATACGTCTTGGTTAATATCTTTAATTTGAGGAATGAGGAATTTGAAAAAGTTGCCCCTTAATCAACGAAATTTCCAGTCAGTCCTTTAAATGAAACATTTTTTGGATGGTTCCATTGGATCTCAAAATTGTTTTCTAAATGCAAAACTATGTTCAAGTTCACCACGCTACTTCAAAACGTTAAGAAACTCATTCTTCTTTGAATATCCAAATATTGCAAACTGCATATACATCAAAATGGAAGAATTATTCGGCAGACCAAAAGGATATTTCAGGAATACTTATCAAAATCGAACCACTCTATCTTCCACCTTTTGTCTTTTATTGTTATTGTTATTTACAGTTTATACAATTATAAAAACACAATCTAAAACAATATTGATGTTATAAAAGATTACCTATGAGAGTGCAATCTGGAAATGTTAGTGACCAGTTACCATCTGATTGACATTCAGTAAAATTAAAGTCACCATAGTAGCCTGTGTCACATATAGACCCTGCTATATCTAGATACTGTGTACCGGTAATGTAGCCAATAGCACCGTTAACAGGCGGGGCTTGTTCTCCACAGTCTGTAACCAAAATATGTCTAACATTAGTATAATGCAAGAAGGGATAGTTGAATATTTGCACATTCCCTGGTCACGTATGTATTCTTTGTATCAAGAAGCAATGCAAACCTGACGTTGGCAGAGCAGAGGAGGAGCGTCGGCCACTTGTACCGAGCGTCCCGGGTTTAATCCCCGTTAGGTCAGGTGAAAATTTCCGGGTCTAGCCCACAAATCGGCGCGAGTACTGGTCTAGTATTTAGGAAGCAGTCATCGAGAGTGGCTTTAAACAAGCATTAAGCTTCCTTCACAATCGATGTTAAACACATTAGGCAAACTATAAACTATAGTCAAAACAGCTCTACTGTTAATGAAATAATGATACGGACTATATTTTGATTTATATTTTAATGCGTGAGAACATGAATATAAAGCAGTTGCCCTTAGTAAATTCACATTAAACATTTTACCTTTTATGATACATGTTGGGAAGGGTGTCTCCCAGGTCCCATCTGCTTGACATTGTCTGCTGGAACTACCAGTTAGGTCAAAGCCCGTATCACAGGTAAATGTTGCATTGTCTGGATATTGGGATCCATCTGGATAGCTCACGGTACCATTGACTGGTGTTTCTGGAACGCCACAGTCTGAAGTCACGAATGAATCTAACTGCATTTATATGTGATCATTGCAAGCTAACTGAAATGTGACACCTAACCTAAAAACCTGTGAATGTAACTTATGTTTTTAGATATATCTTCTTTGTGCCATTACTGTCATGGTTTAAAGCAAACGCAATACTAGTAGCAAAGGCAAAGAAACCTATAAATGCAATAAAATCATTTCAGCAGACCTTTGGAAACTTTGATATTGAAAAACATGTTAAACTGTTTGATTCTATTGTAAATCCCATCCTACGTGGGAGAGATCTTGGGAAATGAATACTCAGACAGCATTGAACAAGTACAAATACAATATTGTAAAGATTTTCTTTGCATATATCAATCAGTTATTAACTGTATGGTTCAGGGCAAATGTGGCAGTCTGCCATTATGTAGCGGTTGTTATTTTAAATAAATTAGGTACTGGTGTACAATTTTAGGAATGCCCGAATAAACTTCCCAAGGAACTGTTATTTAATGTTAAAAAAAGCATGGTAAAATTGGAAGAGTCAATTGCATAACTGGTGTGAACAATCTTCTTTATCGAAATGGCTTTGGAAATATGTGGCTAAAACCAAGGCATCGGTGCTTTAGAAATGTTCTTAAGATATTTTAAGCAAAATCTGATCAACTGAAGAACACAGGACTGGTCAAATAAAGTGAATGGGTCATGCAGATGTGGTACCTTTACACATTTCAAAATACTTAGAACCTGAACAATATTTATCAAATGGAATTTCATATTATCTTAAAAATGCACTAGCGAGGTTCCGATGTTCAAACCACAAAATCGCCATTGAAATTGGAAGACATCAAAGCATTCTCAGAGAGGAGAAAATGTGGACATATCGTTATGAAGAGTCCAATGTGAGGATAATAGAAACTGAATATCAATTCTTTTTCCAGTACAAGAATTACACACAACAACGAAATTTGTATCTATGTACTGGTACTTGGTATCAAGGAAATTATAATTTGGGAAGTCTCCTAAAAACATCAAATGAGATCAGATTAAAAAATCGGCGACCTATATATCCATGATTATGATGTCAGCTTAATAAAAATACTAAAACAGGTTCGGAGGGCACGGTTATAAAAATTTTCGCAATACGGAAGAAACAGAAATGAACTATATATATACTCATATAACCCTTTGTCAAACTTAGAATGTTCCAAAGTGAGGGAGATTGTAAACGGCATTTAAAATTGTGGTAACTTTGGAAGGGTTGGTTTTTGAAGGGTAAAAATCATTGTGCGAAATGGTACTATTCATTTTAGCGATTCCTTCTTTTCTCACAATTATTTCTAAATTCGCCGGCAACAAGCTGATAAACGGACGTTATTGTTAGGTAATTAGTTAATATAGTCAAACAATTACATACATACTGTGTATTGCACACTCAACTCATGAACACATTTTATTTTAATGTTCATTTCATTATGGGCAAGTTACCTTTTTTTTCACAAAACAAAGTCCTATTGTATTGTTTTGTATTTAGAAACTAAACATTATCGTCACTGAACAAACAATTTAGATAATGATAAGATATTTGCATACATGTATAAGATCTAAATTATCACAGGAAATATCAAGATGTATGTGTTTTATTTCTATTATTATACCATTGCATCAAGGGAGTGCATGACTTTGCAAAACAAAAAAACAAAAACAAAAACAACAGACACCCATTGACAAATTCATGACTGATCATAGTAATAGTAAAGAGAACAGAAAAACGAGAAGTAAATCGGTTGTGAGATCCCCACCAACTCCAGTAGAGAAAATCCACGAAACATAAAAAAAAAAAAAAAGGAAACACTTAAACACCCATTGTTTATGTTTTATATCAAATATACAACAACAAACTATAATTATAATGAACAAAATATTATGAATAAGAAAATGAGTGAAAATAACAAATATACTAATGTAAATATATACGACTTCCTTTTACAAAAACAATATATCGATGCATGTATTAAACTGGCCTGTGAAAAAGCAGTCATTAGTTTACGCTCCACATGTCAACTTGTATATATAAAACGGATGTAGTTGTTCAATTAAAGATTCAAGAAAAGATACATTGAACTGGCAATATATTATGTATTCATATATGATTTTTGACTATGCTATTGGTACAATTGTAAATGAATTTATATCAAAGCAAAATTCGTCTGCAATGATCCTTATTATTGGAACCGTTCTTGCTCGTTTATCATTTTTACTCTTACATAAAACAGTTGCTGTTTTAAAACAGACTATGTCATATAGTATAATGTTTATTGCCGAGTCTGAGCTTGAAAGAGTCTTTTTTGTGACAGCCCTGTCACTTATCGTAGACAGATGTTTTATTGACAGAACCCTTTCAACGATGGGCAAAGAGACTATTCGATTAGAGTTATCGGAGAACCAACTTATAATGCTCTATATGTTGATATTTTCTATGACTTTCATCAATACCCATTCATTACGTTCTTTTTTCAAAAACAGATATGCTTTAGTGTTCATGATGTTATTATCTATATGTCTGTCATATGATATCCTTATTGTTTTAACAGGTGGAATGTTATATCAGACCCTTTCCATAGACCGTGGCCAAACTGCACGATATAGTCGTGCATACATTGGCTCTACTTAATCTCTCAATACTACCAACACAATTGCCAAAAAACTCATTTGGTCATTATGTTTACAACTAAAATTCTGTCATTTGCGGTTGTTAATATATTCTATAGACAAATGTAGTGTCTAAGCAAAATGTCTAGCATTTTACTTATGTTACCTATTATTCACTAGTTGTATATGGTTAAACTGTAACAATTTGCTTTATTGGATAAACTGTAGTTTCGTATATGAGTTTATCGCCCAATGCGATACAAAACCCCGTGAATCACACGAACATAAAACAAGAGAGCACAGCTACCCCAGTTATGCATATGATTTACACAATGTACTCTCACAATTAACATTGTTTCTACCAATGTACTTCCGTCTGGTTAAAAATACATTTTATTGTTTACTTATGAATTGCGATAGCTATTTAAATATCAGGAAGTTTGCACATTACTTTTATATGCTTTTATACATTATGGCAACATACATGTATCTTTCATTCACCCAATCGAACAACCATGCAAATATTTTTAAAGTCAATTCAAACTGTCCATTATAAGACTATATTTCACATATGTGTTTGAAATAGTTTTACTTGTGAGAGCCCTGTCACTTATAGTAAGTTGGGGTTTCCTAAGTAAAACTCTTTCAGAAAAAGGTACGAAATACTATCGGAAAACCAATTATTTTGTTCTATAGCGTAACTTCTTTTTATAGTGTTAACCATTATCCATTCAATAAGTTCATTTATTTGAAACCGACATGGTCTAGTGTACAGGATGTAATTATTGATATGTTGTCACATGCTATTATTGTTTGAACTTGCTGTATGATATGTCTTACCTGTTATAAACTGTGTCCATTTTGCACGACATGCTCGTGCAAGCCTTAACTCAATTATATCTCACAATACTATTTACTTGTTAAAAGGCCTCTTTGACGATCAACCCTTTATGACATTATATTCGGAGTTGACGTTCTGCTATTTGCAATTAATCTTAGATTCAAATGTTTATTACAGCCATGAACCTAAAGCCGTTAAGTTTTATTGGATAAATGATAGAGTCACTATAAGTTTTTAATAATTGAATCTATCGGACAATTGAATCAAACGCCACGTGAATTACATGAAACTACAACAAGTTAAGAATACAGCTGTAGCAGCTTTGCAAATGGTCTAAAAACTGTATTGTCCCATGTAGCATTGCTTCTACTGCTGTGCATTTATCTATTATTTGTTCGCTACTATTGCTTCATAAATTACTGTGGCTGTTCAAAAGTCGCGAATTTAACAAAATACTTATGTATGTTCTGTATATTATATTACCAATGTCTTAATATTATCACTATTAGATATTATAGGATGAATACATACAACATGCAAAAACATCAAGACAAACATGTCTCTTCATCATGCAAACACACAAACAAACACTGTTCAAATCGCACGAACTCGTCTTCTTTACTAAGGTATAAAAACTCAAACAATGCAGGTCTTCCCACTAGCAAACATGACAACGCATGACATCATCCATCTAGCTTCTCTTAATGTTAATGGATTAAGAGAAAATTTGAAAAGGGAAAGGCTTAAAGTATGGATCAAACAACAGAATATTGACATAGTCTTCATACAAGAAACGCATTTTACCAACGACATAATAACGAAAGTCAACAAGCAATTCAGTGAATGGAACACATACCATTCTATTGGTACAAACTACAGCTGTGGATGTACAATCTTATCATCAAAGAAATTGCATTTTAAATGTAAACTCCAAGCATTAGATTCAAGCGGGAGATGTATTATCTTAAATATCAATTTAAACAATGAAGAGTATACACTTGTTAACATATATGCCCCTAACATGGCAAATCGAAGAAACGACTTCTTTAACCTCATTAACAACAATGTGAAAGAATTAACACAAAGTCTCCTCATAATAGGCGGAGATTTCAATGATATACTTAATCTTAACGACAGAATAACCATAAGCTCCAATGCAAAAAAAAGTGCCTGTATTAAACTTGTCAAAAATCATGCAATCACAAAAACTAAAAGATATATGGAAAATAAGAAACCCGAACAAATATCAGTGGATACTGGAAAATAAATAATTCTCTATTAAAGGACAAAACTTACATTTAAGAGATAAACAACTTGATTGCCAGTCTTTCGTCACAGCAAAATCTTAACAACAAATACGACCCCCAAGTATGGTGGGAATTTTTGAAATGCCACATCAAACAAACAACCATAAACTACTCAGTAAAGAAATCTAGAAACACAAAAAATAGACTTAAAAATCTTGAGCAAATCCTTAAAACACTACTTGAAAACAATAGCAATAACACAGATGAAATAAAAAGATAAGGAGATGAAATACAAGATATATACGAAATAAAAGCCAAAGGTGCACAGATCAGATCACGTATACAAATCGTTGATGAGGGTGAAACCAATCTAAAATATTTTTTAAACCTAGAAAAGTCAAGACAATCTCGAAAAGTAATTAACTCCCTTACTGTAAACAACAAACGGTTGGTCACTCTACCAGAAATTTTAAATGAAGAAGTCAATTTTTTCAAAACTCTTTATAAAATCAAACGGTATAAAAGAAGAAGATATTGACAAGTACTTATCAAACATTAATTTGGAAGCTAAATTAGACGACTATTCTTCAAAATTATGCGACGGTGTTCTGACGTCAAATGAACTTAGGGAAGCAGTTTCTGACATGAAACACAATAAGAGTCCAGGTAGTGATGGCCTCTCTGTTGAATTTTATAAAGTCTTCTGGTCACACCTTGAGACACCTTTTACGGAATCATTGAATTATGGTTATAGACACGGTCACTTATCTAATACTCAAAAACACAGCATTTTATCACTAATATTCAAGAAAGGCGACCCAGAAAATATAGAAAACTGGCGCCCGATCTCCTTATTAAACGTCGATTATAAGATAGCAGCGCGTGCCTTAGCAAAACGTTTACAAACAGTTCTTCCCAAATTAATTAACACCGATCAGCAAGGTTATTTAAAAAACAGATTCATAGGTTATAATATAAGACACATACAGGATATAATTGACTACACCGATGAACTAAATATAGAAGGTGCTCTACTATTTTTAGATTTTAGAAAAGCTTTTGATACAGTGGAATGGAACTTTATCTTTAAAGTATTACACCATTTTGGTTTCAGAAATTCTTTCATTCAATGGGTTAAAACCATTTATAATAATATTACGGCTAATGTTCTTAACAATGGTTTTATGTCACAAAAATTTATGTTAAGTCGCTCAATTAGACAGGGCTGTCCTTTGTCATCTCTACTATTCATTCTTGTAGCAGAAATTATGTCAACAAAAATAAGAACATGTAATGAAATTAAAGGCATTGAAATCAATAACGGAAACATAAAACAAATGAAAATCACCCAGTTAGCTGATGATACAACTCTCTTCCTCAAAAATGAAGACGAAATTCGAATCGCACTAGACATGTTAAATGTGATGTTGTTGATGAGTATCCAGTGTTAGTAGTTACAAGAGCAGTAGACAGATAAGTTGAGAAGCCGGATGTCAGTGATGCCGTCAGTAACGGCCAATGGTGGTATCAAGCCAGAGTCTGCTAAGGTAATACACTTTCGATGTCATTCTATTTTCAATTACCATAGTAAATATTTAACTTTGTTGCATAATGTAATCACTGGTAATAATTGATTGTTACATTTGCCATTTGGAAAATGCAAAAGGAAAGTTTAGAGCGATTATTTGTTGCGAATCTGAATTAAGATTTAGTGCCCATACTTTCGAAATTCCAACTAAACAGACATAACTTCTGTTGTATGATTAAAGAACACTGAGGTAAGATCTTTTGCATCTAACTGCTAACGATTAAGCATATTTGGGGAGGCAGGTAAACTAAGTTGATTGTCGAAGATCCGTATCAATAATCTCTAGACTACAATGTGAAATTTAAAGATTGGTATTCAGGAATTATTCCTTCATCCATTTGCCGGGCTTCAACGCATTGAATAAAGATACCACACCACCTGGTTGGTTAAATAATAATCGTGTATTATGACTGAACTAAATTACGATAACACGTGAAAAAGTATGTTTTGTTCGAATTCTACACGTGTGTTAGTTCACATTGTAACGTTCGTTGAACGTTTATGCAAATTAGGAACCTAATGCATTGTTGTAGAGACCATACTGGTATACATTTAGGCAAACCACAACCGCTCAGTGTACGACAGTGTTTGACACTGATCGGATGTGTTTGCGTCTTTGAGAGGTTCATTTGCTCGGTTCGTTACAATATCTATCAACCGATATCCTGTATGTTCATTTCATTTTTTTGATAATTGATTAAACGATAACGATGGTGTCAAACAAGAAACCGTAAGCTTACCTAGCTTGCCAAATGTTTTTACAGTCTGGCAAACCCAGCACTGGACGATTCCTACTATACACCGATGTCGTATGGGTATACGGTATGGAATGCGTTGCAACTTAATCTGACGCAACCAGAAGCAAAATCAAACACTTGGAAAGATACGACATCATAGTTTTCTATATGTTTTAATAGTATAAAATACTTCGTACACAACTACGAAAAGTAAAAAAAAGACTAGTTAGATCATTACTATACCTAAAATATGGCACTCCGGAAATGGTGGAGACCAGGTACCATCTGCTTGACATTCAGTAAAGTTAAAGTCAGGCTGGTAGCCTTTGTCACATATAGACCCTGCTTTATCTAGATACTGTGTACCGGATATGTAGCCAACAGCACCGTTAATAGGCGGGGTTGGTTCTCCACAGTCTGAAACAGAAATATGTTTAACTTAGTTTGATCCAATAAAATACATGTACGTTCGATCAAACATTGCTTGAT
Organism: Cerastoderma edule; assembly: GCA_947846245.1. NCBI lineage: Eukaryota > Metazoa > Mollusca > Bivalvia > Cardiida > Cardiidae > Cerastoderma > Cerastoderma edule. Next base: position 10,007,130 of record OX401407.1, on the reverse strand, counting down.
ACCAGGTGGATCGTCTCCCTTGTCAAGTATAGATTCTGATACATGTCATGTGTGGTGTTGCCAAAGGCAATTATGTAGTCTTAATAGGGATGTCGAATACATCAGTGATTGAACCGTTTAAATGATGAGTCTTTAATACTAAAGGTGTTACTGATTACAGGGAAATAACCTTCGATTGAGATTAATGAACAGTGTGTAAACGTTGAAGTAATGCAACGTTCTATACTTAAGCTCTTAACGATTGGCGACATTTTCGGATTTATTGATGCAATATGTCGTGTTCAATTGTTTGTGTTAAGGCTTCTAATGAAAAGTCTACAACCAGATGGAAACTGTAAGCCCTTACAAATATAGAACTCTGCTTCATCGCCGAAGCCGGTTCAATGGGCGACAAGGGAGCAGAGGAGGAGCGTCGGCCATTTGTACCGAGCGTCCCGGGTTGAATCCCCGTCAGGTCAGGTGAAAATTTCCGGGACTAATCCACAAATATGCGCGAGTACTGGTATAGTATTTAGGAAGCAGTCATCGAGAGTGGCTTTAAACAAGCATTAAGCTTCCTCCACAATCGATGTTAAACACATTAGGTAAACTATAAACTATAATCAAAACAGCTCTACCGTAAGTAAAATAATGAAAGGAATATATCTTGATTTATATTTTAATGCGTGGGAACATGAATCTAAAGCAGTTGCCCTTAGTAAATTCACATTAAACGTTTTACCTTTTATGATACATGTTGGGAAGGGTGTCTCCCAGGTCCCATCTGCTTGACATTGTCTGCTAGAACTACCAGTTAAGTCAAAACCCGTATCACAGGAAAACGTTGCATTGTCTGGATATTGGGATCCATCTGGATAGCTCACGGTACCATTGACTGGTGTTTCTGGAACGCCACAATCTGAAGTCACGAATGAATCTAACTGCATTTATATGTGATCATTGCAAGCTAACTGAAATGTGACACTTAACCTAAAAACCTGTGAATGTAACTTATGTTTTTAAATATATCTTCTTTGCGCCATTACTGTCACGGTTAAAAGCAAACGAAATACTAGAAGTACAGGCAAAGAAATCTATAAATGCAATAAAATCATTTCAGCAGACCTTTGGAGACTTTGATATTGAAGAACATGTTAAACTGTTTGATTCTATTGTAAATCCCATCCTACGTGGGAGAGATCTGGGGAAAGAATACTCAGACAGCATTGAACAAGTACAAATACAATATTGTAAAGATTTTCTTGGCATATATCAATCAGTTATTAACTGTATGGTTCAGGGCAAATGTGGCAGTCTGCCATTATGTTGCGGTTGATATTTTAAATAAATTAGGTACTGGTGTACAATTTTAGGAATGCCCGAATAAACTTCCCAAGGAACTGTTATTTAATGTTAAAAAAAGCATGGTAAAATTGGAAGAGTCAATTGCATAACTGGTGTGAACAATCTTCTTTATCGAAATGGCTTTGGAAATATGTGGCTAAAACTAAGGCATCGGTGCTTTAGAAATGTTCTTAAGATGTTTTGAGCAAAATCTGATCAACTGAAGAACACAGGACTGGTCAAATAAAGTGAATGGGTCATGCAGATGGGGTATCTATACACATTTCAAAATACTTAGAACCTGAACAATATTTATCAAATGGACTTTCATATTATTTTAAAAATGCACTAGCGAGGTTCCGATGTTCAAACCACAAAATCGCCATTGAAATTGGAAGACATCAAAGCATTCTCAGAGAGGAGAAAATGTGGACATATCGTTATGTAGAGTCCAATGTGAGGATAATAGAAACTGAATATCATTTCTTTTTCCAGTACAAGAATTACACACAACAACGAAATTTGTATATTTGTACTTGTACTTGGTATCAAGGAAATGATAATTTGGGAAGTCTCCTAAAAACATCAAATGAGATCAGATTAAAAAATCGGCGACCTATATATACATGATTATGATGTCAGCTTAATAAAAATACTAAAACCGGTTCGGAGGGCACGGTTATAAGAATTTTCGCAATACGGAAGAAACAGAACGCACTATATATATACTCATATAACCCTTTGTCAAACTTAGAATGTTCCAAAGTGAGGGAGATTGTTAACGGCATTTAAAATTGTGGTAACTTTGGAAGGGTTGGTTTTTGAAGAGTAAAAATCATTGTGCGAAATGGTACTATTTATTTTAGCGATTCCTTCTTT